>VUYV01000013.1:8533720-8616825 GCA_008711295.1 Anarhynchus alexandrinus
TTGTATTATTTTTTTTTTTTTTAAGAGACCTTTTGCAGTTTACCTAGAAAACAAATTTGTCAGTCCAAACTGAATAGATCTACTGTGTTTTACTGACATGAAAAGTACCTCTTTCAATATACAGGAAGCTCATACCAGGGGTGTTAATGAAGATACACAGGACAGGTAAACGAAATGTAAACCCAGGCAACAGATACTGAGCCTGGAGTCTGGAAGTCATTGTGTGAACTGTTATTGGTGGTGCTGTAAGGAAGTCAGTGCTGTGAAGTGATGCTGCAAGATGTTTGCTTAACCTTATTTAATCTGTTGGTTGGGACTTTTGTTCCCAAAGAACCTCTGGTTTGGAGTAAAGTTGATGATATCTTTTGCTTAACCTGTGAAACCTATGGGATGGTATAAGTGTTTATAGATCAGTAATAAAGAAACCTTGAGTTCGGGGAATTCTGCAATCCAAATAAGAGTTTGGAAATGGATAGTTTTATGAGACACATGTGTGCCAGAAGCAAACATGTCCTAATGATACCTCTGAATCGAGAGACCCAATCATATAAGCTATTCATACACACAATTCAAAGTGAAGAATTACACACTTTTTCAGGTTATCCCAGCCAGCGTCCCCTTAATCACGAGCAGTGATAATTCTTTTTTAATTTGCAGGACTCGGCATATTGTTAACAATAAATAAATAATAGCAATTAGAAACAAACGGCTAATCCATGGCTTGTTGTATTAATGGGTCATTACCTATGACAGCAACCTGCCCACCATTCAAGAAAGCAAGCGGTACTGCTGCCTGAGCAGAAAAGTGTGCCTTCTCCCTCATTAGAGCCACAGCGGGGAGCGTGTTCTCATCACACTTCCATTTGTCTGCTTCATTCGGCTGTCCTACTTTGAGCATCCTGGGCTCTGTTAGACTCAGACTGTCTTACTGATGTTCAACTAATTTCTCCGTCGAATTTGGGCTAGTGCGGAGAGTGATGTATTCTAATTCTGGAGAATAGAAGAGGTAAATCATAACAGTGGAACAGTTCTCAACTGTCCTCTTCTACCAAGATGCCACATGAGTGAAGCAATAGTAATTTACATTTCTATTCACGTTATCTTTGAGGATATCAAAGCATTTGGGGCTGTAGTCTTTCAGTTTTGTGTGATTTTGGGGTTCATTTGACTCCTATTTTAGATCTGGGGGGAAAAAGTATGTGCAAAGCAAGGCACTTGCTGAAAAGCAGATGGGATGGAGCAAGTGAATGGGACAGAGTCCATTTGCTTTGATTTTGCTTTAATTGGTCTGATCTATCTAGGAAGAGAGGTGTTAAGAGGCTCTATACAAAATGGCCAACGGCATAATTTAATTATATAGTGTAATTAGGAGAAAAGAAAATGTAAGTCTATGGAAAACGGAGTCAAGTTTTTACTCTGTATCGATTGGGTTAGACTCAGATTCATTGCTTGTAAACCTTAAATTCAGGAATATTACCCCTTTACAGTGTGAAGATAGCCTGTGGGAAATGTATTTTCTATTTTTGAAAGTGTGAAGGTAGAGACAGGGGAAAAGAAACAATGAGGATGAGCTGAAGGCTGTATTTTCAGATTACTTTGTGCTTGGTGTTCAAACAGCAACAGAACAAGAGCTCTCCCTAAGAGTATTTAGTTCAATGTTTTGCTTATGTGAACTATCTGATGTTAAGGGGAGCATAAAAGTAGCTTTTCTAAGTGTCTGTTACTCTCTGTTGTAAAAAAATCCCAAATTTTGAGGGTAAGCAAGCATGCTTGGTCAAAACATCTCCAGACCTTTGGGGAAAAAAGTTGTGTACTTCTTCCCCTCCCAAGAAGCATCTAAAAGCAATTGAGAATTATTTACCTCCCCCCCAAACCAGATTGATTTGGGGAGGATCAAATCTGACTGAGGCTTGACAAGTAGCTAGAAAGATGTGGTGACCTGAAAGAAAACAACCCTTTTAAAACTTTCTTTAGAGAAGCTTTTTTCATATCTGCTGGGCCAGAAAGATTGAGAACAAAAATGAAAAAGCTTTTGAGCCTGAATTTGTTCCAAGCCCCTTTGATAGGAGGAAGGCTCCGGCTTTAACGGGGACTGGGTTAGCCAAGGGGTGTGTTCCTGCCTGAGCTGTCCAGGACTCAAAGCAACATTAAGAACCTTCTCCCTTTGCTCTCAAGAGCAGAATTCAAAGGTCCCAAAAGAAAACTTTTTTCTTTTTTCTTTTTTTTTTTTTTAACATTAGCATTTAGAAAGGTTAACCAATTAATCTATGCAGTCCTCCTTCAAAGGTAGTTTTCTTACCTTGTTTAACAGAGAAGAAAATTGAGGCATCAGGCTACTACTGATGGTAATTTTACCTAAAACTGATATGGGCCATTAGATCTATTTGAAAGTACCACCCTAAAACCAATGACCAAGTTTTTCCAGCCACAAAAAAGAACCGTAAAAAGAGTGTTTCCTCCAGATGAACACCTCTGAAATCTTGCACCCTAAGTGTAACATTTATATAGGTACCTCTTGTGCCTTGGCCTTGTGCTGGTAGTGGAAAGATGAACATGTCATCCCTTAGAGGTACATTTGTTTTTTCAAGGGCAAGGAAGGCCGGATTCTGTGAATTGTTATGGACCTACCAAATTACAAGGAAGGTAATGGTATATTCAGGTGGTGTATAATGGGATGTTTGGTATATTCAGCCAGGTAAGGAGACAATGCTGTGATTCTTCACTGTAGCCCAGGAATCTCCAGTCTCAAGCATCTCTTAAGAATCCAAACTTCTTTCTCTTCATCTCCCAGGCAGCGTTTAGATTTTGCTTTGCTGCAGTGGTTCAGTGTAGAGGGAGAGATGTGAGACCTCCAAGACTACTTTGTTTATTAGGCACACGGATGCCATATGGACAGCCCTATCTTTCTTGTTCATAGATGTTTTAAGGAAAGATAAACTCACCTGAGAATGAATGCAGTGAATTCAGAAAATGTTAGCTTAGCCATCATGGCTTGAATCTAGGTATGGGTCTGAACACAGCCAGATGCAGCAGGCAGGGCTTCAGCATAATCTAACCTTCAGAGTGTGTCTCTGGTAGTGCTGATTCAATGCTAGAATTCGTCCCACCATTGATAGAAGGCTGTCCTTACCCGCACTAATTAGACAGAGACCGTTATGACTATTCTACCTGTTGCCCGGTCATATCTATGATTGCAGTATATGGTGTAGTCGTAAGATAAGGATGTGTTCTTCCTTTGTAAAGGGAGAGAAGGGACTCTGTGCAATTAAGAAACAGTATTTTTGGTTTTGGCAGTGACCCGTATTAGAGCTATTGGAAGCAGGTCTGCACTTCTAGGATGGGATCCGTGTAGTCTTAATGTAGCTGTTGTAAGGTTATGTCTTCAGCCCAAGGTAGATGCCCAAGTTCTTCCAGGCAGAGAGATATGCAACTGAAGGTGATACTTCCAACTTACTTGAGATATCTTTCTAAACAGGAACTGATCAAAATGATTAAACATTGTACGTTCTCATGCCTCTGCCTAGTGAACAGCATCATGTCCCAACTCTGCACTTTTGGCTGTTTTATCTGGGCTGTTGTTTTTTTGGAAGTTTAGAACATTGTTTCTTTGTTTATTTTTACTAAAACTATAGTTCAATGAATGGTGGAGTAATAAATGATGTTTATTTTTCCTATGGTTTTGTGCGATAGTGTTGAGTTTCTGTATGGATTGTCTGATATCCACTGGTGATTGAAAATGCATTGCGACCTTTTCTTAGGCTGGGTACTAGGAGGATCTCTCTGTTTTCTGCTTAGGCAGTACATGAAACTTGTAGGAACATATTTTTCATTTAAATGTACTTGAAATTGGCCAGTGGCTTCATGCATTATTTGAAAAACAGACACACAAACAGTCACATAGCATGTTCCAATGTCTCATGTCTCTAGGAAACCAGGTTGAGATTAATATCGAAAGCCCACTAGAATCAATAGGCGTTAAAGAGTATTATACTGTTTCTGCTGACTCCAAGTGTCCTAGTGCTCGAAGAAAATCTTAATTTGAGCTAAAATGAAATGCAGATGCACATATTTTCTCACGATGCCAGATACACAAACGTCTGTCTCCTCCTCCTCAGGAACAACAACTTAAACCAAATGTACATCCTAAACTCAACTGAACTTCATCAGTATCCATCAGTCTTTCAGAGATCGTTGGACACATGCTGCTGTGCTAGATTTCTTTCAAATCAGTGCCTCTCTGCTTCATTTGCTGCCTTTTTCTTTGTCCGGGATGCTTAGTTCTATGTCCCCCCTTCCCCTGTATTTTTGGTTTGCCAAAAAAGTTTAAAATGACATGTCTAATTTACAACATGTAGTGATTCCGATATATTAACAATACTAGCACATGAAAAGTGCTCCCGGTAGCTCAGTCTGCAATCAGTAGCCATTTTCTATTCTTCTTTTTGTTCAGGCTGTCTCATTCAATGCGATCAAAATGTTGGTAGTGTCACTTGTTGATAGGAAAGAAAAGATGATAATGATTCCTGGTGGTTCTTTTTCTCAATTTTGTATTACTGAACCTAATTCAGGTCTGACAGGTTTGTTTTACTGATGAATCCAAGCCTATGATGGGATGAGTAGAGATCTGAAAAGTGGTTCTGTAGAAAAAGTAACATCAATTACATGGTACGTTTATTTTAAATACTAAGTTTTCATTTAGCTGCTGATTCAAATGGTCAATACAATCCATAAAATTATCTATTGATATATAGAGACTTCTCTTTTGGGGAAAGTATGTGTTTGCATATTTATGTAGTTATATGCAGATAGGTTAGGAGGAAAAGAAGAGTGAAGGTTGACTGTAATTAACTTCTTGGGATAGATGAATCATTGTCAGGCGTGGTGCAAGACAAGTTAGTGTTTGTTACTCTTTTCATTTTGCTAAAGGCTTTCTGTACATTAGCATTTGTTTATCACCCATTGTCACCATTATTTCAAGCTCTCAGATTTTATCCAGATGAAGATATTTTGGTGTGTGACAGAAATTAAGGGCTGTTTCTCAGAGAGAGATCTCCATGACTGAACGCTAACATTACAGCAGAGGGTGGCAATCTAGGACAAGTTGTCTTCTCCTGAAGAACTGTTTCAGCTCCCTTTGACTTTTTCTCTGGCTATGAGAAATCAGTTTGATCTGTTTGTTTTGCCATTTTATCATCTGTCGCTGAACTGGAGAGGGTCTGTCTGGCAATGAGAGTTTTTTAGGGTTTTGTTTTGGGGTCCTGTTTCCCAGAGCCTCCAGGTACAAAGCAGTGCCAGCTTTCTAGGTCACTTCCTTCCCAGTGCGCATTTATGTTCTGGATTCAGACAAAGAGAACCAGTGTTGTATTTTGTTTACTGCCTCTGTGAGACAGGTTAGGGCCACCAGTCAATCTGCAGAACATTAGAAGTACCTACTTAATAGAGGCAGAATTTTATTGAGTGAATAATTACATCCTATTACTGCTGAAGTAATCACCTTAGATACAACTGATGCCTCCAGAGGGAGGTATGTTCTTTCCAAAATGCCACCCTGGACAATTCATTTTACTTCTGTACAAAGCTCCAGAATCTGTCCGACCATATTGTACTACAGGTTGTCATGTTTTCAGAGGATGAAATTTATGTTCCGTGAAATATGCCATTGCCAAAATTAATAGGTAAATGAACAAAGTGAAACAGACCATTAGAACCATTGTAATATTGTAGTTGCTGGGTTGTGGCACAAAAGCAGAAACTAATGGGTAAACATAATTGTATTATAGTGACAGGAGCTATCAATGTATAGTACACAACTGTGATTACACAATGGAAAGCAGTCGACCGTTATGAAATATGATTTAGCAGGCAGGCCAGTTGCAGATAATCTTGCTTAGAACAATGCTTTCCTTGGCTAGTTTGTTTTAGCTGATGGAAAATGATAAATGGGAGCTATTTCTTTCCTATCCTGCTGGAATTTCTTTTCAATTTCACTTTGATAATTTTCATAATCCTTTTTTTATATTATTCTGGACAACAATGCTGAGATTTTTGTGTTTGCAGAAATGTTCCTGAGGCATGAACAGATTGTTCCTGAATATTCATGCAAATAGGAATTCAGCCAAAGGTCTGCAGAGTAAATGTTGACTCTAACACCTTGAAGTCTTTTTGATGCCCTTGTCTTTATTTCTGCTCTAAAACAATGCTTCATAATTTTAAATGAACACTCAAACAATATCTAATCAAGATAAACAATTCATAGGCTGAACTGTGTTTGTATAACATGATTAAAAAGCTTTGAATAGCTAACATAATCATAACATTCTATTAATGGGCAGATTGAGAGAAGCTACAATATCGAATGATTCAACTAAAAAAATACATAGCTTAAGATGTGCAGGTTCAGTTCCATCAGATTCAGCATATTTATACTGATTTAGGCAAGTAAGATCGTGGATTAACTCCTTACTTATTGCATCCTTCATTAAATTCCACGTTACTGTAAAACAAACTACAAAACACAGAAACATTGTAAAAATTCAGATATGTCGAGAAGCTAACAAGCTTATCCATAGCTTGTTAATGCAGTATTTGCAAACAGAGTCTAAACACTTCAGCACTGATTAATTGAAAAAGGCAATACTGTATTCCTATAATATAACAGACAGGTATACTCTGCACAACTTAAGTAGAGGGGGGTGTAGAAGCATCTTTAAGCCTGATTACTGGAGTGGTGCAATATAAATTAAAATACCTTCTCTGGCCATTTTTCAGAGCCAGGAAAGGGATTGATGCAGGAGCTTCTTCAGATCACTGTGCCACTCAAGAGTTTACCCATGCAGGAAGACTTTGTCACTGACTGACTAAAATAGATTCAGAGCTGCTTTATTCTGCTAAAGTGGTTCGGAGTAGTTGGAGCACAGGAGAGAGTTGGGTGCTCAACTGTTTAGCTTTCTCTTTCAGAAGTTTTCACTCCACGCATATGCAAAAAAAATATGTTACTTTGGTCTTCACTGAGCAACTTCTTTTGAAGGAATATGTAGCTGGGAATTAAGTCCTAGAAATCTGTTACAGGGAAGGCTGAAATGGCCAACCAAGGGTTTCTCTACACAGCAAAATAAAACTCTCTAGAAGTACCTGAGCTAGTTTAGATCATGGTTGAACGCATGTGTTTTAGCATACCTTTCAACAGCACATAACTTTTTCCACTGAAAAGTATATGAATTTTTATAGCTACTGCCACACAGTACGTTAGTTGTACCTGAGCTTTGACATTACACCGGTTTTTACTAAATAGACGCACTTTATTGCTTTCATCCACAGAACAAACAAGCACAGTCAATTGATGTTGCAAATACAGAGGTAAATCTTGAAATTTTAGTCCTCAAAGTCCTGTTTCCATTTATCAAGAGAATGCTGTCTTACTGTTATGCCATGCTTCTTAATGTGAGATATTGCTATGATGAGTGTAACCCATGACAAAACAGTGAAAACTTGAGTGCGCTAAATGCAGAATTAGGTGACTAGTTGAGTGATAATATATTGCCTAACCTAATGAAAAGACATTACCTTTAAATAATGGACCACATCATAGATTTAATTATCCCAAGGCAAGGTAGTAGGTGCTTCATGCAGACAAGGTCAATTACCTTATCCAGGAGAGCCTGTTTGAAGTGTATTATGAATAATTCACAGACATAGAAATTAGCTTTGAAAAAGTGTCCCAGCTATAATGTGGTGAAAGCATTCAATTTCTTTTTTAATGTATTTAAGATAACACCCAAAGGACAATTATGGCTGCTTAACTGTAAGACTACTTAAATGACAAGAAATGACAATTGTGTGGTCAAATTCACATTAATGCATTATGCAGAGGGAAGCGTCGTCATCGTGGCATAGTCGTATCAGGCCACAAGAAACTGATTTCAAACCTCATCTTGTAGTTTTAAATGCTAAACGAAATTTGATCAAAGATTGATTCATTTGTTAACCCTTCTCAATAGAGAAGACACAGTTGTTGCTGTACTAGCTTTGTTTATTCTGTTTATTCAGAGCTTTTAGTTCTTTGGCTTTCTTGTGTGAAGAACAAGGTCCAGAGTGATTGAGTAACTTGTATGATTTTGGAGAGTCTGACAAACCCAAAGGTGGAACCAGAACATTCAATTTTCCATCTTTAATCACAAGACTAGTGTTCTGCATAAGCACTAAATTACGCTGTTTCTAAGACAGTATTGTTCCAGTCAAGGACTGTTTAGCATTAGATTTAAAATGATGACAGTAGCCATGGTAGCAGAATGCATACTCACTTGACATATGGTGACCTTAGGTGTGAATTAGAAACACAATAAACCTGTAAGTCTGGGGAATAACATGCTCTCTCAGCATATTTTGATTCCACAGGCAAAACAATAACCTTAGCTTTCTCTCTTTGACTTTGCAATAAGTGGTAACGGCCAGGGGAAATCCCTCGGGGGCTGCAGTTTTCTAAGATGCCTGGCAAGAAGATGGCTAATTCATCAGGTATCTCAGTTTAAGTGTCTGAATGTAACAGTGACATTTCATGGCCTTTGAGTTTACCTGCTTTATTTGCTTGAAAGGGAGAGTTCAGCAGAATTTTAGAGGGTGCTATAGAATCGCGTATCTAATGAGGCGTAGAGCCAGCCTAGTCCTGTTTCCATTCACGTCAATGTCAAGAATCCCATTTAGTTCAGCAGGAGCAGGCCTGGGATCCCCGGCACTTTCAAAAGATGGTTTGAATGAAGGGGGATAAAGATTTGACACATTGTCCATTTATATAACAAGCTGCTAAAATACGTGATGAAGTAGGAAACTGCCACAAAGAGACAGGAAAGAAAACTTCCATTAAAGCAAACATACTGAAAAATTGAAAACATGGGAGTTGAGTTTTTTGGTATTCTCCATCATCCATCTTTTCTCCAAGGATCAATTCTCAAAAAAAAAAAGCTTAAGAATTCCCTTTTCTCCCCCTTCACACAGTCGTTGGCCTCCACCCCGGTGGTTTCTGGGAGGACTTGATAAAGACTAATCTGAGCCTGAGAGACTTGCTAGCTGATGTACTTATTTGCATGCATGAACGTGAACAGATGTTTACATAGTAGTGTTAAGTAGGCCAGCTGTTTGGGAGTCATTTATGTATTTTATTTAAAAGTAAAGCTGTACAGTTAAAACCTTTACGCACAACGTGGAAGAGAAAAGAAAGCCAAATTCAGACAAATACATTTCTTCCTGTATTAGGGGATTGCTTCCTTTATGCGCGGCAGTTTTCTGTGTCTCTGAATTTACAGCATAATACAGCTGCCTCTTACCTGAATCTCTGGGCATCTGCACCTTATCTTGACCAGTTGCACGTGAGTGGAAGAAAATACACAACACAGCATCAACATTGCCAAATGTCATTTGTCTGATGGTGAGGGGAGAAAAAAAAAAGCAATAGTGAGATGAAGGGAGGGGGTAAAGTTGTCATTTTTCTTTACAAGAGGTTACATATTGCTGATTGTTTCTGCAGTCTTCTGTAATGAGGCATACATCAGGGTAATGTTTGCCTTTGCATTTGTTCTGCTCTTCAGATGTGAGAAAAAGCATAATCCTTAGGAGTGTATTACAGCCATAAATTTGTAACTTATATTTATTAATTCCTTAATGGAAATCTGAGTGAAAAGCTTCCATTATAGAGGTGTACATATGCATGCAGGCATACGTATGGAGAGAAGAGGTTGGATCGAGGGGCTCTCCTATATTTTCAAAAGTAGTTTGCCCCTCAGGGATTCCCATTTTGTCCGATCTGGGACTGGCTCTAAAATACAAGTCTTGGGTCTGATATTGTCTATGGCTTCATTTCTTCTGACCCCTGGCCCCCTGGGGCTCCGTGTCTTGAAAAGAAAGCGGGCACCCTTTCTTCACAGAAAGGGTTGTCAAGCATTGGAACAGGCTGCCCAGGGAAGTGGTAGAGTCACCACCCCTGGAGGTATTTAAAAGATGTGTAGATATAGTGCTGAGGGACATGACTTAGTGGTGGACTTGGCAGTGTGAGGTTAACGGTTGGACTCAGTGATCTTATAGGTCTTTTCCAACCGAAATGATTCAATGATTCTAAAATGGTTGTAGACAATTAAATGAATTGATTGAGCCCAGTTACTTTCTGCATAGCTATTGGAGAACTCTAACGACATATGTTAATGTATACCTTGCCAAAATCCCACGCCAGTCTTGAAGAGCTGTACCTGCCTCAGTTGCATTGTTTCCACCCGAGTATCACTACATGAGGGAGATGCCTGCATCTCTCCAAACCAGTAGTAGGCAGGATTTGTGGTAGGTTATACTTGTCTTGAGGAAGGTACATTCAATTCAGAGGCCTTACTTTTGGAAGGAAAGATGGTGATGAATGTGATGATCTTGTGAGATTTTGATTCACAGCCTTCATGCAGCCCTCAAGAAAGGTTTGTCATCAGCTGTGATGAAAGTCCTGTGGTAGAAAGTTACGTTCTGCATAAAGACCTTGATTGTTACTTCATGAAGCTTGTAGGTTGACTGAACGGCTGCAATGGTGGTTCTTTCTCTCACTATTAAATACAGAAGGCACACAGAAGCAGCTGTCTCAGTTAAGTGCTGAAAATTAGATGAAATGAACACAAGATTAATTACTCTGAAAATAAGGACTGTAACCTTGTTGACTGTATATTCCATAGGAAGAAAGAAAATGAAAAAAAAAGTATTTGATATGCTCATTGCAGCCTACGCGGTCGGCACAAGTGATGTGGCAGATGGAGTTCTCTCAAGAGTCCAGAGGTGTGCTCCAGTACTGCCAACAAATTAGTGAATGAGGCCAGGTCATCTGCTGGATTGCGATAAGATGCCCTGATCTTGCTCAGAGGGCAGGAAGTCATGTCTGAAAACTGTTAAGCGTTGTGGCTGACTCTTTGATCCCGGGCACTTGCTGATACATTTCCTAGAGCCGCTGAAGTGCCCAGCCCCGCTCTGCAGTGTGCGTGTCCGTGTGTGGTGGGGGAAGGAGTGTGTGTCTCCACGCGGTTCTGTTCAGCGTTTGGAAGAAGAGGAAGGGCTGGTGGCTTCTCGTGACTGCATGGTTGTCATCCTTCTGCAGCATCTGCCCATTCCAGTATTCACCGCAGTGGTAAAGCTACAGCCAAGTTCTTCCCTCTGCTCCAGGAGCAGAAAACTGTCTCTTGAGCTGAATAATAATCTCTGTTAGTGACAGTAGAGCTACAGAGCATAGCTGAGTTGTTCATATTCTATCCAGTACCGTCTGTACATGAATGTGTACGCATACCCATATATATACCCTTCTGTTTGCTACGGTTGTATAGAGAGATACACAGGAACCTGAGACCAATTAAATAGCAAAAACTAAATAGAAGATTTATTTGAAAGATGTAAACTCATTGCTAACAGGGCGAAGAAAAAAGAGCTGCAAATTGATTAAGCTGTTCCACAGAGAAGACAGATTGTTGTCATCCTGACCTTTAAAGCTGGTCAGGATATATCAATAGGGGCATCTTCTGAGTACAGTATTCTATGAATTTTTTCATTTATATTCTCTTGTTTTTCTCCTTACGTGCTGGCTTGGAGCCAGTTCATTTCATGGTCTTACTTATACATATGTTCTGCTACAGCTGCATTTTTCCAAAGTGCCCAATTTCACCGCACTCCAGCCTTCCTTAGGATGACAAATGATGCCCCTGCTGCTCTGACCAACAGAACTGTAATTGCAGCCTGAGACAGGGACAGCTGAACCAATGCCGTGCTGCAGTTTGGGTGTATCCTTAAGTTGAAACTTGGCTGCATTTGTTTATTGTAGTCGAGTTTCCAATTCCCCCACTTAAGGCATTAACTGCTGACATTAATTGTAACATTGAGGAAAGCAGAATTGCTCAGCAGTTGAAAGCTGTGTCAAATCAGTAGTTATTTATTTACCATTGCTCTGTAATGTGTTGTAACACATTGGACTATAAAGAACTATAAAGAAGTTTAATGAGTTGCAGCAATGCTTGTAGCCTCTCGGAGATACTGGGATGCAGTTCGATGTTTGGGTTTTTTTGTGATAAAGCATTTAAAACTAGACTTTCTCCACTGCTGTGCTGAATGTCTAGATGAGTGCTGTTATGATCATAGTAAGTACAACTGAGTGTTGTCTTTTGCCGACTAACGTTTTTGGGAACAAAAGCTAAACAGTCCAGTTCAACTGGCCCTGTGAGATATCAATTCAGCAGGGATGTGGCAGAAGAGTAGGAGGAGAGGCTAAGAGCATGGGTTTTATTCTGCTTGTCCAAGCTGCCTTGTTGGCTCATAATTAGTATAAGATTCATAAACGTGCCCGGATTATTCTCTAAACTCTTTTCTGGATGTTGGTTTCATTTTTTGGTTGTTTACAATGCTTGTTTTTTAGAGTACAGCAAATATATTGCATGCTCTGCACAGGGACTTTTTCAGCTGTTTAGCATAAATTTAAATATACTGCTTTTTTGCTTTTAAAAAAAACCCAAACATACAAAAAAAACCCCAACCAAACAAACAAAAAAACCCCAAAACAAACCACCGTCTGGCTTTTTATATAAAGCCACATGGGGAATGATACTGGATTTCCCTCTTACTGAAGATGCTCATTTGCGCAATTAATTTTACAGGGAACTTGAGATGTTCATATCTCATTTTCCAAATGATTCTTTCCAAAACAGAAGCACCATCCCACCAATATATGTGAGTGCTATTATCAGTTTTAAGAAAATCCCCTCATTTATTTAATTAGGGATTGCAGCTTCAAAGTAATTAACTATATGTTATTACCTCTTCTAATTTATGTTCTGTTAAGTCTGTTTTTCTATTTTTATTCCAGTCAGAAATTCAGCATCCTTACTGATGATATTTTCTGATTTCTTTAAGATCAGTCTAAGCCATGAAAGTCAGTAGTTATTATCAGACACTTTAAGAAACCAGTTACTGGTTGCACTTCAAAAGGGCACTCTGTGGAAATGACATTGTCCCAATGTCTTTCTGATCAGATTCACTCTGTGTAAATAGATGTTATTCTCCAACTGTCAGCCTTGCTGTATTAACCTGGGAGCTGAAAGACAAGGTGTGTTCTCGTTGCTTTGTGAATCAATATTGCTAATAAAGATTCTCTATACCCAAATCTAGGTTTTATTATTCCTAGAAGCTGTCATCGCAAGTACAATGGGAACAAAATTAATCTGTCTTTTGTGGAGGGTTGTCAAATCAGAAGACAGTCCAGTCACTAGTGACTGTGGGTGCAATGTGACCAGGAGGGGGGAAAGAAAGTAATAATAAGGACATTTTTCTCATTATTAGTGCTGGTAGTTAAAACTGCATATACAGGAAGCAGTTCTGTCGAGTAAGGTAATTCCATTTTTATTCAGACACTTTTCAAAATACAGTGGGGGGAGAAGAACCATTATTAGTGTATGTAGTTTCTCCCAAAGGACCAAGCAAAGATTGCTTTCCATGGCATATTTTTCTGTAACTTATCCGGTCTCTTATTAAATGTCCAAAAGTCCCCATTTTATCTATTTTCTTTTTCTAGTCTATCAAATTGCATTTTGTTGTGGGCATGATCCAGCAAACTTGCCGCGGGTTCCTGCAAGAATTGGATGAATCCTTGTACTAATTCCGGTCGACTTTACTCCAATTGACTTGTGTCCATAAATTTGAGCGACCTGCTCCGAGTTATGCCCTGGCTTCCAGACTACCATTAGGCCAGGCTGTAGACCTGGGCTTTTGTGGACTCTCTTGATGAAGGGCTCAGGCTGGCAGGCAGGTGCAAGTGCCCGAGGCTGGGAGCTGTGCAAAGCTGGGGGCTTTGCTCTACAGCTCCGCCGTTGCACCACACTGAGTGCATGAGGTGCAAAGTGCTGTAGGTAGGGTCCCTCTCTTACTCTTCATCCGTGCCCTATCCCAAGAGCTCGAGCTGTCGCGATGGATCTTTCAAGAATAAATGGATCAAATATATAATTAATGTTCCTTTTTTACCCTTTTTAAAAATAGATCCTTCAGGCCTTTATTTGAGTTGCTGCACACCGGGAGATGGTGCTTTTACCTGTCCCAGTGACAGCCACAGAGTTTGTCAAAGGTATTCTTAGAACCCGAATCTGTTTCAGAACAGCTTGAAGCAGGGGACTGGACTAGACAGTGTCCAGGGGTCCCCTCCAGTCTCCACCGTTCTGTCCTCCTGTGAACAGCCTGATGCTCAGTAAGTGAAATCAGCACGACTACCCTGATTTCGCTGGAGCCAGATGCATTTATACCAGTTGCTGGATCTGGCTCTTTTTATCCCTGGAAAATAATAGTGAATGAATGAGCTGCAAAGTGTTTCCTCCTGACAGTCTTTCCTGGGACAGTTGCTTGTAATGTAGTTTATACCGTTCTGTAAAAGTTGTTGTCTCACTTCAACATTTCCATGAATAATAGTTGAATACTAAGTTTTCTTGTGGTGAAATGATTGGTTTACGGTTTGATGCACCATTCATAGTCTTTGACGCTTCAACTATTCCCCTCTGTCCTCTGCAATGTTATTTCAAGGCTCTGAAATGGCTTTCCTCTATGAAAACTTAAATAGCATTTAAGAACAAAAACTGCTGTGATAAACTACTTCTCTCATCTTACAGTAGTTTATAAGGTGCATTAGTTCAGTAGTCTCTCCTTACCCTGTAGCCCTTTCACATCCATTATAAAACACTTTAAAAAGAAAGCTCTGATGAAGAGCATATGATCTGTCTAAACTTATAAACTCACTCATCTCTTCCATGCTTTCCTCCAGTCCATGTGGTACCTGGTGATCATGTGATATATGAACCAGGCTACCTCAACTGGTAAGCTGGTAGGATAACATGGGTAAGACTTCAGTAGGACATTGAGAGACTGGGCTGTGTTTCTAGGTGCATACAGGGTGGCTGCAAATGTCACTCCTGTTGTCTTCCTCAAGCCCTAGAGAGCCACTGAGAAGCATTGGTCTGCTGCAGATACAGAGAACCCCAAGTTTTAATCACATATGATCCCTCAGTACCCCATGGCGTTTTCACAAGAACTGGAATGACGTGATCTGGTTTATCTTCTGTTTATTAATTCATTAATTCAACACGTGATACTATTTACTCTCGCTGACTATTTTTATACTTGTGCAGAGGAACTGATTAAGGATGAAAGACCGTTGTCCTGGGCACTGTATTGAGCCACCACAGGTGATGGCCTTCCAGTGGAAATGGGTGAGATGTTACCAGTGAAAGAGGATGAGAATGAACACGTAGGAGCAGTGTGAGGCCAACAAATGATGGCATCATCTTATTGCCATTATTCTTACTGGCTATACCTATAACATAGGAAAAAAAAGTCCAGACACGTGCTGAGCGGGACCTGCTCCTCTGACCCAGACAGGGTCATTCTGGAGCCCACTGTGGCTTGTCCATGGTCATTGTTCATTTGCAATCGAGTCCAGGCCACTGATGGGTTTCTGGTCCCAGCACAGAATAAGGATGTGGCAAGACGTGCATCAGTGTCATAGACCTATCTGTTAAGGCAACGCAGGGCTTGTTTGTCAGAATTTACCTGAAGGAATTAGGCTAAACAGAGAAAATGGGAAAGGAAAAGGGGAATGAGGAAGAAGAAAAGGAGTTGAAAGCAAGAGGGACAGTTTTGAAGTGAAGCTAAGCTGAAGTGCAGGAGATAAAGGAAATAAGATATTTTTTTGCTTCAGCAGGATGGGATATCCAGTCCACCTTCAGCAAAACTGCTGAGGATTCAAAGCTGCTATTTTCTTTGTTTTGTCATTTGTCCCTAAAAGCTGTAATCTTCTCTGCATTTCTGTTTTTTGGGTTGGTTTGTTGTTGTTGTTGTTGCTTTTTCTTCCTAACCTGCATGCCTTCAGCTGTTCCCATAGTTCTGTTGCTGGCTGGAGTCCCGCTTGCATCTTTCAGGAAACTTGTCACTTGGCCAGAAATTTATTGAGAAAACAGCCCAGCCTGAGCTGGCAGAGGAGAATGCAAGTACTCATAATATTTTCAGCCTTCTTTGTTCTTCAGTGGAGACATTCATGAGGCATAAAATTTTAGTATGGATGTAGATTCAATCTTCCTCAGCCTATAAAAAAGTGTTTGGGTCTGAAATCCTTATGCCCGTCCTCAAATCTGTTTCTCAGAGAGTTGATGATGATTTTGCTTTTACTGAAGCTCTGTTAGTGTGCAATGGCACAATTCCGTCATTGAAGCTCAGCAGTTCTGCTCATTAGCCTCCTGTTAAATCTAGAAGAAGCAAAGGTCCATGGTTATTTACCTTCTTTCAGCCCATTCCCATCTGTGAGAATATCTTAACAATTCCAGGAAGAACAGAGCACACAGTGGTAGCAGCTGCACCAGAGGGAGATACAGTTCCTTTGCTTAAGAGAAAGAGATGCAGACGCGTGTTTTTTCTTTTCTTTTTTCGTAGAATCATAGAATGGTTTAGGTTGGAAGAGACCTTGAAGGTCATTTTGTTCCAACCCCCCTGCCATGGGCAGGGACACCTCCCACTAGACCAGGTTGCTCAAAGCCCCATCCAACCTGGCCTTGAACACTTCCAGGGATGGGGCCTCCACAACTTCCTTGGGCAATCTGTTCCACTGCCTCACCACCCTCAGAGTGAAAAAATTTTTCCTAATATCTAATCTAAATCTACCCTCTTCCAGTTTGAAGCCGTTACGCCTCGTACTATCACATGTCCTTGTAAAAAGTTCCTCTCCAGCTTTCTTGTAGGAGCCCTTCGGATACTGGGAGGCCACTATAAGGTCTCCCTGGAGCCTTCTCTTATCCAGGCTGAACAACCTTAACTCTCTCAGCCTGTGTTCATAGGAGAGGTGCTCCAGCCCTCTGATCATCCTCATGGCCCTCCTCTGGACCCTCTCTAACAGGTCCATGTCCTTCTTATGTTGAGGGCTCCAGAGCTGGATGCAGTACTCCAGGTATGGTCTCATGAGAGCAGAGTAGAGGCGCAGAATCACCTCCCTTGACCTACTGGCCACACTTCTTTTGATGCAGCCCAGGATATGGTTGACCTTCTGGGCTGTGAGCATGCATTGTCTGCTCATGTTGAGTTTCTCATCAACCAACACCCCCAAGTGCTTCTCCAAAGGGTTTTTCTCAATCCATTCTCCGCCCAGCCTGTATTTATGCATGGGATTGCCCTGACCCACATGTGGGACCTTGCACTTGGCCTTGGTGAACTTCATGAGGTTGGTATGGGCCCACCTCTCCAACCTGTCCAGGTCCCTCTGGATGGCATCCCTTCCTTCCAGCGTGTCGACCGCTCCACACAGCTTGGTGTCTTCAGCAAACTTGCTGAGGGTGCACTCCATCCCTACATCCATGTCACCAACAAAGATGTTCAACAGCACTGTTTTTTTGGTTTTAAGTAATTACTTCAGACTGGGACTCTGTATGAAAGCAGTGCACCTTGGCAGCAAAGGTGAATAATGAGAAAGAAAATGTCAGCAAAATACTGCCTTTCTTTCCCCTTTACCTAATAACACTTACCAAAATAATTTTAAAAGGAGGGACAGACTTTGTGACTAAGTAATATTTGCCCAGGGAATAGGTGCACTGGCATTAGCAGGACTACTTCATTTTCAGATAGCCGCTCCGAATAAGGGTTACAGGATCTGACAAGAAATTGAAATCAAATTCAGTGCGAATCTTAGTAACACTGGGCAGCAGAGTTTGTACCCAGTACGGAATAGTGTCTTGCTGCGGTGTTTGACCAGCCATGATTTCCAATGCAGTCGTGTTTGTCATCTCTGAAAATTAGGGTAGTGGTATGTGGGTTACAGCTTTAAGAAAGAAGAAGGACAGTAGAGCTGAATTGTACAACTGGCACGGGGAAGGTTTTGGGTAAAAGGGAGGAAATGTTAGATGGTTATTATGGCTGTGCCGAAAGGAGAAGAGCCAGACATAAGAGGTGTGTGTGCACATGGAAGAAGAGTAGTACAGTACAAAAGCAAGTGGATGACTTGGTGGCTTACTCAGTGAATAATGTTCAAAGGAACCGTGTCATTGGGGATTCTAATTTTTTCCGTGATCCATATTACATATATTCATTTTTTCCAAGATAACCTGATCTTGAGTTAAAAACAGGGTTTTGTTTTTGAAGTGCAGAGAGCCTTGCCACATTGGAGGGTGGGTGTTGCTTCCCTCTGGCTGGGGAAGAGCCATGAGACCCTCACGGGGCGCTGTAAATCAAAGAGCAACTTTTTTCACTGTTAAATCTCAGCATCGACTTCAAAGAATGGGTAGCACATACTGGTTAATGCAGCACAGCCTGAGTTCACCCCTCCTTGTGTTATTAATGTATTCTCCCAGAGGTGTGAGCTGTCATTTAGACCAATACAGATTCCGAGTCATTAACACCACAGACCTCTTCACTGAACAAACAGCCTCTAAGAATATATTAATTTTGTGTTATCCACTTAATACAGAATATTTCTCCAATTTGTCCATAATTTTGTCCAGGATTATTATAAACACTTTTTATTTGATTTATCAAAAGTGTATTTTTTTTTTCTGTTGAAAAGGCCAAAGGGGAAGAAATTGGTTTGACTTCAATTTAATTTTTAAACTTCTCATAAAAATGGCTAGAAAAATGTTGCAACAGAAGAAAAATCAAGCATAGGAAAACAAGACCTATGTAAACTCTTACAAAAATACTGAGTTGCAATTCTCCCTTGTTCTCGTGCTCTAACCCCTTTCTCTGTTTCTTCAAAAGCCTTTTAAAAATGGATTAGCTGAGATCATAATTTCTACTTTGGATTGACCTCTGGATTCAGTTATTCAGGTTGAAATTGCCTCATATACATTTGTGTGTGTATATATGCATATATATACCACAAAAAAAATCTGCTACCTGCCTGTTTCACATAATGTTCAATATATCAGGTGGGCCATTTGAAGGGTTTGATATTATTGAAGTGGTTAGTGCAAACACATATTTTAAGTTGTTGAGTGCAGTAGCAAAAAATTGCCTTTGATTGCTTTATGTAATTCTACAATCAATATTTTCCCGGTTTTCACTATTTCTTGGTATGTGAATCTTTCCTGTTAAGAGAGAACAGCATAGATGTAAATTAATATATGTTTTCATCAGTAAGATCTATAGATGTAAGATTCAACAAATTCTGCTTAACTCAGTTTGATTTTGGAGAAAAAAAACCCCGAACCTGAAGACTGCCAAGAGAATGTTGTTTCAAAACAATATGGTTTCAATGTTTCAGCTGACAGATACAAGCAAATTGACTGCCCTAGTGGTTAAAAAGACCTTTAACCGACCCGTTTCAGTAACTTGGGTGCCACAAAAGCCTGATCTGGTTCAGGGGTATGTAATGAATGGGTCAGATTTTAGGTTTGTACAGCACAGGGGTTTAACATGGGTTTATCTTGTTATATTTCCATCATTAGATTTTTGTTTGTTGCAGCAACAAGAACCACCTGGCAAATGATGCATACAAATCTTGACAAATATTCCAACTGTAGTACTGTTAAAAATGCATAGCTTTGTTTTAATTCATGCTGCATAAACATAAAAGCCAATGCCAAGGCTTTCTGCCTATATAAAGGTAAACTGACCCCACAGAAGTTGTTTGGGATTCATATATATAGGAATTTAGTCCTAAATGCTGTTGGAAAACTCTGCTTCTCCCCCTCCTCTAGCTTCTGAGTGCCTATACAAATAATTTTTGAAGAAATTCTCTGCCATTTAAAACATGAGCAAGCCTAAAACCTTTAAAAATAACTTGTATTGCTCACAATGTCAGTGGCCTCTAATACAGAAAATGAGAGAACTGTCAGTACAAGGGAGATTTAAGAGGGCAGACATTTTCTTGTAGGCTAGCAGAGGGACACCGAATACGTGTTCAGCCATTCTTGTCCCTAGAAGAGCCAGATACGCATTGCAGGTGAATTTGATCTCGAGCCATATCTCCTTCTCAGGATCATTGGAAAGAACCTCCGCGTGTCTCACTGCTATTCTCTTTGTAGTCCTCAGCCCCTGTGCTCAGGAACTGTATGGTCTGCACCAGCCTTGGTTCTGCTGAAACAGATTTTGTATGAACAGTTTAGTTAAGTGCACTGATAGAGCAGGTACTGGAGATCTACTGGAGATCTGTTGAAGAATTAACATCCAAAAGAAGCTTACTCTCCATGCCTTGCAGGATGGAGGAAAACTTGACTTCTTGTCCACATGTTTCAGTTTTGTATATGCTGGCATTTCTAAAGTCTTTCTTGGCTGTTCAGATACACACGCGCAGTAGCTATTGAGTAGACCACAAGGGACCACCCTATGGAGACAGGTAGAGGGAAACATCAAGATGGTTAGCGGATGGTGAGACCCCTTATTCTTTCCTTTCAGAAGACCTATGCCAACCTTGCTTTCTGCAGCCCGTGCCTGGCAGTGTGAACAAGTAGCAGTACTTGGCTTGATACAAAATACTGTCTGCCTGCTCATTTCTTTTATTCAAACCTCTATTAAATTATGGTACAAACAGTGATGTAAATATCACAGCTGTTTGTAGAGGCTTCCAGGCAGCATCATCACAGAAAGGATTATTGTCCTCTGCAGGAAATAATTATTTTTTTTTTCGCCTTTTTTGAGGATTTTGTGATCAAAATTAAAACTTTCCAAAGGCAACTTCAGCAATACAGGAAGAAATCACTTGAACGAAACTGGCGGGTCTCTAGTACTTTTACTGGTGAATTCAGTCACTTGGGGCTTGTTTGCTTTGCTTGGGTTGGGATTTTTTTTCACACATATTCTCCTTCAGAACCATAGTACGGAGTTCGAAGACAACATTAATAAATTTATTATAGCGTGGGGTTTTTTGGTTCTAAATAGATAAAAATGCATGGAAAATAATACTTTTATTTGTGCAGTAGGCTTTTGACAACCTTTTTTGACTAAATAATGTGTTACTAGGTACAATGTAAGCACAGAATGAAGAATTAGTAGCACTTCTTATTAAGTGGACTTTTGAGCTTAGAAATTTTAAAGTGGAATTCTACTGAAATATGTAACCATCAGTTCATGGGGCCATTTTAACCATTTTAACCCCTTAATTAATTCATTCTACAGTCTGTGGCTTCACCACAGAAACGAAATCAATTCATTTGGAGGTGGTGGAGAAGTGATAACGCTTTCAAAAAATGATAATACCATGGCTACAGAAGTGAAGATACTGCAACAAACCTGCAGGCTTAGAAAAAAGAATCTTAATCAACATCTGCGGCCAAACTCTATCTCAAGG
The DNA here is from genome assembly GCA_008711295.1 of Anarhynchus alexandrinus. Lineage (NCBI taxonomy): Eukaryota > Metazoa > Chordata > Aves > Charadriiformes > Charadriidae > Anarhynchus > Anarhynchus alexandrinus. The sequence continues at coordinate 8,555,022 of VUYV01000013.1, forward strand.
CAAGGCACCTTCCGAGGTATAAGAGTGTAAACTTTCCAGAAAGAACTCGGGGGTAGATTGATTGGCATTGCTAGTGAAATACTGCATTACTTCGGCATTACAGGTATATGACATACAATATATGTTTCAGTAATTCCTATACACTTTGGACATTGCTGAAGTACCTTAGATTTAAGAGCTTTGCTGAATACCCCTGTGATTTCTCATGTGTTAAAAATTAAGCATATGGAAAAGAGTTTTGAAGATTCAGGGCATAATTTTCCTTAATACTACAATTGATTTCTAAGGGACTAGTTAGGGAGAAAAATTTACTCATCTTGAGTAAAGGGTGGCAGAACTCTGCCTAATAAATAGAATTTTTGAAAAGACACTATTTTTTTATAGTCTGTTCCCTTGACGATCTAAGATTGTTCCTTCTAATGTTGAATGCTCTATTTTTTAGCACTGTGTTTAATTTAGTTGTAAATGACTCCAAGTGCGGTGCTTCTACACTTCCCCAGTCTATATCATAAATCTGAATGTGTATGTGTTTGCTTGGTATTGCTCGATAAAACAAATAACAACAGATCTGAAAAAGACATCAGAAAGCTACTCATTCTTAATTCCTGTGACGGATTACTTATTTCACTGTTATGTTTAAGTACATAATGATTTTTGCCCAAAGAATCTGACATAGGTTGAATTTGATTAATGAATACCATTATTTGCTGATGGCTTGAAGGATTTATCTTTATTTAAATATTTTTTCCAGAATGGGTACTTTTAAAATTAGATTAAGCACTTCTGTATAATATCTATTTCAACTCCCAGACAAATCACCCTTTTATTCAATTAACATTACTATTCCAAGCTTTACCAAGTAATTTCCCAGAAATATAGTATAGACCTGTTTCACTGGCCACAGCAATCAACTTCTGCAAGAAAATCAGATGGAGAGAAAAGAAAGAAAACATCTATGTGTTGACAATAATATGAACCCGAAAATGAGTGGGCACATTTTTGTAAGACGAATCCTTAGATGTTCTTGAATTTTGTTTTTCTAATGAGTACCGCTGGGTATTGGTCAAACTTGTCATGTCTTAATTGTCGGTATCATGAGAATGGAGTTACTCTTCCTATTTTTATTTTGCTTTTTTCATGAATTTACAGTTCAGCAGTCTAAGCTTAGAAGGAAAACAAATATAAATTCATTTTGCCAAGTGATTCTAAAACTCATTTTAATTATTCCCTTACACTCTACAGTTAACCTTGATTGCATTTCATATTTTAGACTTTCCTGCTTTTTATAATGAGGAATACTCCCTACTAATAATGTTAGTAAAGCAGAAGAATAAATTGATACATTTTTCTACATTAGCAGTGCAGTTAATTTTTCCAAGCTCCTTTGATCAAAAAGTCTTGATATGTCAATTTTGCTAAATTTTTACATCTACCTGTATGTGTAACTGATTACATTTCTTGATTTAAGGATTAAGAAGTCAATGAAAAAGTTATCTGAGCTGGAAGACAAAGTCAATCTTAGCAAAATGTTAATCCGTGGATTTCATTACATCTGAATCTGCTTACTGTATCTGACTATTAATATTTAATGCTTGATGTATAACAGATTATGAAATTTAAACAAAAACTATCTTGGTTTATATAAATACATAGATCTTAGAGCTCCTGTAGATAGAAAATAACTTCACAGAGACAAATTAATTCCCAGGTAGGGAAATCTTTTTCCCCACTTATCTCCTACCTGAATCCTTAATCTAGGACATTTTAATATTTTACGGAGCTTTGCATTTGCAAATTCCACCCTCAGAGAGCACATTAAAATCACTACTCCTGCTCCCTTCGAAAACAATACAAATGTTGGTCTTAGTTTTGAGAGGAACTGTATTAAGCCCGTACTAATAGGTCAATTTGTGTGTTATTTCTGAAGATTTTTGCTCTTTATACATGAGTCTTAAGGTAAAAAATCCTGATCTAAGAGCTAGAGTCTCCTTCATAACAGATAGACTCTGCAAGCATCCTTGGCCAATACTGGGTGGTTCAAGACAGCTGGGTGGTGTGAGTCATGGCAGGAGAATTGTTTTCAGACTCCTTCAGCGATCAGATCTCCCCTCTAGCGTCACACAGAAACACTGGACACGGATGGTGCAGACAGTGGTGTTGGGTTTGCACATCAAAAGTCTTAGCAGCTGAAACGCGCCAAGGTTCTCACGGGTGATTGGCATATGAGCCCTGTGGGGAAAATATCTGCTCCTCCAACCAAATGGGATTACCACAGAGCTCAACGTGTATTCCATAAAATGGAACTTGGGCAAAGTTTATGGTTTGTTACTTCGTGTGTAGTTTGCATCTTTTCTTTCAGTATTATTTAACATGTCCACCTCCATTCTCTTTTTTTTCATTCTCAGGAGAATCCAATTTGCTTATCAACTTCTCTTTCTCTCTCTTTTTCTCTTTTCTCTTTTTCCCCCCTTCTTTTTCCCTTTCATCCAGATGGAATGCCATTTGCTTGGTGGGTTGGCCGTGCCAATGAAAAGCATCTTTACTGGGGAGGATCTCTTCCGGGCATTCAACAGTGTGCATGTGGACTGGAAGAAAGTTGTCTGGATATGAGATATTTTTGCAACTGTGACGCAGATAGAGAAGAATGGTAATAATTTTAACATGTGTATAGTAGTGTCTGTGTGAGAGCTGGGGATGAGAAGTAGGGCAAGAAGGCTTAAATCTTCTCCTGATTCACAGCTGAGGAAGCTTGAACGGCTTGAGTATGATCAAATGAGAATGAAAGTCAAACTAGAACTTGAACTTCTGATTTCATCTTAAATTTCTTATTTGAAGCAGAGAAAAGATATCTGGCTGAAGCAGGTTGCTGGGATGGGTACTCTTCAAAAAAATCTTTGTTGTTGAATGCCAAATCCGGTTGTTTTATTTGTTTAAAAGTTTCCATTGATTTAATTGGAGTATTGCATGAATAAAGGCTGTAGCAGGTTGGTGTATGGGTATACATCAGAGCAGAAAATTCAGGCATAAACACAAAATTTAGGTACAGACAGCTAAAGAACAAGAAGTCTATACTATCAAAAAGACTTGTATTTTTCTTATGAAACAGTATATCTGTATGTGACTTAACTTCCCTTTACATTGGGTCCCAAGTTTTTTAAAATCAGTGGAAAGACCTCCTTTGGCTTCCCTAGGTTTTGGTTCAGTCACCGTAGGAAGTTCTAAACTTACAGCGTGAATGTTCAAAGCCTTCCTCAGGTTCAGATCTTTGTTGTGCCTTGATGGTGCATGAATTTGCGAAGGCCACCTCACAACCTTCTCCCATTCTCTGCACCTCCAGAGACTCTCCAGCAGCTGAGAGCTGGTTGGTGAACTTTCCAATTAATTCCATACTTGTGTTGGAGGGGACAGAAATGCCCGATGAGTGTTGTTGAATGTACAATTTGAAACACTGTGAAGATACATGTGAAAAGTCTGCTTCACCCTCTCTCCTTTCTGGACCACTCACTGATGGGAGCTGCTGCCCTTTCTCTAAAAAAAAAAAAAAAGATATTTTTACTTCGAGTAGTTCAGAAATTATGGATAATGGAAGTAGACAAGAAATGTCTTGCTGTAATAGGCTACTGTGTTTGAAATAGTGTCCGAATTATCCCTGTGAAACTTTCACTTAAAACAGAATGAGTAGAAAGGAACTGTGAGGGGTCTTGAAACAACAACAAAAAAAATCAGAAATTACTTGTCACTGTAAGTCTTTGGCTTTCCTGGATGCTCGATTTCCAGACAGTGTGATTATTCCCTTGGACCCTTTATATCCCTGGGGTCACTATTCACTTTCAAAAATCATAGATGTAAGGGGATTTCTTCAGGAAGATCTTTATGTAAATGTTGATTTATGAAGGTGATTTGTATGGATTTGTATAGAAAGGCCTGGCCATGCATATTAATCTATCATTTCTTTAACGTTTGGTTATCAGAAGCACTTTGGTGAGGTTTATACATGAGCATCAAAAGCATCTGGTTTTTACTGGTTCATAATCCTCATTTCACTTTTCGGTGAGGTGCTACTCAAGCAGAGCAGGCTGCGTTGCGCTGGCAGACCTTTGGGGCTGTAGTCTGAGATTGCGGGACAGTGCGCCACTAGATTGTCCAAACCAACGTCAGGTGAAAGCTAAATGCAGTTTTATAATGTTTCAGCTGAGTCTCCGAAGGAAATGAGACCTAAGCCAGTGGGTGTTTATCTCCGTTTTCCCCCCACACCCAATGATTTTGAACAAGCAGACACATTTCAAACATCTTTAACAGAGAAAGAGAAATCTCAAACGTATTAGGAATTACACATTCTATGATAAATTATGCCAGGCTGAGGGGAAAAAGCCAATTAAAACCCACAAGAAGGAAGTTAAGGAAGCTTAGACTTTTATTAGATTTTGGAAAACCCCCACGGGAGAGAGATGTTGGAAATCATGCTTCATTAGCTTGGCAGCTCACAGAGCTACTTGTTTCTCCTTATTTCATTAGAGTAACAGGATATGCATAGAAGTTTCCTCAGCTAAACTGCCGACTGTTTGTTGGTTTGGGGGTTCAGGTGTTTTGTTTTGGTTTTTAATCCATTTGAAATTTGGACTTTGGTATTCTAAATTGCAGGTTGCCTTTCTAAAAGCTAAAAAAAAAGGTGACCTTTACAAAGAGTTTCTAAACATAAGAAATTTCATGCCTTTTGAAGATTACTTTTGTGTTTCTCTGCTAGAACACTGACCCCCTGATATATAATGAGCATTTGAATCTGAAACCTGCTGAGATCTGAACTGTGACTTTAACCTGCTATACATTATAGTGGAAGGAGCAAGGCAGGAGTAGATGCATTTATTTGCCTTAGCTTGAAATAAAATGGGTGCTGCAGAGTGGAAAACCAGAAAATCATTTTTGTTCCTTTTAGATAAATCAGGCTGCTCACTGCAGCTCTGAGGTGGGAACTCACCAGAATAGCTGGAGCGTCGTTCTGAAGAGGAGACAGGCTTAGGATTTTGCTTTGATTTGGTTTCCCTAGGCTGAGGCTTGGGTGCAGAAGATGCTGCTATTTTCTTAGAGCAGCAAAAAAAAAGGGAAACCAAGAGAAAACAGACCTGAAAAAAGTCCTGAGCCAGGTGTTTGGCAGAACACAATATACGCTTCTAGGCGTGCTGACTTTTAAATGATATCTGAGCAGACACCTGAGCCAGCTACTGTCTCTGGGCTCTTACTTGACATGACACCAAGTTAGTCCCTCTGGAGTTATGCTGGCCAGATGAAGAGGAATATAGTTAGTTGCATGCTATGTGGGGAAGGCTTTTGTATTTTTCACCTTTCTTTTTATTAAGGCATTCTAGTGAAAAGTATCTTTTTCCATCCAGCTCCTCACCATACTTCCAAATTCTGCAGTATGATGACAGCTAACTCTGTCACTGCAGAATTGTGGCGCATTTTCATGGTATTTGCTGGAGAATGGGAGAAGACCTCTGCTGAAGGAGCAGAGGCACAAGTTGTCACCCTGACCCAAGCAAGGGATCTGGAAAGGTGTTAAACGTGGCTTGACTGTAGTTTATGCATGCCTCCAAAAAAAGAGAGATTCCTGACTGTTGAAAGCTCTTGCTAGTGGGTGGGAACATCCATAGAAATCCAGTGGCTGCAAGCTGAAGCTAAATCTACTCCAGAAAATGTTTTCTTTCTCTCTCTCCCCCTCCCCCAACACTGAGAATAGTTAACTACTGGGACAAGTTATCTATAGATGAGACAGATTTGCCGTAGCTTCAAGCACTTACCTTCAAAGCAATTATCTTTTGAAAGATATGCCCTGTTTCAAACAGAAGGTGCGTTCTTGATGCAGACTTTATCGGGGAAAAGCGTTAAACTGATCTGAAGCATTTCTGAAATGCAGACAGGGTTGTGTTATCTTCAGTCCATTCTAGAGATCCTTTGGATCCTCAAATACCTCTCCCAGGTTGTCTTTCATCTCAAGCAAAATTCTCTTGCTGTGGCAATAAAAGTCTTGCTGCTCAGCAAGCCTTTCATATAAATAGGAGGAACCTCTTTCATGACATGGTGGCACATGACTGTCCTGAAGTCCATTTGCTACTTTGGTCTCTCTGCCTGGAATCCATTTTCTACTCCCAATGCACACACTTGATTGAAGCCAGTCATCAAACCAAACCTATTTCTTGCTGACTGCATTCACCTGGACACCTTGTGAATTTGGACAACGTTACAGCTTTTTATTTTGTACAGAAAGAGCAGCATATCTGGAAGCCATTTTGCACAGGAAGTTCAGACATCTCAGCAGAGTGTGGTGGACAGTGTTGTTTCTAACCAATAGATTGGCCATCTTTTATTTTTGTTCTCCAGTCTTATTATTCAAATTATAGGAATATCATTTTCTTTTCTCTTCTAGAACAGCCTTCTTCACTGGGGAACTAACCCTTTGAGTCCTTCCATTTCCAAAGTAACACACATTCCCCTTTTTACCGTGCCTTTGGGGTGCTGCAAGGAACAAGGAAACCACAGGACATGAAAAGAAGGGGAGGAGAAAAGGGGAGGGGGCATATTACTATTGCCGGACCCACTTTGGCTCCCAGAGATATATTGAGTATATGCAGCTTTGTTCAAGGAGGACCAAAGCCCTGTGGTAGCTCCCTCTTTGAACGAGCTATATTTGTGCAAAGCTGTGCCAGAGCCAGGATGCTAAAACTGGAAGGGCTGAGGAGAGCAGGAGAAACCCAGCCGCTGACGAGCCCAGACTTGACAGGTTTTGTTTGCTCAGCCACTATCCCGCACTGAATCCGTTCCCCCAGAAGCAGTGCAGGCAACTCCGCAGAGCCTGTGAGCCCATAAATAAACCCTGCCGGAGGTGACCTGGCCTGTATAGAGCTGTCTTGGATATCTGCCTTCATGACTGCATTTGTCAACAAACTAGAAAAGCTGCCTGCAGAGAGCTGGCTGTAGCAGGCCCCTGAGGTGGCGGGAATCAGTTCATTACTATCATTACCAAACTCTTCCTCTGTACCTCTTCTCTAATTCAGCAAAATATAGCTACTGCATCTTGCCTTCAACTATTAGGCACGTCCTCTTCTGCTGCTGTTTTTTTCATTATCGTGACTTTACATTGTTGTACCCAGTAAAGCATTTTTGGATGTAGCTGGTGAGTGAGATGGCAATTAAAATGTATTCCCTTGGATTATTAATGATCTGTCTTGCACAGGGCTCAAAACTTTTTCTGATGGAAGCCTTTTTCACTGGCCCATTCCTCATGCAGTTTGTTGACATCTGCTGATGATAGCATTCTTCTCCCCAAGTGCAGTGTGTTCAGGAAAATCTGTACTGAATATCTGAGCTACTGAGGCTCAGACCCCACCAGAGTTTTCATTAATGTACAAGAAGAAAATGTACCAATATGGGATCATATGAGAAGAAATTATATTCAGTGGCACCAATGCTCTACCATCTATTAGAGAAAATATGGAAACAGCTGCCTAGAGATTACCAATTTATGATGGCTTATGCTGTTAGGGTACCATAAAGTGAGATTTTCTTGTGTATGTTTTTATTAATAGCCAGGAAGAAGAAAAATAGTCTCATAATGTTACCATCAAAATAGTTATTTGTCATTTACAGATAAGACTACCTGTGGTACCTCTTAGAGTATCCAGTTGCTGCACTATCACCTTTAGCATTTCTGCACTTGCAGCCAAATTTTTTTTCTTCTTTTTTTCCTTCGTCCCCCTCCCCCATACATAGAGCATTTTTTTGATATGTAACATGCCTTATAGCTTATTGAGGAAATCCTTTGGGTAGATACAGACATTAATCTTCAGACATGGATAAATAGATGACATCCAACTGCATTTAATACCCATAACTAAAAATATTTCAGTGATTTAATTTAAAGGGCATTATTGGATTTGGTTTGTTTTGGTTTTGCTTGTGGGAAGTACAAATTGGTACTACCCTTTATGCAAAGAGCTCAGAGAAACATCTGTTCATTAAGGGTGCTTTCCACCCTCTGAAAAACATTCAGATTTTCATCTGCATTTGTGCTGAATTGAGTGCCAAGTCCGGTAAGCAGAAGGTCTGTTTCCCAAGTTTATTAATTTATTTGTACCATTTTCTACATGTACAGGACTCCTTTCAGGAAATGGATAAAACCTGCTTTGATTTTTGTGAAATCAGGACTTAAGTTATATTCCTGGCCAAAGAGCATCTTATTCCCCCGGACCTTCCTGCAGGCAGGACCCCCCTGTAGTTCTCAATACTGAGAAGTGGAGCACAGCATGGTGCAAAAGGCATTCTCGGTCAAAGTAGTCACAGAGTGCTATGTGAAACCTGCTAAGAGAAATGAAGTAGTGGTTTTGGCTAACCTAACAAGCAACTGCGGAAAAACAAACATAATCTGGTTTTAAGTGTATGTGAACTGCTAAATTAAAATACATATCAGTAAAAACTAGCTCTGGGAACAAATACAAAAGTAATGAATCTAACAAGGTTTTATTTTTGTTTAAAAGACAAAATTATGTATGTGCACATCATAGTGCAGATGCTTTCCATCAGAAAATAGAACTTTTTATTTTAAAACTGTAGTACATTAAAAGTGATCCCCACATCCCTTTCAGGCAAAATTCCAAATGTTTTGTCCAAACCCTGGAATATTTGTGTTTTATAGTGCCACGGCTGTGCCTCCAGGAAATTGTTGTACAGATACATGAAGCTCTCTTGCTCCTCTCTGAGGCATAATACACTATGTTTGAGAGGCTGCCATGATGTACCATGTAAAGAGATGAGGAATTGTGGTGCTTTGTAAGAAAAGGAATCTGAAATAAGTTCAACTTAAAGAATACCAGGAATTTAAGACACTCAAACTTTCACTCCCATGAGGGCCTGCATAGTGTCTTCAAATCTCTTTTCTGCTTTTCTTAGCTGAAACATCTTAGGTGTTGACTTTTCACCAAAAGCTTGATTTCCCACCATGAAATAATAATAATAAACTACAACAATAGGTATGTTGTTCCTGTCGTTAACACATTCTCTGAAGGGTAAAATGTTTTCCTGGTAGGTTTTATTTCAACGTCTGCTTGTATGAGGATACTTATCCTTACACAAGTCTTTTTTGCCATGTGTGAGAGAATAAAACACATAAAATGTACTGTTTGAGCTTCAAGAGAAACTTGATTGAGTTTTCAAGGCATTAACATAAAAGTGAGTATTTTTATTAGTTCTAGAATATTTTTCTTTCTCACAGTTGAGCTATGCTACTAAAGTTCTCCGTGACACTGGCATATAACTAGTAAAAACCCAGAGTCATAAAATTCGATATAAAAGAACTTCATGCAATATAACAGAATATCTAATAAGCAATGCAGTTTTCAGAGATGTGCAATAGATATCTTTAAAATGTCACCATTTCATTTTTTTTTGTAGATATCTTCAGTGGTAGCTGTAGGAAGACACTGATTTTTATTTTAATGCTGATCATAGCTAGTCAAAAGATTGCACTATTTTTTGAATGAAAATAAATTTGCAGGAATCTTCCCTAAATATTTTGTGATTTTATTTTTATTTTTTAAAAAGTATATGCCAGCTTAGTTATTCATGTGTATATTGCATATTTTATGGCCTCTTTCTGTGCATCTTTCTGCATTTCTTCCATTCATTCTTCCTACTCTTCTTCCTCCCACCCACTGAAATGCCTTATTTAGTTATCTTCCTAAGAAATACTCAAATAGTTCAGCTTTTGTTACAGATGTTTCATAATCTGTTGAGAGCATTTACACGAACTTTCAAAGATTGATGCAATAAGCTGTATGAGTACGCTGCTGAGAGCCCTCTGTGAAGAGATTTGGAGACCACGTACTTTTGATTCATACAAGGTGTTTTTCCTTCTGAGGCTGTTTGGAAGGCATCCCTCTGCCTTGCGCCTGGCAATTTCATCTTGCTGCACTTTTTCTGTAATTATCTGCATGTCAGACACCCACTGAAGCAAGAAAAAAATGTTAGGGTCAGAGAGGGTACCTCTCCTTTTCCCCTTGGAATTATGAGACAATTAACTGTGCTGCCTGCAATTAGAAACAATGAAAAATAAATGATATGTATGCAGCCTTTATCAAAAAGATCAAAATACTGCTTCTATTTTTTTCTAACATTAATCAGAGTAGAGCACTTAGCTAAGCAAACGTCCAAGGCTGTGTGTCAGAGCACAGCTGCAGTGCTCATCCTGATTATTATTTCTTTGCTCAAGTCCTGCGTCCCCTCCCACAGCTGGAACTATAATGAGAGCTATGTTTGCGGAAGGTGGTATTAGGAGCAGCGTGTAGGTAGTCTGGGATCCTGCCTGGGATGTCAGACTCTTTGGCAGCGGTATTGCTCAAAAAGTGATAGCTGTTTCCTGAGGCTTTGTGTCACACCTGCTGGAAAGAGCAGCAGGCGTAAATTTGGGATTATTGGCATTTTGGATCCGGTCATTGTTGCCATCCCCATGTGCAGCATGTAGTCTTTCACCTCTGAGCAGACAGGTGAGCTGAGTCCAGACCCTGCATGCAGATTGCTGGGCCATGCAGAGGTAGGGATCCTTTTCTCCAAAACTATTGAGATGGGGCTCCATGAAGGATGCTCTGCCAGGCTCATGTGCCCGGATGCACAGCACACCTCAACCCTGAGAAAAAGAGCTAGGAGAAGAAAAAACTCATCACTGTGGACATAAGATATGGTAGCACTCGCCTCTCTGGAACCAATCGATAGAGAAATACCTCGAGAGGGCAGTTTGACTGTGGAAAGGTCAGGGTTGGATGCCTGAGGGAGTCAGTTCGGTTTGTGAAGTACAGTGGGATGAATGCGCATCAGTATACCCTGCCAGAGTCAAAGCCACTGAATCAGCTCAGCAACCAGAGGGCTGCCATGGAACGCCGTGCTGCATTTCGGGGACAACAATTTGCCCGGCACACTCAGAGCAGGAACAAAGAAAGGATCCTTTAGGAGTCTTCCTTTCTTTTCTCTTCCTTTCTAGCAGCTGTGTGTAAGTTAGTCGCGGCTGAAGCATAAGCCCGGCTGATACAAACAGGAGACCGGAGTTTGACCGTGCGGTGAATCAGCCGTCAGCATTTCAGTTGCCGAACCAAAATTTCCACAGGCGCGTAACGCAAAGGGCCGATTCAGCGCAAACTCCCTCTGCTGATTCAACCGTCTCGGCAGCGCTGAGTCAGTTGTGCACCAGCCATCTTGAAGCCGGATCAGGTATTGTCTGGCTGCCCCCTGCTAACAGCAGGCCGGATCAGGTATCGCCTGTCCTCTTCCTGCCTAAAACCAGCATAAATGCTGTTAGCTGGCTCCAGCCAACTTAACAGAAATGCGAACTTGGGTTTATACCTGATCCACATCAAATTCACCGTGCGGAGGAAACCCAGTAGAGCCCAGTTTACTATTAACGCCCACGGCAGCACTCTGCCTCGGCTTCTGCACGGTTACAGTCCATACCGCACAGTCTCGTGTATCCAAATACAGCATCTTCAGTGGCCAATGTTGTGTATGAGCATAGAGCACACGTGTGCACATATGTATCTTAAGCAGTGCGGTATACCGGTCGCAAGTCTTCTCGGTAATTCTGCAAAACACCTTTCGTCTTTAAGTAAGCATCTTTCAAATGTCGCCTTGCATAAGGAGCGCTGGGGATTTTGTCTGTGGTTAATCTGTCTCTTTCTGTTTGTTTATTATAATCCAGGACAAATGATACCGGCCTCCTTGCGTTCAAAGACCATTTGCCTGTAACTCAGATAGTGATCACTGACACAAACAGATCAAATTCTGAGGCTGCTTGGAAAATCGGCCCTTTGCGTTGCTATGGAGACAGTGAGTACAAGCTCTTCTCAATTTCCATAGGTACAGAATGTTCCCTCTTTCTTTTTGTTTTGTTTTGTTGGTTTTTTTTTTTTAAAACGTATTTATCTGATGAAAGGTGGCTTTCCACATGCAGCTTGCAGCTGCTGTCCTGTGCCAATTAACTATAGAGAAGGGGGTTGTGTTTGCAGGGCAGTTCTGGAACGCCGCTTCCTTCAACACGGAGGCCTCCTACCTGCACTTCCCCACCTTCCATGCCGAGGTCAGCGCGGACATCTCCTTCTTCTTCAAAACTACCGCTGCCTCCGGGGTATTCTTGGAAAACCTTGGGATTAAAGACTTCATACGAGTTGAAATAAGCTGTAAGTTTCACCGCCAAGAAAACTTGGTGTATTTGCCCAATTTGGCAGGTGCAGGGAAGTGGGAAAGACATATTTTTGTCTGTCTTGAGACACTTGGAGGTGCCTGAAGAGGGTAAGATGGGGACATAAAGACTCATTAATCTACACCTGTCTACCTCTCCTCTAAGAGTTCCCCTGTATGGCCTTGGTCATTACACTTAATCTTGTTATGGCTAAGTTTATCTTTCTTAAACAAGCAGGTGACTGAATTTACTTTGTCAACACTAATATTAGTTGTTTGGTTGTTTGGGGGTTGTTTTTTTTTCTCTTTAGAGAAAAAGCTACTGTTTAGATATACCCGTAGACTGTAACTTTAGTTGAAAAATGAAAAACGTAATACAACCACTCTGAGGGTCACTTTTACTTCTGTATCAGCGACATGCCCAGGCTGATTCAGCCCTAGTGTTTCAGCAGAACTCAGCATGTGTGGTACAGCGATGAGGTGAGAGCCTATGAAGGACAGGATGCTCGTGCAAGATAAGTCAGTCACAGTTGCAATGGGCCTTGAATACTTCAAAATCTCGTAAGTGGCTGCAGTATAACTGCTACTCAGTATATAAAGGAGAGTAGCAAGGAACTTAATTAGTGAGGTTTTGCCTCACTCCTGTTCTGATGAGTTCAAATATTTATTAGTGACAAAAGAGTACCGGGGCTTGACATGAAATATGACTTCTGTATTCCAAATTCTGTCAAGCTTAGGAAAAACAAACTAAGTGCTATGCGTTTTATAATATGCTTATAATAACCCCAACATAAAATTTAATAAAACAGGGCCCCAAGGCCCTTCGATTCATTAAACCAATGGTAAATGTCATGGTGCATTATCACAAGGTAATGAGGTATGATTTACTGCTAATTGCACATCAAAGTCCAATTTGGATGTACTTCAGTGTACTGCATTTCATTCTCAGGGATATGGAAGTAAAAGTACCATTTTGATATCAAATACAACAAATACTGTAAACTACTGAGGGGATTGTTTAGTGAAAGCTTTCATATGTGTGTTAAATCCGTATTCCTAGAGAAATGAGCCATTTAAAAGTTTGGGGAAAGTCTTGTCTTTTAAACTTAGGCTTCTTATTAGTAGTTTGGTGGTGTTTTTCTTGCTGCCAGATGGAATTTGCAGCCTAAAGGCCTTGTATCAAGGAAGTTCCACAGACCAGCTGCTTTGAAGGGAAACGGCCTTTTAGCAGATGCAGGGGCTCAGAATAGATCTTTGTCTATCCCTATGGAGTGTTTCCCATCTTAACTATCTAAGAAGCAGCTTCCAAAACCAGACCTATCCAATTTATCGGGCTTGAAATAACAGGTTTTTATGAATTTTCAATCCACAGCCTTCTGGTTGTGTGGTCTGTGGACCTGGTTCTTGATCTTTCTGGTGTATTTAGCATTTTAGGCAGAGGAAAAACAATCAGTAGCAACAATGTTAAAAAGTTCTGGCCCCATTCAGCCTTCCAGCAGAGCAAGATGGACTCCTTTATATGGCTGTTGTTTTTCAATTATCATCCTGTTTCTAGGAGCCTCGCTGTCTCTGGACATGTGTTAATATGCCTCTTTAGTTCAGGATCACTAATGAACTAGTTTTGCTCATCTGTTTTTCCTTGCTTCCTGCGTCAGGTTTATTCAGGCAAACGAATGCTTGTAGGATTCTCTCCTACCACATGCAGCCAAGTTCTGTAATTGTTAAGTATATGTATTTTGAAAGATTTGGTCAGACGGAGCTCCTTCATCCCTTTTCCCATCTTAGCACTATCCGTGCAAAATCTTTGGCTACCATTGTGTGACTTTTGTACAGCATTTGGCACTTGTACTTCAAAAGAGAATAAACTACTATTTCTGGAGCACTGTAAATTGTTATAGCAAAAAAAGATGGGTACCCACAGCCAAGCATAATCACAGCAGAGATCAAACAGTGAGGCTGCAGGCTTAGATTTATGTATAAGCTGCTGTGTAGGAGATGGGAGGTAAATGATGCTGTACTATTTGCTGACATAAAAGTTAATGGACCCTATATTTATGTAAGATTTCTTGATGTCAAAGCCACGATTAGTTCAGACCTTCACTTCCTCTTCACATCTGTTTGTCTGTTCCAGCCCCCAAGGAGATCACCTTCTCCATAGATGTCGGGAATGGCCCCACAGAAGCCACTGTGCAGTCTCCCACAGCCCTGAATGACAACCAGTGGCACTACGTCCGAGCAGAGAGGAACCTCAAGCAAACCTCTCTCCAGGTGGACAGCCTCCCCAAGAAGGTCCTGGAGGCACCTGCTGAGGGGCACTTCCGCTTGCAGCTCAACAGCCAATTATTTGTAGGTAGGGACCGTTTAAGGGTTTCTGTAGATCTGTACAATATTTCTATGTCCATACCGCGGTAATGCTGTTGTTTCACCATTGAGCTTGCATGTGGTGACCTATTTCTGCTTTCTCTTCTTCCAGTCCTACATAGGCAACATAAAGTAAACCCAAACTACTGCCTTTACACTCAAAAGCACTAATCATAGTTTAACCGTAGTATACTAGATGGTATTTTTAGAGTCTAAGATTGCTTGAAACATATTTAGTGCCAAAGAATTCATAGTATTTCTTCTTGCGCAGCACTGGCTGTGTAATTTGCTGCAGGAAATGTGATCTCTCATTTTAGATGCAATGTAAAAGGCACAAATTCTTCATATAAGTTTCTGGGGCAAAGCCTGGTGACAGTATGGTCTTAAAGTCTGTTCATTCAAGCGTACCTGCTAAAACACTTATTTGGCCATAGAGTGCATGTGCGAGAGAACTATGAACACAGTCAAAGCAAATACAGTTATTTTAACTGAAGGTGATCTTTCAAAGGGGGAAAAAAAAAAGAAGAAAAGAAAGAAAAAAAAAATCTCTGTTTGCATATACTTTGTTTCCTTATCTCCCTTGCAAATGAAACCTAGATTGGGACCAGCTTGTATTTGATAATATAATCAGGGATTACAAAGGGACTTCTCCCTTTTCTATATTCAAACACTGTCTTTCTGAGTAATCCACTCAGTGATGGAGTGGGTTGTAACCTGCTTCTTATTCAGGGCCACTCAGGTAACCACTGATTCTTTCCTTAAAATAGATTCTCCTACTTAGCTGAAATGCTGTAGCAAACCTCAATCTGTCAATTCATTTTAATAAAGTTTGCCCGTGTATCCACACCCTTTGATTTAAGAAGATTTTGGGGTATTTATTTGAGCTTTTTATTATGTATGTGTGCAGTAATTACTGGGCTCTGAACGTTAACAAATGGATCTGTTAATAAATAGATATAGCTGCATCAATGGTCAGGAGTCCTTCCCTCATAGCTGTTGATTCATACCTAAAATGATCTCTGGTAGACATAGCCAGAGGAAAGTTCACTAAAGAACTCACAGAAGGGAGGCTTAAGACTGTCACAGTGTGAGGTTTCTGCTTTCTGGTATGAAGAATGCTGCTAATCACTTGTTTCTCAAATGCTACAATGATCCTAGGAACACGTTCTGTGGGAGCCCAAGCCTGAAGGCAGTAGGGTTGTGCTGCTAGACACCTTAGAAACATCAGAGAAATCTAAGCAAGGTACTGTTTCCAGTTAGAAAACTTGGAGAATTTAATGACTGGATAGACTTTTGCAAATTTTTGGTTGTTTCCTTTTAAAGGAATAAAACCAGAGGTTTTTTCGTAAGTCTATCAGATACGTCATACATATCAGCTGCTTACCATCTCACATCAGATAATCGGTATCTGCCTATAAGCTTGTTTCTCTGCCTCAGCAGAATAAACAGGTTATCTGAATGAACTTCATGATGGTTTTAAAGTGACGTGATGGATGAATTGCATCATGAAAATCCATGGTGGTTAAGGACCTCAACAGAGAAATGTGTCAACAGGAACCCTTGTCAGCAAAGACAAATGCAAAGCCCTGCATCTGGGGCAGAATGTACAAGCTGGGGATTGAGTGGATGGGTAGCAGCTGTGCAGGAAAGGTCCCGTTAGTCTTGGTGGAGAAGTGATTCTGTACCTCATCTGAATGTAGCTGTGCTTTGGGGAACGGGTTGGACCAGTTGATCTCCAGCAGTGAATCCCAATTTATTTTTTTCTCTGATTGTATTTAATATTTACAATAAACTCTAGGGCATAGTTACTTTATCTCAGCCAAGAGGTGAAAAGTTCTCACTGTGCAGTAAATCCACACTTTTACTCAGGTCTGAACAAAAGGGAGAGAAAACCTAATGCTTTTAGGAGTGCTTTTTCTGCCCTTAGCTCTACCGTATTGAAAGCCAAAACTGCCCGTGACTTCCTGAGTTTTCCTAAGAGCAGTCAGAAGAGATGGAAACCTGGGCAGCCCCCTGATACTCACACTGTTTGTCCCCAGGTGCTCCAGGGAAAAGTGGCAAAAGTCCAACAATACACAGATGTGGCATAATTTGTCTCTGCTGAAGGTCTCATTCCAATCTCTAATAGGAAGCAACTGATTTAATACCTCAACCATGCGGACTGAATTTTATCTCATCTGAAAAATAAATGCATAAACAACATTGTAAAAAGGAAAGAAGCAACAGTACATAATATTACTCCCTACTCCCCCTATAATCCACAACATATTTGTTTCTGCAGCATTCTGCATACTGACGGTGATTAAGGGGTTTCTACAATCAGTATGCGCATTCTTAATCAGTAATCTATATAACTGATGTAATTTGCTATTTTAAAAATGTTCCAAATATTTTTTGATTGAGTTTCCCTGTTTCATTCCATTTAAATGTGGAACTTTGTTTCCACACTGGAGGTAGTTTGTCATTAAGATATAACCTTTTCTTTTTTTCTCGATTCTTCTCCAGAATCAATTCAAATATTTTGTAAATCTCATAAATAAGGCTCAATGTCAACATTTAATTTCGTTTATTTATCTTCTGGAAGGATTTATTGATCCTTTGGGATGAAGGAACTGTATTAGTATCATGTAGCATTATGATGATGATCAAATGGAGATCCACTGTAGCTTTCAAACTATGATTATTTTCCTGTTGCTTGAGAGACATCAGCCTATGTGCAGTATATGTGAGGTGGTTATATAATTCCCTAAAAGGAAAAGTCTTTTCCTTTTAGGGAGTTGTATGCAGCAGATGACGTGTTTAAAATAAATTTGGACGTTTGTAAAATTTGACCACAGAGGCAGTTGGCATATAACATAATTTTAAAGGAATTCTGCTAATTTGGACCAATTCATTCCTTGTCAGCTGTTTCTGCCTGGTTTGTGAATGAGTTATTTACTGCACTTTTGGACAGATTTTTCCTTCTTAACCCAAGAACCAGATATATTTGGGACTGTGAATAATAGAAGAATTTAGCTCTTGGGGTTTTTTTTATTGGTTTGTTGGGTTTTTTTTTAGAAGTTGGCCTGTCAAACAGACTTTTTACTTTCTATGATTTATAGTAAAGAAAGTTGAACAGAAGCCTTCTCCAGCAATGTTAACAAAATAGTCAGTTGTAGGCAGTCGTGGAGCTGTGCTTCATTTACTTCTGATCCGGTGATACCGACACGTTGTGAGGAAGTTAATCAGCCCTTAAATACTTCGTAAGGATGGAAGTTAAGAAGGCCTGACTTTCCTTGGAAGTTTATCTTCAGATTGACTGACTTAGGTATTTTAGGAGATTTAGGCTTTTACTGAAGGTTTTCCAATGACTAAGCACAGAGAAGGATTTCTCTTTTATGTGTGCAGTTTCTTTTATGTCCAGTAAGGGATGAATTCGCATTTCAGTCTTCCTGAGTGGAGACCTTGATGCTGTTTCTCTCTTATTTACCCTGCTACCAGTTTTCTTGAAATATGTGAGAACATAATATTCTCTCTCTGAAATTTGGCAAGGAATTTAAAAAGACTGTATTCAGAGATAAAAATATACCGCGTGTGTGGGCAAATATTCTCTTCCATAAGAAACCAAACCTAAAAAAAACCCCAAATCACAACAACTGTCTAGTCCTTTTAGATGGAGAAAACACTGATCGTGAACTAATGCAAAGCTGCGTCTTGAAGACTGTGAAAAATGGGAACTTGAGTTGTCTCAGAGGGATACTAACTGGTACATAATGACAGTGAGTTCAGTGTTTGGATGTCATGGCTGGTTATTCCAGCAGAGAAATCCAGATGTTCAGAGACTGTAGCAGAACCTGGGAGTCTCACCATGACTTGTCCCTATGCTAATTTGGAGTTGTGTGTGTTCTTGAACTTCAACCTGTTTGGGTCATTGCTAGGGTAAAAATCAATTTTCAACTTGCTCTATGTACTTAGGTGTAACCATGGGTGTGTTTAATGTTCTTAAACTGCATTTCTGTGGAGTAGCTCTGAATGTTCAGCATGTCTTACTGGGCTTGAACTCACATTATATTACTTGGATTAACAGTACTATCTCCTTTTTCACTCACTTCTGGCCTTGATAAGCATAAAGTAGCCATAATTCGTTATCTGCACACGAATACACCTACAAATACTTTCATTTTGGAGCTGGTGCAACATTGCAGGTAGATAAGTTCACACGAGTTTTGCATATCCTGGAGAGATGCACTCGCATAGTGATTTCTGTTTACCCCAAAGTCTCTTTTATAAATCAATATCATATAAAAGGAATACAGAGATAAGAGCCGAGAATTAGATCCTTCTTTTCATATGCTCATACTATTCATTGTATTCACGGAAATGCTGGAATTTGGGGGTCATTTCTTTCCATACCACCTGTTCTCCATTCAGTTCTGCCCTGCCACCTTTGATTGCCCTGTTCTGTGTTTGATGAAAGGGGCTTGGCGGTTCTTCCGTCTTGCTGATATGATGCCTTCCCTGCATGTCTACCTTTGGGCAATGTTCCCCCTGGGGGAGCAGAACCCAAGCAGTTGCTCTGGCCAGCAAGCCACATAGCACATGCAAGAGACTGTCATTGCCTGATGTTCCCCAGATTCCACCGCAGTGGTGACTTCTTATACATGCCGTGCAAAATAAACCATAGAAAATGGCTACCTTCTTATTGGATCTGCCTGGAGATAAAACCAGAGGAGGGGGGAGACAAAATGGAGGTGTTCACATCTAACCCTTCTCCTTTTGCCTCCTCATCCATAGCAACACAATGTGACACAATTCAAATTGGCAATTCTTGTTATATTCCATCGCTTCCTATAAATATCTGACTGTATTCAATTACGGTTTCTCTCTGTTATGGAGAAACAGTTATGCATAGTCAGTAAGAGACAAAAGGGTAGATTAAATAATGTTTGTATGATTAGCTGTTGTGTTTAACTTGTAATTGATTCACAGGACACTTATTTATTTATCTACATAATACCAGAAAGAGTTTTTCTGTGGCTACACTTGTTGCAATAACATAGCATAAAGACAGAAAGCCTGCTTAGGGCCAACATTGGCACACATGGAGTGTGTGGCAGACTTTGAGTTAGCTTTCTGTGTGTGCAAAGTGGAAGGGAGAAATGATTCTTCATTGTCAGTACACTGAAAATCAAGCAAGCTTAGATTTTAAAGCAGCCTGAAGGAGTTAGAAAACCGTTTCTCACTTTCTTTTAGTGGGTCTTGGGTATCTAACTTCTTTAAGCTGCTTTATAATCCTGAGTCACATCAAGGATATCCCTGCATTTGGCTATGTTTCTTCTGTTAATTTAAAAAAATTACAGTAGAAGGAGCAAACCCCAAACAAATGTACAGGCTAGATAACATTAACTGCACCAAACTGCCCAGCAATACGCCAATTTGACACATTACTTGTTCTGAAGGGACAGGCAAAAATCATTCCTTTCAATGGACGGTGGCTTTCAGCATTCAAAATGAGTGACATCCTTTTGGATAGTGCAGCTGTCTCCTGGTATATCCCTGTGGTCCTGGAGGAGGTGTGTCATCATCTCCTCTCATGGTGTACTCTGAGATCAAACTCTGTCTAATTTTGTGGAGAAGGCATGACCATAGCACTCCAGTTTGGGGAGGGAAGGGGAAAGACAGTCCTCGCAGACCTCTTTGAGAACAAGATTTGCATTCCAACTGGTAACATCAGAGAAGCAAAATAAAAATCCTAAGAAGTTAATTTGCTGCATAAAGCCTTGATCAGAAGTTTTTGTGCTATTGGTTTGGTATGTTAAAGACACTAGCAAAGTTAAGTGCTTGGGTTCCTGGTTTTGTCTTGGGAGCAAGGGAGCGAGGAATCCTCGGGTGAATCTCCTCTGTCTGTTGTAGACAGTCCAAATGCAACGTAACCCAAAGAGAGTCAACATCTGAGAAACTTTCTTGGGAGAGAGAGAAAAGGAAGGAGAGAAAAGGAAGGGGCATACTTTGTTTACTGTTTTTTTTAAAGGAATCTGTCGATACTTTGAGATGTTTTGGAGGCCAGGAGGAGGATTTAATACTTAATTCCTTGTGTGTCTTGACTGCTTTGTACAACTTTCAGTTTGAGACTAATAAGTGTGACTTGGACGTCTTCTAAGGAATATCACAGCAAGTTCTCCTACTCCTGAGTAATAATAATTATGATTCTTATACTCTTGTGCTCTTTCCTTATCTTTTTATCGGTTACATAAAGCAAGAAATCTCCTAATACTTCTTCACGCCGCTTCAGCCTCCCTAATCCAGTTCTTACCAACAAAAAGTGCTTTGCTTTTTAAAGCAAATCCTCAGTTCATTGATAGAATGTTAATAATTTAGCCAGTTGTGTCACCCAGGCTACGCTATGAGTGCTCAGTTGCGAACTTCTTGCCCGCTCCTCTCAGACTCTCTTCCTTGCCCCAAGGCTTCTCAGTAGAATTCAGCCGCACAAATACCTGGCTGGAAGCAGCGTGGCTCATTTGACTGTCACCTCCGCTCAGCAAAGAACACCCTTAACCTTGCTGTTTATGGTCCTGAGGCTTATCCTAAAATCTCTTTTCCTGAACAAAACATGTAGGTCGCATGCATGAAATTGTCCAGTCTAACAGGCCTATTAGAGTAGGAAGAATCTGCAAGGCCTAATTTGGGGAAGGGTTTTGTTTGTTTTCAGTTTTTCTCTGCTTCCCGGGAATGTATTTGAAGATTAGGTTTAGTCAATTGAAGAAAACTGCCCAAATGCCCAAATATTAAACGGATTTGCTTAAGCAATACTGTGTGGATCTATGGTCATATCAGTGGTCTGTGTTAAGATCTATACTCTCCAGACATTAGAAGAGGAGAAGAATGAGAAACTTACTTTACATGGCTTTCCAAAGTACTTTAGCAAGCAGTAAGAACATGGGTAGTGCAATAAACATGACATCTATGGAATAGTTAATAGTTTGTACTCATTCTTTAAATGTTACAGCTGAGATTTGTATGTGTGTGGAGAGAAAAGACAAAGAAACTGTTATCCTTGTAATATTTGTGGTTACCTTCCATGCAAAAGAAAACACAGTAACCAGTAACCTTAAAGGGAGAAATCATGTTTCTACTTATTTGGA
Source organism: Anarhynchus alexandrinus (assembly GCA_008711295.1). Taxonomy (NCBI): domain Eukaryota; kingdom Metazoa; phylum Chordata; class Aves; order Charadriiformes; family Charadriidae; genus Anarhynchus; species Anarhynchus alexandrinus. Next base: position 8,576,717 of record VUYV01000013.1, read on the forward strand.
CGTTACTGAAATTTCTGTGTGGTGTATTTGGTTTTGGAGCTAACTCTCCAAAGGACTGTGTGTGCACAGGTCAGCGAATGCAGAAGGCCCGATTCTTGTGCTCAGAGGGCCTTTAAAATAAGTGAGCTAACATTTGCTCACCTGAGAAGAGCAGCTGGCTACAGAGTAATTTGAAAATATTTGTTTCTATGAGAAAGGCATAATAAAATTAGCATAAAATAAACCTGTCTCACACATACTCTCCTATAGTTCAATTATTCTAATTCAAATTCAGTATTTCTGCTATAAGTGTACTAAAAAGAAAAATATGCTAGAATACTATAGCAGAACAATAGGGTTTTGGTGAGATTGCTTTTCAGACCATTGCTTCATTCTCTTAGTTTGCAGAAGTCTTGCTTTAATTAAACTATTTATGAGAAAACAGATGCTCTTTTGCAAGGACTTATTGAAAGATGTAATCTCTTCTCTCATGCACTTCAGTATAGAACCGACTTCTACAGAAGAATAACTTGGAAAAATAACTTCTTTCATACTACTTTTGGAGGAGAATCACCACTAAAGCCAGCATTTCAGAGCCTACAAATGCTGTTAACTCCTGAACCAGAATTAGATTTCTTAGCAGCAATCAAAATTGCAGTATCTTCAAAAGCAAAACATTGGCAACTGCCAAACAAAGCCTGCAATAAAAAAAAATGGTGATATCTTCACAAAGTACTCTAAAAATCATCAGTATTATAATTCTCAGGGACCACCTCTTATGGAAAAAGTGTCTTCATTACAACACTGTTAGCAATTTCATTGGGCAGATAAGAAGCTAGTTAGCTTGCAGAGACTGAACTGCCCTCTTGCATAGATCCACGCAGCTCTGGTCTTCAGAAAGAGATACAATTATGTTTAACAATTGTAATAAATACCACAACTGTGACCTGAACTCATGTTTCTTGCCTACGACAACCATTCACATGCAACATCAGGTTGGGCAGTCATGCATAAATTCCAACTCAAGTCATTTCCCTTCAGCCAGCAGTCCTGGTGCTGAGCATGACTCATCCCTCCTATCTGCACTCATCAGCGTGTGTAACTCACCTGCTGTTGGGATTAGGTGATATTTATACTCTGTACTATGGCAACAAATAGGGAAAAAAAAAAGCATTTTAGGTTTGGGTTTCTCATGTATTAGGTGATATGCAGACATACGATAAAGAAGCTAATCTTTTTTCCCAAATGAATTTGCAGTTTAAATGCCAGACAGGGCAGTAGATAAGGAGGAAAGAGAAGAAAGGCAACAAGAAAGTGCCACGTACAGCTTGTTAGTCCTTCCATAAAGATAGAGATCTTTAGTTTCCAGGGCTGTCCATCTGTCATCTTCTGCCACTGTATGCATTGATATACAATAGATAATATTTTTTAAAATTCATGGATTCATATTTTTACCTCTGGATTGGACTTCAGGGCTTTGATTACTGTGCAGACTCACCAATGAATGCATGTCCTTTTCCTCTCTTTTTCAGGAGGAACAGCTTCCAGACAAAAGGGCTTTTTGGGATGCATTCGATCTCTGCATTTAAATGGACAGAAACTTGACCTTGAAGAGAGAGCTAAAATGACACCTGGTGTTAAACCTGGATGTCCAGGACATTGCAGCAGTTATGGTAACCTGTGCCATAACGGAGGAAAATGTGTGGAGAAGTATAATGGTTACTCCTGTGATTGTACCAACTCAGCCTATGAAGGACCTTTCTGCAAGGAAGGTAGGCAGCGAGCTTTGGTCCTACGGCCTTAGTGTTCTCTGAATAACAGCACAGTTTCACTCATGTCAGCTTGGTGTCCCCCATGTTACAAGAAGATGTTCTAATATCCACTGTCCCTTCAGCATTATTGTTTATCTTAAGCAGGCTACAGCATCTCCTTTTGTCCACTTCAGTGGTAGCCTCAGAAATTAAAATGGTTTTAGTTGTACCATTAAAGTTACCAACTATATCCCAATATGATTCCTGTATTTGATTGTATATAACTTGGCCCAGACATTAACAAATAGGGCTGAAATTTTTCATAACAGTTGTCTGCCCATGTCTGAATGTTTAGTTTCCTTGTTTTTAAATCTCACCCAGCTTTGTCCACCTTAGCAAAACCTTGAGAGCTTTTCTTTACAGAATTTTGGAGCAATGGTGTGATAAAAAAAGGTAGTCTTTTTACGTTTTTTTTCTGCCATTCCTGTGACAACCCATCCAAACGTTAAGAGATTTTAAAAATAAGTGTGAAGCATTCAGGAGAAAACTGTTTTGCATGGTTCGGCCTCTGGAGAATGTGTCCTCACTGAACCTTGCTGGTGGCTGGTAGGAGATGTTGCCAACACCAGAAAAAGGAGCAGGGCAAATAAAGAACATCCAATTTAGGTAACGTGCTCCTTGGAAGAGGAAGGAACTAACAAAACTCCTGCTCAATAACAGCAAGGTGCAATGTGAGTGTCCTAATTTCCATGGCTGCCCCTCACCTCCCAAACGCAACAGGTTTACTAAGTGGGCCGCATCATCTGCTGGTGTAAATCGGCTTAGTTGTACTGCAGTCCATGGAACTATGCCCACTTACATGAGCTGAGGATTTGGCACCGATGCCACGAGAGGCGTATCAAATAACCATATAGTGTCCTGTTAGGAGATGCTGCTGTAGAGGTGGAGCTGCTCAATTGGAGAAAGTACTTGCAGTCGGTCTGTAGCTGAAGATATCGCCATCCTGTCTTTACTGTGCCTCACGTTAAAAAAACCCTGCTGTTATCATATCTGTGCATTTCATGGCCAGACTATGTTGTGTTTATTGGAAACACAAATGTGAGTTCTCGGGATTTAAACGTGCACAGGTAGATGTGTCTTCTTTTGGAGCTACCAAAGACAGCTTCCTTTACTGGCTGTCTTTGGGTCAACGCGTTGCTTTAATAATGACTTTGTTTAAAAAGGAGACTGGAAAGGACAAATATATTGTCTTTACTGGGGGGGGGGGGGAAGACAGAGAATATTGCCTTACACTTCAGCTGTCAGAAGATGGTGAATTGAGCATCTGTTTGGCTGACAGACATTTTGGCCTGTTCTATCTTGTGGAGCTCTGATTCCAGCGCTAAAATAGTTGAATGTAGAGGACTATCTCCATGCACTGTCCTTCTCTGTACCAGAAAATGGACCATGAGGAAGGGCACACTGCTCATCCAAATTAAAAAAATGGTAATGTCAGCTGGGTAAGGGACATTTTGCGGTGTTCTGCTTCTGAGGCAGTCAGCTCGTGTCCATGTCTGTCTAGGACATCTGAAAACGCAGTAGCTGAAATTATTCCCTTGGTTTATATATACTTTCAGAGGTTTCTGCATTATTTGAAGCTGGGACTTCCATTACCTATATTTTCCAAGAACCTTATCCTGTCACAAAAAATGCAAGCACCTCAAGCTCTGCCATTTATGCGGATGCTGTCATGTCCAAGGAAAATATTGCATTTAGCTTTCTCACGGCACATACTCCAAGCCTTCTGTTGTACATCAACACCTACTTTCATGAATATTTGGCTGTGATTCTCTCCAAGAATGGTAAGTACTCTTGATTTGCTACAAAAGGAAGACCAGTGTAACTGTGTTAAATTATTTTTTTGAGAATAGTATAAAGTTCTGCACTGATTTAAGTTCATTTCTGTGTCTGCAACTTTATCAACTTCATGGTATTCAGTTCATGCAAATTGCCATCAATCTTGTTTATGTCCCTTTATTTGGCATTCAGTGCTACACTTGCCTATTCAGTCTTTGAATAATCATGCTGTTGGGGCTTAAAATGTGCTTTGACTTTCATTTGGCAAGACTCTACAATAGCAATTCCTTGCTATTTATTCCACACTGAGATCCATTAGGCTTCCAAGATAAGGGAATGAGAAATACCATGAATGTACAAGAACACTTGGTGCAGAAATATATTATCATTTTATCTTTTGCATTGTCTTGGCACACATATTGCTCTTCACTGGGTTGTTTCAATGGAATATGACCAATTCGTCTGAATATTAAAGCCAGAAAATATCAGTTTTCTAGGTTCACTGACCAAAACATGAGGTATAAATCCATTTTCTATTAAGAAGTATGTGGTATGGGGATTTTTTGAAAACACATAAAGATTTTAGGGGCATAGGCCCTACATCTCCTCAGTAAGACTGGCTCCTGAGTCCTTGCAGCGCTTTCAGAAAACTCACTCCAAACAAACATCATCCTAGATAAATGAGGATGTTTGAATTATTCAAGAGTTATTTAGGCACTGGAGCACTGGAAGTGATGAGTAAGCGTATTGGTGAGTCACTAGCCTGTGGCAGAACAATAGAAAGTTAATGCTATGTGGTTGAATGTGTGCATTTGACCGAATGACCCAGACCACTCTGAAGCCTTGCAAATTCCAAAATAGCTAAGCTTTCAAGTTCTGTAAAAGGAAACTATAAGGGAAAAAAAAAAAAAAAAAAAGGTTTATTCTCTACATGGCCTTAGCAGTAGTTCATCTCCTGGTTATGCCATTCAGCTAGCATTTGGGCTGGTATGCGATGAGTATCCAAATCCCTGGGAAGGGTGGCTGGGACAGTATCAGCCTGGACCAATCTCCCCTAAGTGAAGTTGCAGCAGGGTGGTGGAACTACTGAGGAAACTCACTCTCCTGTCTTGTCCAGTCCCAGATTTCCATCTCTGATTTGCTCTCAGAGGCAAGTGTTTAGGATTTTCAGATTTTTGAATATTCCAGTGAGTAGTTCCAGGGTGGCAGAGGTTAGTCCCTGCTGACACAAAACCTTGAAATCTGCTTCTCAGTTAGACTCGGGTCTCTTGATGCCACTCAGGCAATTGCAAATAGCCCAAAAGCGAATGAAAATGTAATATCCATTTAAACCACCTTTAATGCTGCCAGCGTAGTGTAAAATGACCTTAGAAACATGAGTCAGCTGGTTGTATTCAGCAATAAAACCATATGCAAGCTATAATTGTGAAGTTCTGGAAGGGGGGACTCCCTAATAGTGGTTGGGGAAGGGGTTGGGATCAGGACACAGGCATCTCTTGTAGCAGCTCAGCAGGAGCAGAGATAAGCCTTGCGTTTTGGCAGCTGCACCGTCTGCAGATCTCCGCTTTGGTTCAGACGGAGATAGGGACTCTCAGTACTTCTGGAAATGAGGTGGAGCAGCTCTCAGCACACGCAGGCAGTTTAAACAATGGTGCTTTTCTCAGATCTGTATCTCTATTTACTCACTTGTAAAATGTAGATAACAGTAGTTTAGAGGGTTGGTGAGATGTAAGGCTCCAAAACTCTGGACTACAAAACGTAGCACTGTATGCAAAGAATTATTAAGATAACTAGCTGACCTTGGTTAACTCCTGAACGTCTCTTTCAGGGTTACTCTGTGCATGCCTCTGTGTCATTCTTTCAAGACAGTCATTTCAGTCATGTATATTCTCTGCCTTTGTCCCAAATGTAATAATTTTTTAAATCTCATATCCTCTTAGTTTTTAGTCTTGTTGGAATTGAAATTATTCCAATGAAAATAATGTTCAGATATGTTACTCTTTCTTCCTCCAAGAGGTTTATGCTTGCCATAAAGTTACTGGACTATGAATAATAATGTCCTTTGTAGCATTAAAGTAAGCACGATTCTTTCTCTCTTATTGGCTCATTTTCAAGGAATCTTGCTGAGTCTGACAGTGTGTAGTAGGACCTAAGCAGGTCCCTGCTGGATAACTGATTGGTTAAATAAAGGTTAGGCTCCTGGTGAAATGGGAATGGGCATTCTCACTTAAGAGGTGAGCAGTAATATTCTTTGCCATAGTCCCAAGACCCTTCCACTTGTTAAGAAACTGTACTGGAACAGTCTGTGTATACTTTAATTCTTCACCTTTTCTAAGTATTTGTCAAGCTACTACTCGTATCCTGTTAGTCCTCTTTTCTATTAGCCACAAAATAACCAGGCAAATTATTAATTAATAAAAGTGACAATGAGAAGAATGCTTCTGGTAATTCAGAATTCCCATGTTAAATATTTAATATAAAGAAAGTGAAAGTGTCTGCAAGGCTTATTCATAGTTAGACTATATTAAAAGGGGCTCATATGAAAGTGAACTTATATAGGCAGCTATGGTCTAATCCAGTCAGGTGTGAAATGTTTCCTGTAAAATCAATTGGTTTCAGTAAAATTAATAAATAATCGCATTTAACCCCAAGACGCTTTGCACTGTCAGTCTATAAAGGAGGTCATATCATTAGAATAGAAGATACAGTACATATTGATTGAGACACTAGAATTGTGGTAGTAAAATCATTCATTTAGAGTTACCCAACAAGCTGGTGTCAGGTCTGGGAAAGGAAATAAAATCTCCTCCTTCTCACTCATGGCTTCAGATCAATGCTGCCCACACAGAAATCCCTTCCAGTTCTTGGAGCCTTAGAGGGCAGGTGGTTCATGGAGGATGTAAAGTTATGACAGATGCAGGGTACCACCATATGTCAATGGAGAAGCTACAACTCTAGACCTATACAGATGACCTCTTTCTATAAAATGAGATGCTCAGTAGTGCCTAGCTGCTAATATTTCTAGAGACAGTTCCCACCCAAAGAGCGTATCTATATCACAAGGTTGTTCTTACCTCTGATCAGTTGGCTCATGTCCTGGCAGCTTATGGGTAAGTTTTCAAAAGTTGATGTTTTTAAAGATGACTTACGGATTCTTTCCACCATTGTTAATACTTACGCTTCTAAATCGTACATGTGCCTCTGCAAATTGTATGCAATAGCTTAGCATTGTCCTCTCCTCCCCAGTCCTACATATCGTACCCATGGATTTTTAAATTACACGTACATATAAATGGGTATGCATACATGTATGTATATGGGTATGTATATGTGTATATAGATGGGTATGTGTGTAAAGCTCACATTGTCCCCTTGATCCCACATCCAAACAATTAGCAGTACTGTAATAATTGGCAGTGCATTTTTAATATCAGTGCTGTAGAAATTCCAAATTATAGTGCCCATAGCTACAGAAAATGGATAAACATCTCTAGCCTTTTCAGTGTGTCAGTCCACAGAAGTTATTCATATCATGGAAATCTACTGCCAAGAAAAAAAGATAGTTTTTTTTCTTTGCCAGGCTAAATTTTCACTGTACATTTTTGCTAATTTACATGATTGCATCAAGTTACCAGTACCTTTGTATTATAATCTTTGCCTTGATCCCTAAAGACAGTAATTGATGCAGGAGAAAAATATTAAGAAACTGGTGGTGCTTCTCTTTTCTCCATTCTTCCTTCCCCCCTGCAAGTAATCAAATATGATATGAATATGATGAAGTATATTGTCTAGAAAATGTTTTCCCAAGTCTTTGCTTCTCAGCCTTGTTGGCTTTCTCCATGGAAACAGTATGATTGCTAATCTAGAAAAACAGCAGATAGCCAGCATCAAAGAAAAGAGATAGAATCTCAAACTATCCTACAATGATTGAAAATTTATCTTTATTTATTATCTGCTCTCATAAGAAACTAAACAATTTGAGTCCTTTTATTTATTTGTTTCTATCCAGTACCTGTTGCCATCACAGTGAGCTCTGTTCTCAATTTCTTTTGGAAAGCAAGACTCTGAAATTGCATAGGAAAGATTAAAGACAAGGGAAAAAGCACAGTTAAAAACAAAAGTACAAATGAAAACAGCTTGAGTAATTCTTCTGTTAGGTCTCTGATACTCAGAATATAGAAGCAGGACCTAGATTAACTCCACTGCCCTCTTCTATAAGGTCTTGAAATCAGCTGATATTTGAAGTAAACAGGAAAAGAAGTCAAAACCTGCAATAGAGGTGAGCTGAATTAACACTGTGCAAAAAAGAAGCAAATGTCATCAGCGAGAAGCTACTGATTTTTTTCTTTTTAATAAACTAGAAAGCTGCTGTAATGTCCTTCTGTCTCCAGTTCAGAAGCATCCTATCTGTTGAAGGCATGTAAATTCGCCTTACTGCTTTTGCCTTGGAAGTCTGTTGAGCTGTTGAGCTGCATCTCCCACAACTTCTCTCAAGCAAAAACGGAGCTTTTGTCATTCAGTAGTAAAGAAAGACAAAAAAAAATCTACTTCAGTCTTTGAGGCAAAGAATCTTTTGATTCTGTTCACGCTGTGCACTCTGGAGTTCAATGGGGCAAAGCTGAAATAATTAGGGAAAACAGGACTTACTGAAACACTGGGGTGGGTTTGGGGGGTGATTTTGCTGGTTCTTTTGCTTTACCACCTTGTGAGCTTTAGTTTTGGGATGTAGGTACCACAGAATGTAACTACTTGCTGCAGAAAGACCCTCTAGGATATGCTATTGCTAGTGCAATAGTCTTATCTTTTGAGAACACCTTCTGGCTTACAGACTTTCAACACCCATTGAACAACCTTCACAAATTACGTGACTGAAGTGGAAAATGGTGCCAAGGTTCAGGTATAATTACTTTTAACAGATCAGGAGCAGGAAAGTGAGTTGTGTTGGGAAGTGTGGGAGACAGCTTTGTTGAGAAGACTAGTTTTTAAGCAACTGTCTGTGAGCGACTGAGAATTGTTCTCGGTCTAGCTCTGGTTCACAGCCATTAAATGATTTCATATGGCAGATAGGTCTATGTATCTTCTAAATATCATTTCAAGCAGTTGTTGTAGTTGGCCCTGAAATCTTCTGTTATTTACTGGGTGAGGGGCCAGCGACAGTTTGATTGGGAACAGTGAATGTAAAAGAAATTTTCCCCAGTTGCCTGTAAGTGGGAGGCTGGCTGTGGTACCATCAGTAGAAAGGGTTGGGGTGGCAGGAGATCTCCTAGTCAGTTTCTTTATGTAAACAAAGAAACTCCTGTGGTTAGAAACATCTCTGGTTCCTTGGATGATTCCCTGCAGTAAGCATGCTTCACAGAAAATAGGAATGCTGATTAGAGTTTTCAGTTCAAATCCAGCACTAAAAAGTCTTTGAGGGAAGAGGTGGACTTAGTTCCCCAAACCAATTTTTTGTTTGTTTGTTTTAGCATATGGCACTCTAAATCTCTAAGTGTGCAAAACTAACTTGAAAGGAGAAGCAGCCACAACATTCAGCCAAGGACTCTGGCAGATTTCTTTATCTGCTTTCCAAGAGGAGAGAACTGAAAGATCTGTCTCATTAGCTGAATTCATGGACATGTTTGTACTCATGAAGATCATTTTGCTGTACTGAAGGGTCAAGAGATGTTCTGGAGACCCGCAAGGGAAAAACAAGGGAACTGTAATTGGATTATATTGAGCAGGAAAGGCTGAGCATGCAGTTAATAATTGATCTGTGCTCTGCATATATACAGACTGACTTTGAACTTACTGGTATCTGGCATAAAACCCCAGACCACTGGCTGCAGATAATCAGCTAGCAAGAAAACATACATTCCCATTTGCTTGGAGGAGGTGTTTATCTCCTAGAAGACTTAAGTTCCTAGCTCACATTTTGCAGTTGAAAGGTCATTTTTATTGTTGGATTTCCATGCAGCTGTGCTGAAAAGGGTGGGGAGGAAGGACAGAGGGTCACAAGCTCCTATGTTTAAAGGGATGCTGCAGATATATGCTCTTCAATAATTCTGAAGTGAGGGTATTTTCAGAAACCATTTTACCAAAACCTTTAGCCCTACGGATTGATAGTAGTAATTTTTCAGTTATTCTTAAGTTGTGAATTGTCTGTGTTGTGGACATAGAGTGCTGTGTAGTGAGAGCTGTAGTTCAGCAGAACCGTTGGCTCAAGTGCTGACTCAGAGCTGTGTACCTGTTTCCACTCAACATAGAGCCCAAGCTAGTAATACTTGGAAGACCCAGCCTGGGTCCAAGCAAACCTCTTTCTCTATCTTGCTTGTATAATTCCTATTAGCATGTTAATTTTTCCTGTAACATATCAGTTATGCTGGCTGGATAATGAAAAGGTGACTTCCTCCTTCTCGCCTGATGAAATTAGGTGTTTATGCCTTAGTCTTAATGAGCAAGACTGGCCTTTAGGAATCTGAGGTTGAGACCAGGGGAAAAGTCTGGAGCAAGAAAGATGCACGCTTGGAGGTAGAGGATCAGATCACGGAATGCTTAAGCAAACTGGGCATGCATAAATCCATGGGCCCTGGTAGGATACACCCACCAGTGCTGAAAGAGCTGACTGATATCGTTGCAAGGCCACTCAAGAGGCAATTGGCACTGGAATACATGAGGTTTAATCTGAACATCAGGAAACTCTTTTTTACTGTGAAGGTGACTGAGCACTGACACATCTTGCCTGGAGAATTGTGAAGCCTCCATCCTTGGAGATATTCAAAAGCCGTCTGGACATGACCCTGGGCAACCAACTCTAAGTGTCCCTGCTTGAGCGGGGAGGGTTGGACAACATGACCTCCAGAGGTCCCCTCCAACCTCAACCGTTCTATGATTCTGTGAAAGACTGCAGAAGTTGAAAGTAAAGTTGTGAAAGTATATGTGTATAAGCATGTATTTTGCTACAGAAAAGTCATCACAATGCTACAGTTATATGGTATATACTATGGTATATACTGGGATTGTTACTAAGTAAATGTTTCATCCTTCCTCCAAGTTTCTCCATTGTGTTCTGTTAAGAACACAAGTCAGTTCTTTGTATATCAATGGTTGTGGCTTGTTATGAAACTCAAATATTTCCCTTGAGAGTTTGCTATAGTCAGGAGAAGGTCACTGATTAAAGGGTCCAACTTCTCCAGTCACAGAGGCTGGCATAACCTATGAAATAGGCAGTGCTTAGATGGACTTACTCGTCAGAGGAGCAGAACGTTTCCCAGAGATTCGTGACCAGCCAAGCAGTGTCTGTAGAGCTCAACAGAAACAAGGATCATTAACCTCAGAAAGCCATTAATCCACAATGTTCTGTGCTTTATTATGAGTTAAGAATGAAAAGGAGGTTTGAGAAGAGAGGCATATGATTATTTTTTTCTATAGACATCATGTAGTACTCAAATTGATTGTTTCTTTTTTTTTTTTCCTTTTTTTGTTAAGACCATCTTTTTCCATGTTCTCATTCCTGAACATTATGGTTATTTGTTAGGCCAGCGTGAAAGAAGTCCTTGCTTGAACAGGTATCTGTACTGCCAAAACTGAAACAGGAATGGTTGAAAGATAGTAGGAAAAGAATGGAACCTATGAGCCAGGATCTCAGTGAGGGCAGGTTGGTATGAATTCCTTAGGGTATCACAACAGAGGATGTCAGTATTTTTTTTGCGTGTGAGCTGTTCTCACAGAGTTAGTGGTGATGTTTAATTTGCAAAGCCAGGTTGAACTTTTGGAATAAAATTCATAGGAAGATACTTTTTATTTCGTTCACTGGGTAAAGAAGAAAAGCTCTTCCTGCCAACCTGGCTGCTACACTAGTCTTAAATGAAAAGTACAGCATGAGATGAAAGCCTGGCGAGATCCTTCTGTGTGCAAGGAAGAGTAAACCATAGAGCCTGCTGAATGGCTGACCGTGAAGAAGACTAGTGGCATCCAGTGTGTGTTTGAAGACAGGAGGAGAGATCTGAGCATCAGATCCAATAGTATCATACAGATACTTTTGTTACTGAAGGGTCTTAAAGTGACTTTAAAATTCCACAGAATGTGTAGAAAAGGTATAGGTTAAAATTTACCAGAATAAATCTCACTATCAGAAAGCAGGTAATTAGGGAGATTTGACTGCATCTGATGCCCTCAGTTCTTTTCTTCTTCTTTACATTCAGTCACCTTCCAGGAAAAAAGGTAATTAATGTAGCATCACTTTATAAAATAAACAGCAACCAGTTCCTTTGCCAAAAAGAAGTATCTAGGAATGGAAAGCTAATGATAGTGACTAATGGTTTGGTTTTTTTTTTAAATTGCTGCTCACCCAGAGGTTTCATGTAATTTTCCAAAGGATGTTAACATTCATCCGTTTCACCAACGGATATACTGTGACACAAAGAAGGAAGAGCATTTGTCAGCAGACATCAAGCTGGTAGATCCCAAATTGTGGCAGTGGTCTGTCCGTCGCCTCCAGGGTATGCAAATACACCACTGTTTATGCTTACGCAGGAGTTAAACTGGAGATAAAGTGTTTAGTATTATCCCACATCCGTGGGTGAGCCTTGTTCCCGTTTTAGGCCCAGCCACATCGACACAGACATGGGCTGTTTTGTTTAGACGAGCGTTCCCCTTAAAATCACTGGAAAAAGCTCTCTGTTTAAGCCACTCAGTATGTGCATGATGAGCTCTATGACTGTGGTCCTCTGGGTCATCTTTTAGACTTGCAATATTTTGTAGCTTTGGAGCAAGAAGCATCTGCCAGTTCCTTTTTAATTGCTGGTCAGCCTGTGTTAAGCCAACTGGCGGCTGGTGGGAATGAGATGTCTACGAAGGTTAAACACATTTGTCCGTCACGTAAGGGAACTAGCTACATTTGTTGATGTTTAAGTGACATTCTCAATCTGGCTCCAGCTGCCTAGCAGGATTGCAAAGTGAACTGAGGTCGTGGGCCTCCAGATAGGCTCCTTTAGGGGCTTTTGGGGGTGTGTTTTTTTTCTGAGTTGAAGAAATGCAACGTGAAAGTGTGGTGTGGTGTTTTTTTTTTAATATAGAATGACCTGAATATGATCCTTAAGTCCTGAATGTCTCAAGCATTGAGTGGGAGGCATTCAAATAAGCATCTGTTTTTTTTCACTACCATGAGAGCTTACCGAAACTTGTGGGGTGGATTTTTTTTTAAACCCTATGAAACAGTGTCATCTAAGCAAATGCAATAGCTGAGTAATCATATCAACGAACATGTGCAACAGTTTCACCTCTCTATTTTCTCCGTGCAAAACAAATAGCAAGAGTCACCTCCTAAAAATGTGCAAGTACTTTCTTAGTTAAACGCTGGATGCTGAAGAGATGGGCCCTGTTCTTTTGAATCACCAGCGGCAGTTCCACTGAAGAGTAAATTTACTAAGTAAATATCCCTGGAGAGAAGCTGCTAATTAAGGAGCAGGTTTCTTAGCCAGCTGCTCCTAACCAACAAAACGGTGGTTCATTTTTAAATATCTAGGCTATGAAAAGGGACACTGCCAGGCTGAAGCTGTGCAAGTTGCCAGAGAGATATTTTGCGGTAGAGATGACTGAAAAGTGTCATGCGCTGTTCTGCGATCAGGAATGAACAAACATTTCCACCTTATGAGCTGCAAATGGCTTTCTGGGCTAAATACTTTAATTTTTATTTTTATTCATGATAACATCAATAGCTTCACTAATACGTTCCACCCTTTGTTTAATTGGTGCCTTAATTATTTTGTCTTTTAGCTATAGCTCAGATGAGTGCTGAGGGTGGATGCGGTGGTGTGGTTAACATCTTACAGTCTGAAGAGGGTGACTGCTGGTTTGAGACAGCCGTAAGAGGTTCTGTTGGTCCTGAAATCCTTTGTTTCTGGATGCCTCTGAGGCAATAGGATATGCAGGGATATTCCAAGGTCTTTTTCCTAAGGCAATGTTTTGTTATTTTATACATACACATTTCTCCCAAATCAGAGTTGTCAGATGCCCCAATTTAAATGATTTTTCCTGATGTTACGTGATGGTGATAAAGTTGTACGTTTTACGTTTACATGTGGCACCCACATATGCTCCCTGAACTAACCTCACCTTCTCCGAGCAGTGCAAGATGTCTTGCCAGCTGCTTCAGCCAGTTTGTCACTAAAAAGTGCTATGGAAGTTGGCGGAGATTTTGGGTTCAATCTGGGCTCATTTAAAACCAGTTTCTGTAAATGAAGGTCCTGCAGAGAAGTCTCAGACTCCAAGGGCATGTCATTCCCTTCCTTGCTGTTTGGTTCTTCAAGACTAAATGACACAAGGCCTGTGGTCCTGGTGACATGTGTGACAAGAACCTTTGTTATGAATTATGGATTTATAGGCCAAGTTCCTGGTATCCATTTTTTTCTTTTCTGCAGAACTGCTTTAATTGTTTTGCCAAATATGTAGCATAGGGTGAGGTATTTCAAGCCGGGAAGTCTTTTTCTGAGCTAGAACACTCTCTGGAACATTTTTCTGTGCTCCCTTTTCCAGCCGATGATTTTAAAAGTACTGTTTGATTTTCAACACAAGCTTTGGTAGTCCTGAATGAATGTAAAGTTAGTGGGAATAGGCCACGAAGCCACCAAATGTTTCTGACATTTCACTCGGGCACTGCTGTGCACACAGGCAAAAGAAAGACAGCCCTCCTGTTGACATGTTCAATCAGAAAAGATTTTGGACGTAGAATATGTAATATCATGGCCGAGGTATTTCTTCACACCGTGTAGTCTGGGAATATTTTTTTTCTACTTCAGGCTGAACACTTTGAAATCTCTAACCAGTTCAATGTCCTTATTACCACTAGACTTAGGAGCTGCTACTACATCTTTCTTGTCCTCAGCAAAAAGACAGAAGCAGTTTGAAGGCACCATGCTATTCCTGTAGCTGCCTGAAGGTTGGTTATGCTGACACTGATCGTTAGTGTACTGCTAGCAAGAACTAAGCCTCCATCACAACTGAAAGAGTGTCCTAGGAGTGTTTTGTTTCAGACAAGCCATCCCCAGCCTAGTCACCAAGGCATAAATACTGCCCTTTGGTCTCTATTTCCCAGAACTTCCCTCTGCACAAGGAGACCCCCAGGAATCCTCTTGAAATGGCTCTGTAGCTGTTTGATATCAGGAGACAGATCTCATTCAGCTCTACAGTCATGGATTATACTACTGCAGATTACAGACTGAAGACCACAGTGGTGTGTAGCAAACCAGCTTTGTTACTGGTAGTGGTCTCCTCACGGTAGCATGGCAGCCCACGTGGACTTATTTCCTCCAGAAGTGGCGAAAAGAGGCCACGCTGTGCTCTGCAACACTGTGGATAAACTATGCCTGCTCCCCTCTTGGGCTGTTCTGGAGCTAGCACAGCATATCTCCATGCTGGTCTGCAGTCCACGGAATTAGAAGCTGGAAGGGATGACTATAATAATCAAGTGTGAATCTACTCTTACCTAACACTGCTGGGGTAAGATGCCCAGGAAATTTTTCCAGCCCAAGGCCAAAATACATGATACCTCTCTCTTTCCTTCCCTCCCTCTTTTATGGCTTAATAGAAATTGCCTCCAGCAATTCCACATACATTAGAGAAGGAAGAAAACACAACAGGCAGTGCATTGCTTGAGCATTATGGCACTCCAGGTGTGCATGCTCAGACATGAGGAGCTGAAAAGGGGATGACAGGCACGACTGCAAAAAGACTGCCAGAAATTACACTTCTCATGATTAGTGTGAATCCCTATTGTGAGGCAAAAATGATGCAAAATAGAGAGAGAAGAGAGAATAGGGAGAATAGAGCTGGTTTATGCACGTGTTTTTATTTGCGTTTAGTGACACTGGGCTGATGTGATGGAGAAAGTCAGTGGACCAGATAATCAAAAGTCAGAGGACAAAAAAATTCTTAATAATAATCCTAATTAATAATCCATTTATTTGGCCTGTCATGTAGCAAAATGGCAATGTAATCTGCCAGACAAATTATTCTGACTCTGAAAACCGAAGTTTTGGTACTGAACCCAAGCCAAAATCAGCTCTGCGCTACACTGGCATAAATTCCAAAACACCTTTGGAGAGATCAGCCCACATACTCCTGGTTTATATGAATGCAAATTTGACCTCAGGCAAAATGCCAGCTTGAATTCAATGGTTTTGAAGAGCAGCCGTCCAAAAAAAAAAGTTGCCGTTGGAATTCAAAACAATTTCATAAAATAAGATGCTATTCACTGATCTTTTTAAGTGATTTAAGGTAAAGTTATACCGCTATAGAAAGTAAGATCTGTTCCTAATGGATGTCAAGAACATCCTCCATTGTCTCCCAACAAATGGAACAGATGGTTTCTCGTTTAAAATCAGTGCTTCTCTGATGAAGTCAATGGGTAAATTCCTGTTTGCAGCAGCTGAGAGCCTAGATAGATTGCATATCTTGCTGGCTGTCTTTGAACACAGATGTGATGGCTGCTATGTTGGTCACCTGGATATAGTAGTACCGTTTATATTTTATATACTGGTGTGTTCATAGCATTTGAAAAGAGCGGAGAAGTTTTTTCCCATTTACAATCTAAGCAACTAGTACAAGGTCACAGACCAAATGTAGGTCCTGTTCCATTTTTCACGTTGTGCCCCTTTCAAAGGCTCCAGGTAAGAGGCAGTCTATAAAGTACTTCTGCTGGGACATGACTTTTAGTTTGGAACAAGCTGTTACACTATCACATCTGAGTTTCAGCTTATTCTTTGTGGTCATCTCAGCTGTGCTGTGCAGGGTCAGGCAACCTTTCCATTTTTTATCGACTCTCCCACTGCCCTAATGAGCAAGCCTGACGAAGGTCCCTTAACTTCCTTGCACTTGGGCTTCTTCTCTCATGTCTTTCTAGAGTAAAGCGATTGTAAGATGTTTACACTGTTATTCCCTGTTGATGTATCTTTCATTCAGCACCAGAAAATGGGATTGTGATTTAAGTTTGGACATTTAAGTATGACATTAATGGTGATAGACAGTAACTCCTTGTCCTGGGTATGCAACAGGGGATGGGAGCTTTGCAGTATTATTTGGGGCTGCTGAATCAGGGCCTATAATGCCACACTGAATAAATTAGCCCTTGTTACTGACCTCGATCTCTTCACAAGTTCCCCTCTAACATCCATGACTATGTGTGAGAAAGTAAATGCCTTTTATCTCCTTTTTTTTTTTTGTATTTTCACTTTAAAAGCTCACCTGATCCAGCAGCCCTCTCAATCAGCTAAAAAGCCTTCATCCTAGTAGTTCATTCTCATTTTCCCTCTCATTTTTGGAAGCTTTGTTCCTGTACTCCAAAGCTCAGAGCGCAGCAGTGCTCACCTGGGATATATTGAATGTTACAAAAAGTGCAGCTCTTAGGAGCCTGAGCAGCCAAACATCCTGGTGAGGGAAGAGGAGGAGGGATGATCTTAAGAGGACTCTGGGTCCAATCTGGAAGGACTGTCAGCTTCACTGTGAGTTGTGCAGAGGTGGCAAAATTCCCCCTCTGCAGGAAATTTATACATTGTTTTAAAGCTCCTTCTAAAGTGCTTCTACGGTAGCTTGTAGGACCACAGAGCTGACCTTATTGAGGGAGGATGTTGAAGGCTGAAGGGAGCAGGTACGTCCACACTATGTAGTGAAGGAGAACCGTCCCATGTCCTCTCTCACTAACTCTAGACCTGCAAGGAGTCTTGCAGCATTAATATGGGTGAATATAGGAGGCAAGCAGGGCTGCTCCTTCACCTCATTAAACAGCCAGACTGGTTTTGGGGACAGAGGTGCCTCTGAATCCCGTTGCAGTGCACCACACGTACGCAGCAGCTCATGCAGGTGTACCGTGGGTGTCTCCGCCATGGTGCGGCATCGCGATATGCACGCAAGCGTTGCCTCTGCAAACACTGAAACCGGTCCTAGAGCTAAAACAGCGTGAACGCATCCTTCAGTGACAAACGGTCGGTCCCTGTCACTCAGCATAGGTAATGTTTGGCTGTAGCCTTCTGCAAAACCTAGTGGTAACTGGAATACTTTGAACTTGCGCTAACAGAAGCGCTGAAATAGAAGGAGCTAGGAGAGTTTTTTATGATGTTTTTCAGAACAGGTTATAAATGAAGGACCCTTTGCTCAGGGTTGTGGTGCTGTCAGTGCTCGTTTTCTCCTTGGAGACAGTAACAAAGTAGCCCCAGAAAAGCTTTTTAACTCTATGGTACTAATGTTGTTCTGTGTATTTTGGTTGCTGATGCATAAAAAGTTCAGAGAATTTTTTTCTTCCTGCTACTTAATTCGCAGAAAAGTTCATTTGAAAGTATTTTATCAGAATAGTTTCTTTTCCTTTTAAATTATATATATGTATATTTTTTTTCCCCTTGTAGTCATTTGTGGAAGGATTAAAATTCATATTGGATTCCTTGTTTTCTTGTGCATTTTGATTTGTTATGGTACTGTTATTTATCAGAAATCTCAATGCTTTTTTTGATATAAAGACTGAAAGAGATGTTTGGCATTCATTTTTATATGAATAATGTTTATTCTTCAAATACATTAGAACACCAAAGTAAAAATATTTTTTCTGTATAATCATTTACAATATATCTTTTCGTGTATTGCATATAAATTATAACGAGTCTGGGCCTTTAAATGTTTGAAATTAAGTTATAATTCTCACAGTTGTCGCTGTCTTCTGCGTTGTCTGTTACATCTTGATGAAAAGGAATAGTAAAATCCACCAATATTAGTTTAGTAGAACAGTGCAAGACCTGCATGCCCTCTGGTGGAAGCGATCCTTAACAGACTAATGTAGATCAGCTTTTGTGGCAGTGCTAAATGCCTGACCTACAGACAGACACTCTCCTTTGATGTACTTAGTTACTCAATTAAGTTATGTTTCTCCATAGCAGAGGTTGTTAGCTAGGAGGAAGGAAAACTCTTCCAGTGTGTTATTTTTTTCCACACGTTTCATTACGGTTTGAACTCTTTCATTTCTCTTCAACCTCTTTCTTGACTTTTTAAACTTATTACTCCGCTGTAATAAAAAGAAAATGAGTTATATGTTGTCTAAAGGTATTGAACAGTGTCTCATTATTGACACAGGTTTTATACATAGAATTTTGCTCTGCTTTTAAGGAAGTTTACAGGTCCGATACAAGCTGAGTAAGGATGGGCTCCTCATTTTCACCATTGACTCTGGAAATTTTGCCAACCGAGAGCTGCACCACGTGAAGATTACCAGAGAAGGCAGAGAGCTCATCATTCAGGTATGCCATGGCTTATGTTCAGTGTTAAAGAATGCTTCATGCCACAAACAGACCCACTGATTTCAATGCCTAATCGCCAGCAGGAGGCAAAGGTTTCACATTGATTCGGTGCAACCCAAAGCTGTTCCGGCAGCAGAACAGCCCTGTAGGTTAGACCAAAGTTCCGTCCAGACTCTGCTTCAAAGAGTGCCCAACCATGTTGTTTTCCTCTGAGAGATCCTTCCCTTGTCTCTGACAATCTGTGAATTAGGAAACACCTTTGGCCAGAAGCTCGTCTGGACCATGGGAGTGGTTTTGGGGCTTAGGAATGTCTCTGTGACCTGTAGTCCCAGAGGAAGCACACAGTATGGATCATTTAAAAGCTGCCAAAGGGAGAAAAACAGCTGAAGAATGAGCACCTGGGAATATAATTTCATTTAGGGTATGTGACCCAAGGGAGAATGTGACCCCAGCTGCCTTATCCTCCCCCAGAAAGGGAAAAGCTGAGGGAACACAGGGTGCAACCACCATGTGGGTAACGATGCCCTGTCCCTTTGCTAGAAGCCATGCTGAATGTGACAAACTCATGAGAAACAAGAGCCCTGCTCTGCCTTGTTTCCCTGCATCATCTGTTTTTCCAAGGCAGGGAGAAGAGGACCATCTTACTGCTCCTTCTGCTTTCCTTCTGAGGCTAATTGTAGCAGTTCACATTGCAAAGCAAATTGGCTAGATCTGGGCAGCAGTCATTTAACAGGGAAGGGTGGCAAAGTCTACAGAGAAGCCATGTGGTAAGGAACAGAATGAGACAGAAACACAGGGAGTGCCACGGTTTTTCTTTCCTCTACAGTTTCCATGTCTGGGTGGTACAATGATGACACAGTTAGCGCACAACTAGGGTGGGCAGACCTGATTATCTAGGAAAGAGGCTTATGCTAAAAGCCAGGGTTTCCCTCAAGTACCAGTCTCCTGTCTGCTCCACTGTCGTTTTCTTCTACGCAGAACTAATTCTTCACAATGCATTTCTAGAGAGGCCTCCTTTGAGTGTGTTCTGAAGTGACTAGACATGGATTTTGGGAAGCGGGGGGATTTCAGTGTCAACCGTTTTAAGCTTTTCTGCAGGGGAATTTTCTTCAAAGCCCTTTATATGACTATTCTGGTGTACCTTTCAGCTTCTCATGCTAAAATCAAAGCACATTCACTTTGCTATCTTTAGAAACTGAATCACGCTTGGGGGCAGAATTAACTGATTTGCAGCTGAGAGCGTTCCCAGAAGTTTGCAGTACAGAGAGATCTAGGGGTGTCTACATGCTATTGTAATGAACTAATTTTATTGACCTCTTCCAGGTTGATCAAGTTCTCAAACTCAAACACAACTTTTCTGAGATTGATTTTAAGGCCATCAAATCACTCACCTTGGGCAAGGTCACAGGTAGGTTCTACTAAAAATATTCCTGATTCATCAGTTCTTATAGTGCTGGAGTTAACCTGTGCTGTGTGTTGGGTTTTTAATAGGACTGGGGTTTTGTTTGGCTGGTTTAGCTGTAAGAGTTGACCTCAGCACTCCAGTACTCCTATTTGTATATCTCATCAATGCAAAAATTTGGCAGCTTTACTTGTTCGCACTGATAGCAATATTAACTTCTCCCATTGCTCCCTCCAGTAAAGTGATTCATACTGCCCCTGTGGCTGCACGGGGTGGCATCTTAGCCTAATGATATCATTTTGCTGACTACAGCTTGCTCCTCTCAAGCCATCTCTGTTTCCTAATGATAAGAACAACGGACCTGTGAGCCTTCATCCTCTCTACCCTTTTTTCACTCCCAGTCTTTTTCCATTTGAATTCTGCAAGTAGTATTTATATTACATACAGCACTGAGGCCACAATTCTGCATGCTCTGTGCGTGGACCTTCTCCATCTTTACCCCTCCACACGACAAAGCGATTACAAGACCAGGAAAACTCTGCCTGAGATTTGGAAAGTAGAACTCCTCTGTTTTGTTGTGAAGTATGTTCTGTTACTTTTATATGAGAGTCTTATGTGTTCCCTGTAAGATTCTAAATACTTCCTTGGTTATAGACATTTTAGTCCTTTGTTAGAATCAGACCTCCATATCAAGCTTGACATCTGTTTCACTATTACAATTTTATATGTTTTATTAATAGCACCCAAGGCCTGCGGGACTGGTTGATAGACAGAAACTTAAGACATCCTCCAGTGTCTACTTGTGCAATATAATTGTATATAATGACATTAGTGCATTCTGCATCATGTTTTACTGGGTAGATTAAGGGCAGGAACTGACTTTCCCCTTAATTATAGATAATGTTTGTTCAGAATACAACAGTCTTCCAAGTCTTTGTGGACAAGTTTGGGGACCTGACACTTTTCAGCCCAAGTCAGAGCTAAGCTAAAAATCTCTTTTTGTCAACAGTCAGCTGTAGTGCTGAAAATCTAAAAGAACATTGCTCATCATGACCTCTACCTAAAGCACCAGCTGTAGATACCAAATCAATAAACCAAGGCTTTTTTAACCAGCAAGATGGAACATAGCACAAAGGCCTTCAAACATGTAGCCAGCATGTTGATAAGGTGCAGCTCAGCATCATGGAGAGAAACTAGATTTAGTCTCAAAAATATGGTCAACTTTACAGGTACAAGGTTGTTGCAAAGCCAAAAACCCAAAAACTCCAGAGGTCTGGTATTCAGTTCCACTGAACACCACAGACTTGTCTCCAGACAGCTTTTAATGGATATATCTTTCTGTTATTTCTTTATTGCCCCAAAGTTTATTAGATTTTGTTTTAGTAATAATAAAGAGCAATAGTTCATATTCTGCAATGACACTAAAGCCATAAACTTGGCCATCCAGATGGTGGGAGTTCCTGTTGCTATACCAGGAATCACACAAGGCATCCCAGCAAGTCACTTTAATTCCAGCCTAATCCTAATTCTGGTTTCTTCTTCATACGTTAAGTAAATTTCCTCAAAGTTTTTCTTCTATGTCAGGATTTCATTTTCCAGATTTTATCCCACAGCTGTAGCTATGCTGAGTACAGTCCTTGTGCCCTCAGAGACTCACAAATCCCCCTGAGTCTTCTCCTCTTCAGGGTGAACAGTCCCAGCTCTATCAAGCCTATCCTCATGTGAAAGATGATCTAGTCCCTTAATCATCTTTGCAGCCCTTCACTGGGCTCACTCCAGTAAGCCCATGTCTTTCTTCCACTGGGGAGCCCAGCACTTGGACCCAGCACTCCAGTAGAGTTACATTCATGCAGAGTATGGGAGAAGGATCTTTGTCCACTGGCAATGTTCTTCCCAAGGCAACCCTGCATTCCAGGATGTCATTGACTGCATTTGCTACAAGGGCACATTTCTGACTCATGGTCAGACCCACGTCTGTCTTTGAAAAGCTGCTTTCCAGCTGGTTGGCCTCAACGAGTGTTAGTGGATGGGCTTACTCCTAATGCAAGTGCAGATCTTTGCATTTCCTTTGTTGAACTTCATGAGGTTCCTGTTTTCGCATTTCTCCAGCCTGTCGATGTCCCTCTGAATGATGACACAACCATGTGGTCTACTAACTGCTCTTCCCAATTTTGTATCATCTCCAAAATTACTAAGGTTGGATACTGTCCCATGCTGGCAAAAAAAAAACCCTAAAAAATCTCTACTGCTACAAAGTCAAGAGTACTGCCTTGTTGTATCAAGAGGAGAGTTGGACCTTGTCATTTTAGCAATGTAGAACTTACATAAATATGTCCATTCGTCTTTTATACTATTATATTGGTAAAATGTCAACTATACGTGCAGGTGAATACTGGTGACCTAAACCAATATCCTCCAAGTTCTTCCTTGTCATTGTTCATCCCCTCAGCAAAGCACAACATTCCAGAGGCATGTGATGTTGTGAAGCAGACCTAGACTTCCTGTAGTGTTCGTTTGGATGCCACTGGGATTTAGGTACCTAAAGACATTCATTAGGAACATTTAAGTGTCCACTGAAATAGAACCATTTAAAAAAACTCTGTTCTATGTGTCCAACATATCCATGACATACTCTTCTGAAAATTTGTCTCCTTTCCTGCCACACCACTGCACATTTGCCTGCTCTAACAGTCTGATCCTGCCTGCTTAACCAGATGATTATACCACCTTTTTTCTCAACTCCACCATTTGTTTCTCACTGGCTGAGAAATCTCAAAGAGAGCTTCCAGCAGGACATCATAAAAGCTTGAAATCTCTTCCTCACCAGATTTTCTTATGATAACCACTTTAGCACAGCTGGAATTTTTGAAAAGTGCACTTTTATACAAGGACCAGTTTTTAAATAATAGTGCTTCCCCCCATTCCTTCCCTACCCCCAGCCCCATTACACTTCCTTTAGTCAAAAGCTACTCAAACTCTGATATTTTTTTCTGCTTTTCAAATCTGCTGTATTTTCCAATGGCTGCCCTACAACCAACTCTGAATTCCAGAAAAAAAACCCTCTGTTTAAGGCAAAGGAGGCTCACCTGGAATTCAAAACATAGGGACACTCCTTCTGCCACAGACTGCTTGAATGACCTTGGGCAAGCCATTTATGTGCAGATGTAAAGGTAAGCGGGCATTTTATTCCCACTGGAACCAGTCTGAGCTTTACTATCTCTGTTCTCTATCAGTAAAGCATGGATAATAGAGCATCCCTACATCAGAGGGGTGCTAGGAGGATAAAAGCATTAAAGGCTGTGAGCTGTTCAGATCCACAGTAATGGGGCCATATAGCTGCCTTAGAAAGATCAATCTAAATATAAGTGTGGCTTTGAAGACAAGGGAGTAAAAAGAAGCAGCATTCAAGTAGCCAACAGACGTTTGTTGAATTCATCCTCACAGTATCCAACAGCAATAGAAAAATATTATTATCCTGTAGTTTGTTGTCATTTTTACTTCACAAATATAGAGGCAAGACACAAAAGGACCTATCCAAAGCTCATCAGTATCAGTGGGATTTTTTCCATGGACTTTAGTGAGCACTGGATTCGGGCCTCAAGTGGGCCATACAGTTTATGGCAAAGCCTCAGTGAAATCTTAACCAGAGTCCCAGTTCATTTACTTTAAGTACTCCTTGCAGAGATTATACTGCTGTATTTAACCACATGAGCTCTATGGCAATCATCTGACCTAACTGTGAAGCTGGCTCTGCTTGGAACAAGGCACTGAACTGCATGACCTTCAGAGGTGTCTTTCAACTTAAATTATTCTATAATTCTCTGATCTCAGAGACACATTTGCATAAGTTTAGGTCTTGTCTAGAAAAAGCTGCTATCCCAATGGAAAATATCATTTATTCGTTTTGGGGTTGACCTCAACGAATCTTTGAAAACTTCTTACTGGGCCCCAACATGTCTAAATCTTTCACCATTATAGTCCTTGGAAAAATAATCAGTGATGCAGGAAAGCGAATCTCTTTGCATATTTGCTTCTGAGTGATTTAATGTACTAGCTGTGTAGTGATACCAGAGTAAAAGGGTAGCATTGCAAGGGATTCAAGAGTATTCTGAAGAAAAAGGTTGCAAAGATTTCTTTAGCACCTATTAATGTTCACCTAATTTATTTGTGTCTTCAAAATGATGAATTAGCAAACCTTCCCATACTGGCAATGTGAAGAACTGTGTAGTCTAGCACATGATCATGATATCTTTTATCTCTAAAAGCCTGAGCTAAAACACACTTACTCAAGTTGTAGGAATCTTTCCACTGAACCATTCAGCTTTGATATAAAGTGTATGTAGAAGAAAGTTTATCTGGAAAGTAATTTTATTAAAATCATTATGTAGGTGCAGTACAATTCTTAAGATTTCTACAATAACCTCTCTTATTAAAAGTTCACAAGAAGAAAATAGAATCTATACACTGAAGAGATCAGAGAGCAATTCATCCAAGAGTGATATTATACTGGGGGAGATGATAACAGGATAATTAAATCAGAAGGGGTAAGTTGGCATTAACTCTGTGATACAAAAGCTTCTGTAAAGAAGCATCTCCTTTTTGAGAGTTTCTATGGAAAAGACCTAATTCCAATTTTTTGGTGAAAAGTAATTCCCCTTTTTAAGCTCACAAGATCATAATTTGCTTGAGAAATTTAAAGTCATGGTCTCGGAATATTGTGCTTTAGCATTTTAAACAACACAGCAGTGACTGCAAGAGATATTGGCTGGACTCTTCTGCTCACTGCAAAGCTCTTTTCTTTGCTGCATACTCTTCTTGCTCTAAATACCTATTTCTTAGAGGGACCATACCCTGGGAAAAGATCTCTTGGGTGCATTATAGGGCACCTTTAAAAGTCATTGTTTTTTCTCCTAGTAGCCTAGTAAAGCATTAAGAAAAATGGAAGTGAGTACTTAGGATAAAAGAGTAGAGGCATTTGGGACCAAGATGGCAGCAGTTAAAATAAGCAAAGTTTGGCTACCCCAGGCACTTCAAGTAATCCAAGGTCTAAGCCAATAATGCCATCTTGTCTCTATCAAAAAGAGACCAAATGTATTCAGACTTTTTCCCTAGCAACATCATTTACCATATGGTCATAACACCATGTTTAAATCCCAGTTTTCTTGATGATAATGCTGCCTCAATAAGTGTCCAAGGTCATCTACTTCTATCCAGAAATTTTATTTTTAGTCTGAATTCTTGCTACTTGAGTTGGTTTAAACTGTCTGCTCCTGAGAAAAGCATGTGTTCTTTTGCACATCATCTCTCCATCTTCTTGCATATTTTCTTCTTTTTATAGGTTATATTTTGAGCCCATGCAAAATCACATAGGGCTGGCTGTGTTGTGACAGATTAGGATTCAAACGTCAAAAACTGTGACATGTAACAAATTTCACATTGCAGCTCCAAGCAGTGCTTCATTTTCGATGACAAACTGTCTTTAAGAAAACATACTAAATGCATGTCTGAAATTATCTCCGCCTAATGAAACAAAAATTCTCAAATGTTCCGCTTGGCACAAAAAGTTCAATCACCGGCAAGCAAATCTTGGAGCATTCTGCTCATTCCTGGGAAAACTTGTGAGAAAAAGTACTTTACTTTGCTCTTGTTCTCTCTTGCTTTTTCAGAATTGTTTTGGAGGTGCGTTGAATGCCTGGAGCCTGTCTCTGGTTCAAATTCATCCTTCTGTTAAGCAAGAGCCAAACTGGTTGAGCTCAATGGTTCTACCCAGGAAAAATTGCTGTGTTGTTCACTCCACTGCCTTTGTGGCAGGCTCACACCAGGAAATGAGCTTATTCCCAAGATGCCTTTTTGTGGGTTCCAGTCTAACCCTAAATACATTTTATGCCCTTTCTAAATTAATGATTAGCATCGGCAATGTTTACTGAGGTTGTTGAAGGACATAACAGCATATTTTTCGAGGTAGCCACACAGTACCTGCTAGTCAACTCTTCTGAGACAGGTGCAGTGTGGAGACTACAAGAGTCTTTTCCTTTAAGGTCATGGGCTCAAATCTAGTGACAATGTCCAAGAAGTAATCTTGCCAGTGGTGTTCAGCACCTTGGCAAAATGAGGCGATGGACACACTTTAACTTCCACAAAAATCATCTTTCTATTTCTCAGACTCAAAAAAAGGATAACCAGTGCTTCAGCATACAGAGTAAATTACCCTTTGCACTTCTACCAGCAATTCACTAGAATAATTACTTAATTAGGGCACAGACATTTAAAACAGGCTACGTCTGCTCTCACTGATGTTAAAAATAACTTTTGATTAAGGAAATCCATGATGGGCCTTCCCGGATGTGAATGAGCACACAACTAAACTTTGAACTCAGATTTAAGTTTCTGAGTGACATGAAAATAATGTTTATAAAGAAAGAACAAAAAGATTTGGATAATGTTTATGGTCCCATTTTCCACAGTGCTATCTTTAGAAAGAAGGTCTTTTGAGCCACTCTCCCTGTACGCAAATAACACTTGTGATTTCTCTTTGATTCCAGTTGCCTGTCATATTAGTTATCATTTACTATGTCAATTCGCTGATATATTGCTGAACAGCTTAATGCTTGGTCCTAGAGAATTCCAGCAGAATTCTATTTATGACGAAAATTAATTCCCCATTACTGAGATATTAAGACTTAAAATTATTTTATTTCTTTAAAATCTTAAAACAGGTGTGTTGAATATGGCAGAGGTGCGCAAAGAAACAGCAGTGGAACAAGATGTCTGTTTTGGTGAATAGGAAGGAATCAGCAAACAAATTTTGTTGATAGAATCAATAAAGTTTAAAAAATACAACTGCATGTTAGACTTAATCCTCATTATCACGGAAAACTATTGCAAATACATTGAAAAACAGGAAAGCAAAACTGACACAAAACTTACTGAGCTGTGACATTGCAGACAGCTTCTGGGGAGCAGCTAGAGGACCCATCAAGAAGCCAGACCAACTTACGCACAACTCAGCAGACATAGATTAAAAATTACTTCCTAAAAATATGGGTAAACTTAAGTTGTGGGGAATGAACGGTTAAATTACTCAAAAGCCAATAGAGATTACCTTCTCACCCCCCACGTAGAAATCATCCGAAGTAACTCAGTAACTCCAGTACCGAGAACAAAAGCGCAATGATAAAATGTCGGAAGATCAAAGCAAGTCATCAGCAGCAACTCAGTGTGATTTTCCAGGCCAGTCAAATGCATGGAAATATTCACAGCGTAACCAGGTCAGAGGAAGCCCACTGACGTTTTGTATGACCTTACTTCAACACAGACCTTGGAACTTCACTGAGTTGCTTCTCTTACTGAACACCTGAGGTGCAGTGAAAATATCTTTTGGAAAAACATTTTGTTGTGATTTAAAGACTTCAAGTGACAGAGTGGCTTTTAATAAGCCTTTCACGGAGGTAACCATGTCATCATCACAGATTTACATTATCCACTCAGAATTCAGAGGGCAGCACAAGTCTTTCACATCCAAGTTGTGTGTGTCGCTTGTTGAGAGCATTGAAAGCCCCTCTTTCTGAAAGACCTAAGGCATGCACCTAAAGCCATATAATAAAGAAAACTGTATCTGTACACATGGGATTTTTACCAGAGGACTCTGGAGTTGGATTTGGTTTGTTCTTTGATTTCTTTTTTTCAAATTTCAAAGCCTTTCAACAACAAATCTCCTACTTCTCATTCATGCAAAGCTTACTTTGACAAAAGACTCCTGGAATTGGCCCTTAATTTGACTTTTTAAAAAAGCCTTCAAAAGTACTGTATCTTAGACTTTTCAAACTACTGTACCATGAAAAATGAATTCATTTTTTCTCAGGCTTTACCTTTTGCACATTGGGGAAGAACAGAGCAATTTAGATTGCCTGATGTCTAAAAGATACAACAAATCCACCTTTTGTGTCAGAGCTAAGAAAACAGGAAAGGCTGAGAGGAGGAATGTTTACAAAGGGTTTTATGAATTCAACAAAGATGGCAAATACTGTAAATCAGTCTTTTAGTTTTATATAAGCCTTCTTGCAGAAACTTGGAAACAATTGTTTGTCTGTTTCATAACACTCCTGCCAAAATCTCATTAAGAACCTGAATGCATCCAATTCCTACATGCTTTGAGAGAGGAAATCTGAACCTCTGTAAGGCTACAGTTTTTCCAGTAGCAAAGCCTCACTTTTTCCCTTCCCTTCTCTCTTTCTTGCAGTTACTCGCAGCCCAGAGGCTGTCCCCGGGACAGCTCTGCAGGCTGAGCATCTCTCCTGTAAGACCCTTTGGAGAGCAAACTCTTCCACATTGTAGGTCCATGAAGACATTCAAACATCATTAGAAATCTTTCTCTGCTAATTCCCTCTGACTGCATGAGAGAATGGTCACAGATCTTGTTCATCAAAATAATTTGTGATTTGGGCTAGTTTTGAGATTTCTCTGTATTTTCTTATACGTAAGAGACGTTTATGTAATTCAGGTAGCAATGTCAGTTATAAGAGAAAGTCTACTTTTTTCCTAAATCCTTTTGGCTGAGAGCTTGTAAAATCATTGTATTTGGATGACAGTGGAAAAATTTGACCTTATTTTAAAGTTTACTATTTTACTCTTTCAAGCTTTGAACATAAACTTGAAAAGCTGGGAATCCTTATTTTCCAATGTCATTGGAAGTATTTCCAAAACTTTCAATGCTAGAAGTTTTTTTCATTAACAGGTAATTTTTTAAGACTTTGAACAAGTTTTGATGCTATACATTTGTGCATTTGTGGGTTTTTTTATCTTGTTTGATTGACCTAGATATAAGGCGCATCATGCTACCTCTGAGCAGTATGAATTTCAATTTCTGGAAAGTAAATAAGAGCTTGGAGGAAAGAGGAGATGGCTTCACTGTCCTTCACTGACTTTCACAAACAATCTTTGATATTAAAACATTTGGAACTAAATAAAAAACACCTTTGAATTGGCTTTCTCTTTGTGAAATTTAAATGAACACAGACCAACAGATAAATTAATTGTGCTATCTTATCTTCAAGCCGGAAAAGAGCATGGAGGTATTGGTTTTGGTTTTGATTTAGATAAAAAGAAATACAGTTTTGCTTTTTATTTTGTTAGTGGAATGGGGCTAGCAGAGTGAGAGCCTGGCTCATAACTAGGAGGATTCCTAGGAACTCTGATTATAAAAGTGTAATATGATTAGGTGCATCAGAAAAATAAGCTGAAAAATAAATTCTTGAAGAAAGGTGGAAGCCAATATCAGCAAGTTATTCAATATGAGGCCACAGGAAGCATCGTATAATAGAAAATAAGAGAGCAAGCTCCTTCATTAAAAGAGTAGAAGAGGTAGAATGCCTTGAATGATCCATATCTGTGACACTGATGTTGTTTACAGATGCAAAAAAAAGTTAAAGAGCATAATCCCCAGGATCCTTTGATATTCAGTGTTGCTATTTTTACTGTTTATTATTATTATTATTGCTATTGCCATGTTTAGCACCTATGTTGTGTTAGATACTGTCCAAACAGTAGAGAAAATGGATGAGGAAAGAAGCACAATGCAGGTTTTTATGCCCAAGCCGACTGGATTCAATGTAAGTAGCATTGTAGAGGAAGGACTGGGGATGGGAACCTCATGGGTCAGGCCAGGGAGAACTTTTAGGCTGCTGAAGGAGAACCTGAACAGTTGAGATTGGATGAAGAGAAGTAAAAGGGGTGGGTAAGGCAAAAAAAGATTCATTTTTTTAATACCGTCCTAAAACAGATAATTCCCAGAGTGTTCTTCTGTTGTACTGCAGATAGTTTGTCACTGGACCCTGAAGTTTCAAAGGCAAATGCCTATGGTTTCACTGGCTGCATGTCCTCTGTTCAGTACAACCACATTGCTCCCCTGAAAGCTGCCTTACGCCATCCCAGCGTTGCTCCCGTAACTGTCAAAGGCTCTTTGACTGAATCCAGCTGTGCATCCTTAATGGAAGGTGATGTGAACACAGTAACCACGATATATTCCTCATCAGGTATGTCTTTCCAAGAGGGGAATGGGGAATTTAAAGGACACTGTAGAATGAGGTTTCCTTCCTTTTTGCTGTAATGCAATTGTGATTGTATAAATATTGGAACTGGGAAGTTGCCTTTTCTCTCAGAATTAGGAGTGTTGAGGATGGGCATTAGGATTAGCCAAAGCCCCTTTGAAAGTCCTTGTACTAAAAGTTTTCAGACTAAGTTCCTGGATTGCCTAAAACAAAGAAGTCCAAAAGCCATAGTGGAAACAGCATTGGAAGTATGGTTATGCACCTGATTTGCCATTCCTGTCCGCTCTAGATAGCTCCAGTGTTGCATATCTCAAAGGAGAACATAAATGTTACATAGATTCCATATCCCAGTGGTGATAAAGCAATAGGAGTCATACAACAAACGAGTCCAATTTGTTCCCACCCTAGCCATAACGAACAAAAACTCTGTGTACAAACCCCTCGACACACGCGCGTGACTTCCATTGAATGCTGTACTTCATTTTCTCAGGCTGAAGAGAAGGAGCACTACTTGAGCGGTACCAGTAAGATGATCCCAATAGTTCGTTTATCTTTTGCAATCCTGAAACTGTCCTCTAGGAATCTCAAGTATTTTGCATATGTGAATTTGTATGCAGAGAAGGAAACGCAGAGCAGCTGGAAGTGTTGTCACCAGGAACAGGGGCAATCAAGTTGCTGCTTTAGTCACCAGTGGATGTGGCAGAATTCTTAATGACCAGAAAAGGGTACAAATTATGGGCTATTTTTTGCCCCTTGACCTATAAAGCCACTTTCTCTTTTCTAATAACTAATAAAATTCTGGTTTAGATCATAATATGATTCCTTTGACATTTGTACTTGCATCAAATCCCTTTTTTCCTGCAGCTTCTGCCTAAGATATTCAGCAGAAAACAAATGATGCTATTAACATTCTGCATAGGGAAAAAGGCTGCTGATTACTCTGTGGAGAGTGGCTGCCTGTGCGTGTCTGCTTCTCCCCACCCCCCAACTTTCTTCTCACTGGCCAGAATTGTCTAAGGTATCTGCTCTGACGTGCAGAAGAAATGCAGCTCGTAAATACCGAATGGGCAATGATACTGAAAATATGAACTCCTTGCCCTGTGATCTGTCACCTCGATGATCTAATTTTTCTAAAGAGTTTAGAAATCAGTCAAACCTGAGGCTTAGAACTGCAGGACAGAACACAGAGCAGAGTGTAACATCTTTGGACTTCAATATTTAAAGCTTACTTACAATCAGTTGCACTCTATTGTCAAGGTTAAGCACTGCTACATTAGAAATGCAGAATTATTATAAAAGCTCATCCCTGTCTTTGCCACTCTCTGCTTTAAAATATGATTTCCTCTCAATATGATGAATTAACTGACACTACTGCCTCCCTGTTCACACTGGATTTGATTAAAGTCTGAATAAGATCTTTAGAACAAGTTAGTTCTGAAGACTTCATATCTTTATATGCTATAGTAAGAGCACTGGGCGGTAGATTCTTGGTTAAAAAAAAATTCCAATTTGTAGCAAATTATACTTTGTATAGATGTACTTCAGAATTACATTTATACATGGAAAGGACACATTTTAAGAAATAAAAAGAAGACAGAGTTAAGGATTAACTTTCAAATTTACTGCTCATATCTCAATTCATCAGTTCCCAATTTCTCATTATTGAGTGTCTGAGAAGAAAAATAGAACTTCAAAGTTGACTGTACATGTCTCTGTCGATTTCCTAATGTACAGATACAACAAAAAAGCCCTCTAGGAAATCTCTCTTTAAATGTGTGAAAAAAGCTTTCTATATTTATAACTTGAAAACAATTGAAGCTCTTTCCTTCAGAGATGAATACTTGTTGTCTTCAAGAAAGTTTCCTAGCAGACAGATATGGAATAAAATCCATTCACTCACAGCTTAAGTTATCCACACATTCTTTCTGATTAGGAAACACAAAATGAAAGGTGATTTATGTTGTTTTTGATATTTAACAAAGATCTGCAAATCACCTTCTTCCTTGCTGAGGCACGCATAGAGGTTTTGGTTTTCTGAACTCTATGCTGATGGCACAGAGATAATGAACTTTTACTATGCTTTTTTTTTAATATATATATCAAAATACTGTAAATGCCAGAGCAGATTCAGCTCTGTGAATGGTGGAGTCTTGAGCTGTCTGTCTACTCCAGCTGAACAGCAGGGCTTTATGCATTTAGAGTAAAAAATGCCAAAGACTTTCAAAAATCAGAAACTACACAGAAGAATTTTGCTCCTGAAAGGCAGCTCAAGCAGTGCAAGTCCCTGTCTCACTGTGCTAGTTGTGCTAGACTTGATATTTCCAAACAAGGAGGAACTGGCCAGGGATGTGCCTGGACAGCCTTGGCCGTACCAACTATAAGATGGTGGAGTTCAGGATCCTGAGAGGAAGGAAAAAAGACAGAAACACGACTGCAACCCCAGACTTCATGGACCTGCTTGGAAGAATCCCACAGGATACAGCCCTGGTGAGAAGACGGTTCCAGGAAAGCTGGTTCAAGGATCACGAGTTCAAGATCAAGAATGCTGGATTTCCTTTTCATTAGGATGGACCAAAGGTGGCAGGAGGCCCAGAGAGGTTGTGAAGTCTTCATCCTTGGATCTGTTCAAAAGCTGAATGGATACAGCTGAGAAACTTGCTGTAATAGACCCCGATTTGAGTAGATTTGGACTAGATGATTTCCAGAGGGGCCTTCCGACCCCAGTGATGCTTCCAACCTCAGTGATTGACACTGAAATGGCATTAGTTTTATCTAAAAGGAGGAGGATGTCCTGTTAAGGTCTCATGTGAGACACAGTATTGCTTTTCTTTGGCTTCAGAATTGATTGTGTTCCCACTGGAGATGGTTCTGCTGTCACATGCCATCTGCTCTGCTGTAACAAACCCTTCTCTCCTTGTATCATGATTTCATTTCTCAGGCAAAACATAATTCTTAAGGCCAGTGTCTGTTGGCCTCCATTCTGAAACTGATCTCCAACATTTGTTCTGGTTTCCTTTCAGTGCTTAAATTCTGATAACAGTTGCCAAAAATTGTGGAGCCCTAAAAGCATTTAGTGTCAGATCTTACATAATCTTTTAGGCATGAATGACATCTTGTATAATATTTAAGGTAGAAATTTAATTTCATTCTTTTTTCATTCATAGTTAATAGTCTTTCATGACTCTATTTGACTAACACCATACACCAGATACCAGCTGGAGATTTTTCTCCAGTACAGGAGGACTGATGTTCAACAAATGTGAATTTTTATTGTAACTGATTTCACTGGCACCAGCTGAGGGCTGAGGTAGAAAATATCTCACCAAATTTCCAGTATCTGAAAGTTAAATCATCTTGAGTCTAAAATAATGATTACTCCCCTCTTCTGGTTTGTGGAAAGAAATTGGTGAATCACACGTAGGGTATAAAGTATCTGTAGGTTCTCTTCCTCTGTTTGACTAAATAAAAAAAGCCTAAATTACTAGTTTTGATTTATATAACTAACTCTGATATACTGAAAAATAAAGGAGGTGAACCTGATGTACAAAATTATGTACCATGATGTACAAAATTATGAGCAACCATGATCTAACTTTGAATTTGGCTCTGCTTTGAGCTTAGGCACAAAGGCTTGAGATCAGGTTAAATAACCTCCAGATTTCCCTTCCAACCTAACCTTTTCTATGATGCTGTTTATGTGTAAATTTTATGCCCATTCCAGTCCCACAAATGTAGTAAATGAGATGAAGCATTGCCATGACTGTTTGTTTCCTGGCAACATCACTATAGGCACCCAATATCCAAGCAAGGGGCCTTTTCTAAATAGGTCTCAATCTCAGTGTCAAAATCTGTCATTGGCAATTACCATTCACATTGATAATGGGTGTACTGGAGGTGTTCAGCTGGCCCCAGAAGTCCCTTTTGTGCCTATAGCTCAGACAATGAACTACAGATATGGGGAACTCTGACTTCTCAGTATGGGTGTGTTCGAGAAATCCTTCCATCTCTAAAGCTAAGAGTAGAGTTACACCTTTTAAAACGTGAAAGCCTCTTTGAGGCTGATGCCTTCTGCACATCTTTGCAGCTGTTATCAGTGATAGAGAGAATAAGGAAAAAGTGCCCCCTTTAAGAACCTGAATAGCCCAAAGCCACCATCATTACAAACTCAGCACCTCCTGATACACAAATATGAAATTGTTGCTTGTTTCAATTAAAAAACATCTTCTTGAGCAATGAGACACCAAAATGTGGCTGAGTCAGCTACTAAGGCAAGAATGTTCAATTACAATAAACCTTGCAACATCAAATTTCTGTTAGGCTTCCACCTCTTGCATCAGAAGGATCAGTTTGGCAAAGCAGTGTAATATGTAGCAGAGACAGTCATCCATAACTCCCATGCACATCCTCTGTATGATAGCCTGGAGACTTGTAGAGGAGAGAAGCACAGATAGGGATCTTCTCAAAGGAGAGGGTGAGGTGAAAGGAAAAAATCGTGAGGGTGCAGAAAAGCTGGCTTCAGCTAGCAGTAGAAAACACAGCATTTTTCTGAACCGTGCAGGACTAAAGCACATACGCTGCTGTAACTCCACTGACTTCAGGGAGGGCTTGACCTCCCAGGTTTGGATCTGAATTTGAAACTGCCAGCATGTAGAGTGCTTGGCCCAGTGTTTCGACAGTAGTTGTTTATAGATAGGGTACAAGAGAGCTCCAACATTGAGAAGCCTTTAATATAGGAATTCATTTCTGACCCCTCTCTGTTTGGAATCCAATTTGACCACTGCATCTCTGCAAGGGAGAGAAAAACATCCCTTCCAAGAAGCTGTCCCAAGTAGAGACTGCTTCTCTTTATGGGATTCAATTCGACTTGTATATCTGCATCTACAAACGTAGGTCAGGTCTAAATCTGTTTAGCCTTCCTTTCCTTTTGCTTCTTTCTGATATTGTTTCTTAGGTATCAAAAAAAAAAAAAAGAAAAGAAAAGCTGTGACTGAGAAAAGCTCCCAGTGGTCTAGCCAGTCCAAATGTCTCTCTGATTCTTCTACTGATAAACTGAGACAACACTTTCAGATGTTAGTGTGAGCCTTTCTGTTTCCTTTTAACTATACCCTTAACAGACTTTGCTCCTGAAGATGTAGAAGAAAATTGTCCTGCAAACTCACTTTAGTTTTCAGAGAGCTTTCTGGTTCGATTCTCCAATCCCCCAAATCTTATCCTTTGAAAACAGATTAGAATTCCTGAGGGTAAGAAGGTGCTTCTGTTTAAGCCACAGTGAAAATGAATATAGTCAATACAGAAAATAAGTCTGTTTTGTTCAACCAACTGCAGATCCTTTTGGGAAGACAGATGAAAGAGAGCCTCTCACGAATGCAGTCAGAAGCGATTCAGCTGTGATTGGAGGTAACTTCATTTTTAAAGATTACAACTGAAAAATAATTCTGTCAAGGCAAACATCTGAGGTTCTTTAAATCTGGGGCCCATAAAATCCAGTTCAAGTTTTTTTGTAATCTAATGCAGGCCTAGTATTTGCTGTATTTATTAGCACATATCTTTATCAAGCTACCTAGATAGGTACCTGCATTATGGATGAAGCCAATAGTGGCGGCATGTGAAGTTGGATATTACCCAAAAAAAGTCATTATGGATTGTCGAGAACCTGAGTCTTCTAAAATATACCCAAAGTCTGTCTGTCTGCCCGCTTGAGCCAGCGGAATTGGACTAGATGACCTCCAGAGGTCCTTTCCAACCTCAACCATTTTCTGATTCTGTGTGATTCTGTGATCTAAGACCCAGCTAACTAGTAGTTATTTTACACACCACTCTGATGAGAGCTTCAACACAGTATTCACATATCCTGTATTTCTTGAGCTCTCTTTTTGCAAGCTGGTGGTGTAGTGGAACTCGCTAGGTCATAGGGAAGCATTTATATACGAGGGAAAGTTGTCCTCATAGCTTCATGTATGGTTTTCATTTTGCTTTAACAACCTGGAAGGCAATTTATCTCTGTTTATTTTATAGGATGCCCTGTAGGGAGCTGCCTTTGATAATATCTAGAAGCTATAAACCAAAGTGTACAAGGCTCATGCAAGGTTTCCAGAGATAACACAGAAGAAAATACGACAGAGCAGGAATTTGTATGAGCATACAGATCTAGTTTTTTAAAAACAAACACACTGGCCCAACTTTACTTCCAGTGAAAGCAGAATTTGACTGAAATTAGAGGGTCAATTACATCAATGCCTGCTGCTTTAAGTCTTACTTAAGATGACAAAATAGAAATAAAAACTACCAGGGAGAGTATGATAGAGGCAGATGATTGTGTACAGACTGAGATGAACTGATATATCATGCCCACTAGCTGTTGTGCCTTGGCAATGTATTTTTGAAGTAACTGGGGTTTTGTTTTGGTTTTGATATTTACTCTTTCTATTCTTCCTTTTTTACCCCTCTTCAGGTGTAATAGCAGTTGTGATATTCATCATCTTTTGCATCATTGCCATCATGAGCAGATTCCTCTATCAGCACAAACAAGCGCATCGAAGTAGCCAGACAAAGGAGAAGGAATACCCGGAAAACCTCGAGAGCTCCTTTAAAGCTGACATTGACTTGCAGAACACAGTGAGCGAGTGCAAACGGGAATATTTCATCTGATGGACAATGCAATTTCTTCTTACTCTTACTTCCCTAACCTTCCTTCCTTTATTCCTTCCTTCCTTCCTTTTTTCTTTTTGTAAGTTTTTTTAAACACTCATTTTTTGCTAACTTCTTTTTCATTTGGAAAAGACCGCCCTGCACAGGAAACACTGACAACAATCACAGTACCTCGTTCTCCGCACAGGAACCTGGCAGTCACAGTTTGCTTCCGCAGTTCAAGAGACCTGTTATCCCACCCTACACAAAATAAGATCCAGATGCACACCTGGTTTCTGCTGTGGGTTCCTGGATGTTTCAAAGTCTCTACATTTATTTGTGTTTTTCTCTGGAGCCATTTAATTCATCACTTTTACACTAGAGCTGGACTATGTAAAGTAGAGGTAAAGTAGCTGAACACGTAGCTCTACAGATACTGGGACAGGGTAGAGGGAAAGAATGAGACCAAAACGCCTGATTAATTTTACAGGCTTATTTACAACAATCATAAAGAACTGGCCAAATTCTCAAATGATATGAATTGATAGATATCTATTGATTTCAATGGGTTTACATTAATTTGTACCAGTTGAGAAGCTGGTCTGAGGTAAGGAAAAAACAAAACTATCCTCATTAAGCTCCTTCCCCCAACCTCCTGTCCTTTTACTGTAACTTTTAGGCTTATCAGTACTTTTCCAACAATATATGTATCAACAATAAATGTCATTCCCATGCACCTCTTTCACCTTCATCTCATAAGGCTGGCTATGTAGACCCAACATACTCTAGCATAACTCTAGCTGAAGCATGGAAAATAGTAGCTTGGATCTCCAAGGGTTTTAGGAAGCTG
This sequence comes from Anarhynchus alexandrinus, assembly GCA_008711295.1. NCBI lineage: Eukaryota > Metazoa > Chordata > Aves > Charadriiformes > Charadriidae > Anarhynchus > Anarhynchus alexandrinus. Next base: position 8,614,462 of record VUYV01000013.1, read on the forward strand.
CTAGGACTTAGGTGCTCTATATTTGTCTGAAATGTTAGAAATGCAACATATACCTGTTCATGCCATATGGAGGGTTATCATGCACTGAGGTTAAACACGGTTGCTGTTGTGGGAAAGAAAAAGTACATAGACAAGAAAAAACAAAAATAGTTTAATTTTAAACGAGTCACACCTTCTGCCAGTTCTTCTACAAAAGAAAAAAAAAAATCCAACTACTAAAAAAAACACCCCAAAACTGCATGAAAGATTGATTGGTATTTCCTGTTTGTAGAAATTGAAATATCTTCTCCAAAGCTAATTAGAGAGAGGTCTGATGTCACATCTGAAAAGGTTAATATTTAATCAACCCTGTTTACAAGGAAGAACATTAGGGAAACGAGTTAAAAAAGATCCCAAATACTCTGAATTAATCTTCTCTCCTGTTTTTCTAAAGTCTTCTGTCCTTTCCTGATTGTGAACAATCCTGAAGACTTGACTCCTGCCCATTTTACCTGTGCTGCATGGTTTCAGTGTGAGGCTGAAAGACCTTCTTTTCAGTCCCAGACATCCTAAGGGTAAGAAATGGAGAAGTCCCAGCAAGGGAGGTTTTTCACACCCTGCTTGTGTCTGTGTGACATACTGCCTTAGCAGGGCTTCTGAAGAGCATGTAGAATTTGCTGTCAGGCTTGAAGGTTTCTGGCAGGAGTTGAACCAATCCAACAGATAAGAAAAAAAAATGATCTTATTTATTGTAGTATTCTTGATAAGAATTAATTCAAGACAATTAATTGTGCAGCTCAATCTCTTTCTTTGCCCCTTACACCCTTCTGCAGTCATCTTGGGGTTTCCTCATGGTGATGCTTTTTACATAGATTAAAATCAAAGAATCCCGGTATGAGGTAATAACCTACAGCAAACCAGAGATGAGGTTACACATGCAACAGGTGCTATTTTTCCAGGCAATGCATTGCAAAGGTCTGTAGCTGGTTATTTTTTTGATGGGAGGAGGGGACAGACAAGGAAGAATACATAAATGACAGTTTGGATATGGTGATCCTTCACTACTTACTTTGGAAGACTTCATGAGGAGTAGCGTCCGGTGAAGAGAAAGCAATCTTGGAATGATATTGCTCTCACATGAAGAGGAATATGTGAGGCCAGCCCCACAATCAGAACTCTGACCGAGCAATTTTATAAAGCTATTTATATTGAAATTAGTATTGGTGCCATTCTTCCTCGACCGCGGTCGACAACAGCCCTTTTGCTTCGTGCTGGCTGTTTGCATGACACATGATTACTTGAGAGTGTTTCTGCATGATGAGATGTGTAATGATGGACTCATTAGCTGCGCTCCCTGTACATTGCTTTATCTTTTGCGGTGAAATCCTGGCAAAGCAATTCTTTTTTCTCCTTCCTTCCTTCTTTCCCCCAGATAAAGCTGCTTTGTTTGGCATAGCGGGAGGGGAGGAATAAGCAAGCGCGTGGGCTCCTCTGCCCGTGTTTGAGTCATCTTATCTGAAATGGACTCTGTATGAGACATCTCTGAAGTCCTAATGTACTTAATTGGCTTTATGGAGAATGGAATAGGAAGGAGGGGAAAGCCCACAGGTGTGCATTTTTCTCCAGCCAAACTAACAGATACTAATCATCCTTCTGCCTTCCTACATGTTCGTTTCCAGGAATAACATTACTACAAAGTGCAACAATAATGCGCAGAGCAGCTCCAGCGGTGGAGCAGCTGGAAAAGGGAGACAGAGCAATGGAACAGAGTCCTTTCATTTCTCAATTGACTAAGTTAATTTCAGCCATCTTAGGGCCTGATTCTGCAAGATGCTGAGCTTTCTCAAAGAGGGTCGAGTTCCCATCGCCAAATGTGGATAACACTGCTGCTGCAAACATTTCAGATAGAGCTCAGCAGCTCAGTCCTGGGCCAGAGAACGGGTGTAGGCGGAATGCTCTGTGCAAGCCCGGAGCTGGCAAAACACTCTAAGTGGTTTGTTTGTCCATTTTTTCCTTATCTTCATTTAATATAGCTCGGGCTGGTAAAACTCCTTGAAAATATAGCTACTTCGGTGTGCATCTGTAAAAAGAAAGAACTGCACATACATAAATACATGCCTGAGTATACAGAAGCACGTGCACCTATACCTATGGATGTAATGAGATGTAAATATCTGTATGCTACAGGCCTGGACAAATGAACACATTTTATGGGCTTGCCATTTAAAAGCCTACCTTCTAAATCAGGATTTCAATATTCTTCTTATTAAAAGGTAGCTAAAAGATACTATATGAAGTACCCTAATACTAAGTCCTTTTTTTTCTTTTTTTTTTTTTTTTTTTTTTTTAAATTTTTTTTTTTTTTTTGTTTTTTTTTTTTTTTTT
>VUYV01000013.1:8616865-8652009 GCA_008711295.1 Anarhynchus alexandrinus
TTTTTTTTTTTTTTTGTTATAAAGCTGTCTTTAGTGAGGGCATCATCTGATTTACTTCAGTACCAGTTAAAGGGAATTAAAAATATTTTTTTTAAAAGGGAAGAAATGCAATTTTGCAGAAATCTACCAGCATTAAAATTGCTTTCATTTTCCACAGTTCAAATTAGACCTTTTTTCCTATCTATTACAAACCATTTCTGCTATTCTTGTTAAAATTGCTGTTTAAATGTAAGAGTCTTTCCTTTTTTCTTTCAGCTATCATTCTAGATAACATTTTTCAGTAAACGTGGGGGATGATACTTTTCATATATAAAATGACAGGATTTATTTGACTAACCTGTGAGTAACCTGGTCTAGTGGGAGGTGTCCCCCCCCCGCCCAAGGCAGGGGGTTTGGAAGTAGATGATCTTTGAGGTCCTTTCCAACCCAAACCATTCTATGATTCTATGATTATTTTAATGGAAAACCTGAGAGTATCAGAGAATTGTTTGGAGGTAGCGTTTGGTTGGTTGTGTTTTCTTCCTTCTCTCAAGGCAAGTTCCATAACAAAAGTAAGAGACTGGTAGAAGGACACAAAGTCTCTTTTTTTTCTTCTGCTAATATGGTATGGAACCTCTGAAAATTATTTTTGATAGGCAGGATTTTTAGGCTGTGAAATTTCTAAGTCGCTGAGATACGGATTTATGCACTGCAAATTCGCCCTTTCCAGAAATGCCTTGGCCAATTACAGCTATGCTTATAAAGATATTTAGTCATGCAAAGGCTGAGTTGGATGCCTGAAAGGGCCGTCTGAGAACCCTGGTGTCTGGCTGCAGAAAACAAATGAAGGCTGTCTGTCAGGAAACTAAATCCCACTAACTTTCAGTGAGACATAGGCTGCCACCTGAGTGCAGTGTGGGCTTTCAAAGGAATTTGGTCTCCTGAGGATGTGGATCAATGCTTAAGTGACTAAACAAGATGAGCACTTGACTCAAATTAATTTCAGTTGGATTTCTGCTTCTGCCTTGCTGTGAAATGTTTTAAAATACTACAAGACATTTAAATACCTTTGAAAATTGAGTCCCATTTCTCTTTTGGAAATAAAAACGTTGGTCCGAAGAAAGTCATGTAATTTGCAGTAAGTATTTCATCTGTCTTTATTCACTTACTAGAGACAAGACAGTGTGAATGTTTTGAGTAAATCTTTAACACATACACTTTTTTTTTTTTTTCTTTTCCTTGCCTGGCAGAGCACTTAGGGTATGTCTGCAGTGAAAACAAAGCCAAACAAAAGACAGGCTTTTAACTCACTGGGCTAAACCGGGATTCTCATCTGGGTGAACACAGCTGTGAAAACAAGCCATTTAGGCCCATACTGTTATCAGATTTTGTTCAGTCCTGAGATCCCCCCCAACATTTAAGTTAAAACTGATAGCTAAAATTCAAACATGAGATGCTTTCTCTCTGCTTTATTTTAACCTGATTGAGCCGGACTTAACCCGTCCTATTTAGATATTGTTCAGTTTTTACAGTGTAAGCCAAACCCTTATTTTAATGAGATGTTTGTCTATATTAGCATTTAGCTGATGGCATATTTCACATATTGGGTGAAGAGCAATCAATGCATCATATAGTTTCTCTATCATGAGGGGATATGAATCTTCTCCTAATGAAGTCATCTATCGATTTTGCTGAGCATACGATTGAGTACTAGACCTATGGAAGCACTTGAAGATTGCTTTTATCTGAGTCTTTTGGGTTTGTTTCGTTTTGCATTTGGTTTGACAGGCTACCTGTTCTACACTTGTCATCTAGTCCTGTCCTGTGGTCAGTGAGGACAGGGCAAATGTCTCAGACATTCTTTAAGATTAAATGAATTACTCTCTAGAGGTGCATCTTTCTCTCCAGTGATTCTAGAGATAGGTTAGGCTCCTGGCAACAGGTTAGCTACTTCTAGCAGAATTTTCCTACGTATATGAATCTTACACTAGTCTTGCAGCTCCAGTAGACACCTCTGCACAGGTCTTAAAAGAGACTTGTTTTTTATTGGGATCCCGGCTGGGATCAAGGAAGGACTCCTCCTTGCATCTAAAATTACACTAGGTATCTCTGCTTGGGAAATGCATGCGTCTACTTAGAGCCAAATACATGAAAATGAGGTGTGAAAACACACATTTGAGTCGGTGGCCCTCCGATCAGTATTCTGTGGGGCTTGGGAGAGGATAGCTCTCCTTCCAGTCTATTCTAGATCAAAGAACCATTCATTGCCTCGTGTGGGAACTTTGGCAGATAGCTTACATGTAGACAGATCTACACAGGTCTCATAATCTAAAGCTAACTCAGACCCCTAAGATACCTTTCTAGCCCTGCGTGTCTGGTGCCATTTGAATTAGAGTATCTCTGCAGCTTCAGTAAGGTTGCAAGTCTCCTGTCTGTCATGTCTTGTATCTGCCAGCTCCAAGCAGATATGTCTGATAACTGTTGGCTTTTCAAATCACAGTAGGGGCCCATCCAGAACCCCTAAGTTCTCGATGAGATGAATCCCTGAAAAAAATCCCATCTTCACAACAAAATCAAGCTTCCTTTCCATCAGTGTAAGCCAATCAGTTGAAGTGTATTCTTCACCTCATCTTAACAAGAGTATTACAGGAGGCAGGATTTGACCCCTTTGTGCTCCACCATCTAACGCCATTGTTGTTTGTTGCCATCACCTGCACAAAGCTTACACTGAAGACGACCAGTTTCAAGTACTGTTCTTCACTGCCAGCTTTTCACAGACACAAAGGGGTTTTAATTATTTTTATTTTTATTTTTTATTTTTCAGAAAGCAACACTATGTAAAAGGCTTGAGCAAAAGCTGAGACCTTGCGGGCTCTCTAAGACAAGTGCTATTTCAAAGCTTTCATGCAGTTTTGTAATGCCTATTTATCAAACAAGCCAAGTGATACAATTACATCCCTGCCAAACCAAGGACCTTGTCCAGAGTCTTTTGAGGTTAGTGGGAGGCCTCTTGGTTAACTAGAGTTAGAGCTGCACCATGCCTTTGAGGGTTTTGGGGGTTTTCTTCACAAGTTACTATCACAGCTTCAAAGCACAATTTGTTCCCTTTGGTTCTACATTTTTCTGCTCTTCCTTTTCCAATGAAAGGTTCTCCACGTCCCCTTTCGGTGTGGGCGGCCGCCTCCTCTGTGCTCCTTTTGTACATGAAACTTCTAAACACAATCTTCTTTTGGGTCTGAAATAGCTTTTTTCTTTGGTTGTTTATTTTGAGTCATGCATATAGGAGTTTGGATATTTCTGTGTATTGGTACTTATTTTTGTGATCTTTTGCACTAAGTTACGCTGACAAAAACAAAAACTGGAAAAAAAAAGCACACTTTCTGGTGAACTATTGTAATTTGTAAGCTCGTTGTTTGTTGTTTGTAATGTACTGAGTCTACAAGCCGAGCTAAGGAAGGATTAAGGCAACAGTTTGCGTCGACAGTGTCACTCCATATCTAGTTCACCTCTGTTTTCTTTTTCTCCCCTTTTTTTCTTTAATATGTGGGGCTGTCAAATTGGTGGTAGGAGGCAGAGGAACTTGTGTTACGATTTTAACTTAGGTTATGATTTTTCTCCTGGCAGTCACAGAAACCAGAAATTTGAAGAAATTTCATGATCCTCAAAATGTCAGCCAGGTGTTCAGCCAGAAGGGAGACTACACTCCACCATGGAGATGTAGTCACCTAGAGGTGGTGACCTGTAAGGGAAAATGGGAACGTTAACTCTCCAAATTAGAATGATCTCCAAATTGTGATGAGGCAGTGTAGGAGGCAAAAGCTCTCAGAAAGGTTATGCTGCTGGAAACCAGGAATGGTAACCATCAGGTGGACATGAGGGTTTCAGGTCTTTTTCCACGATTCATTTTTGCCATGGAATGAATTACTAGTTAGCCTGCCAAAACATAGCCTCAATTTTCCTGATCTGTAAAGTATCAGAGATGTGCTTCAAACATGGGAGAGGATTTCAGTCCTCTGGCTGATATGAATTTGAATCTCCAGTTAGATCACTGGAGCTCTCCCTGGTACCCCGAAGAAGAATCCTAACTTTTAATAAAATGTTGGGTACAACAGGTGATCCAAAGAATGGTGTTTGCTTAGAGACTCCTTTCCCCATCCCTCCCGCGCTTAGGATGCTCATGGCAGTTTTCTTCTAAACTACTGACTGCTATTCACATTGCAACACCATTTGCTTCTTGATACGCTGGTCATTACTCTCTTCAATCCCACAACCCTAAAGAGATTCCATCTGATAAGATTTCTGCATGGGAAATTATTTACTCATTTTTGCATGCCATAGCCGTTTACGGTTCCTTCTTGCATCACTTAGGCAAACAATGTTCTGAAGTGTTTTGTCATTGCTGCCAACGCTGAGCACGTGTATCATTAAGAAAGAAAACTGATTGCTTCTGAGGTAAAGCTTGGATACAGCCAGTCGCAGCCTCGCATCCCACTCATGACACAGAGGAGTATTCGGACACCCAAGCCCACTCTATGAAATTTCAGATAGAGGTTAGGAGAGCAAGCGGGTACATGTTTTTTCAGGCATCCAGCCATAAAGATCTCTACTCTGTGAGTTTTGCAAATGAAATATTTAACATAGACCATTGTATCTAGATGATAGCAAGAAGCTAAACATTGTAGTACCTGAACTGCTTTGAAACCTACTTCATGGAAGAAACAAATCCTGCTTCAGACCTGGTTGTAATCCTGTTGAGGTCAATGCAGAGATACATCACAGATGAATTTAGCCTCGGGATGCCCTAGGCAAGGGCAGTGATGATCTCCTGCAAACTGGGGCTGACATATATGAATTCAAGTCAGGACCTTATATTCGTCATCCCCTACTGCTGTCAACAAGAGTTGCATTCACTGCAATTGTGTGTGTCTTCTAGCAGAACTGTGGATAAAACTTGGGATAAGGCAATGAATTTCAGCTCCACTTAAGACCATGACATAGCTTAAGTCACCTTCAGGAGTTTCTGGAAATGCGTGTAGGGGAAGGGGTGGTCTGTGAGTTGTGTGTTGCCAACTAACTTGGGAGCCCACACACTGACTTTGGAAGGATTTTATGGAATTTTAATAGAGTTCACCCCTGGGTGGACTGTGGTGAACTGTACTCTACTTGAAAAATGAAGGCACCCTAAAAAGAAAGAAAAAAAAAAGGCAAAAAAAGCAGCTCCATAGGCTGTGAAAACTAGCTGAGATTAACTATTATAATAATAAAAATTGGCCCTTTCTACAGATGAGCCCTTCATCATTCATTTTACTTTGTTCTACTCCAATTATATTAAATAAATCTCTCGGAACACTGCTCATTTCAATAGCAAAGCAAAAAAAAAAAGTCCTTTTTTTTTTCTCTTAATCGTCCGTCCAAGGGTAATGCAAGAGTCTCTCAGTTACAGTAAAAAGCGAAATGGAGATTTAGATTATTCCCCTTTCACTATCTGGTTTTCTAAAGAGAATTCCACAGGACGTTGCCTCAGTCCAAGTCAGTTTTGTAGACAATGTAACATGTCTTAATACACTGTTCGGGGATGGAAGAAATTTAGCCTTAGCTTCTTTTGTTTTCTATGGTTACTGTTGTACAGAAGAAAGACTTAAACTGTAAATAATGTATATTTAATAAAAAGAGACTTTTTGTATCATTTTGTGTGGAAGACAAATGCCTCCTCCTGTGTTTTTATTTTATCTTATAGCTGAATGTACATTAAATTTTGTTGCTTATGGGAAAAAAAAAATCAGGCATGTAAGTGTTAACCTTAAGCCAACAGATCTCACTGGGTATTAATAAAAGCTGAAGTGCCCACAAGCTGGATTTATTGATTTCAGCTATTGCTAAAAGTTATTGTCAGAGGATATCTGGTCATCACCCACATCCCTGACATAACTGATTAGTGCCAGTTTGCAGCACCTACTCCACAGTGCATAAGGGCACAGATGCCGAAGGGGTTAAAAGTCATGTCTGGAGATGTGCTTTAGTTCACATCACAAAACGCGTAGTCATAGCTCTGTAGCTTTACAGGTACCCATGCACACATACGTATCTGCACACTTCTGCACTCTCTCCCCAGCCTGCCATGCATAAGGAGTGTTGCCTGCTTCTGGCTGTCACGGGGATCACACCCGCACGCTGCCACCTCCACACACATCCCTAGCGTGATGAACTGGACCTGGCTCCATCTCCGTGATGCTGCCTTGGCTTTACGCTTCAGTCTCACTGATTATTGCCCTCACCCGACCCCGTGGAAACTGAGCACATAAATCTCCTTTGAAAGTCGCAGTCTTTGATACTATCAACCAAGAACCAATAAACACTGACTTAAAAAATAGCAAATCCTAATTAAGGACAAAGAGGAGGACTCTTTCAAGACTTTCACGTGCTTGGATTTGGCGCAACCCCTATCCCAAACTTTCTGGTTTTATGTATTCTGTGTTTCAATCAGCCAAACACTTTTATTTTAGCAGGGAAGATGTGGGTCTCATTATCTTAGGAACTTCCCTATGAGTTTTATTTTTTCCCCTTCATTTCTGGACGGGCTGCCATCCAGAAGACAAGGTTAACAAATGTTTGTGGTCGTGCGTGGAGGTGTGCTGTTCTGACAGGATAACTTTGTGGTACCTACATCGGTGTCCTGCAGCCAACGGTGCGTGAGCACCCATCTCAGGGCTGGTCCAGCCTACCACAGGTGTCCCAGTTCACAACCAGCCATGGGGCATGCAGACACAAAAGTCATCCCACCCATCAGCACCCTCCTGGTGTCCCCTTGTTCCTCATGGGGGTGGGAGAAAGGGGTTAGTTATCACTTGACTTAGCAGAAACTTCAAGTTAGAGTGAATCCCACACCAAGTTACTTTTCTCAGGAAAACATGAGCAAGTAAGAACAATATCCACATAAATCTTTCAGCCTTCCTTCTTCTTAGCTAATATAGCGGGAGCAGTAACCTTACGAAGGACAGTACAAACTCCTACAATTTTAGTTTTAATCCAAGCCTTGGAACATAAGTTTGTATGGCTTACAGGCTGGAAATGTCACTGTGACTTGCTTTCTGTTTTTCTGAGTGGAAAGAGAAATTTACTTTTTTTCTTCTTTAACTCCTTAGGTGGCTGCTTTAGCGTCCTCCATGTTTTGTTTGGGTTTTTTTTAAATTCATTATGCTTCTTTCTTCCTGACCTCTCATGTGATGAGTTAAAGACATTATTCAGAAGGCTGCAGTAAATAATTGCAGTAGTGTAATGGAAATGAATAGATCTATTTGGCAGCCTGGCAAAACATCATTAATTGCAGTTTATGGCTAGTTAGCAATGTCTGGAAGAGGGGACAAGATATCATGGTGGGCTGTTGTCAAATCTCCCTTTTCCTCAGCGCCTGCTGTCCTTCTCTATCAGACAGAAAAAAAAAAAAAATCATCTGTTTTGCAGCATCTATGAGTAGCAAGTGTTTTATGTTAAAGCTTTATTCCTTCAACCAAAGGCCCATTAGCAAAAGCATATAGGCAAATACCATTAAGTGCGCACTGCTGAGAAAGAATGCAGGAGAACCTTGCTATAGTTAGCTGTGGTATTTTTTTGCTTTTTCCCCACAGCATGAGTACTAGGCTGCTGCAGTCAGTGCTTGTTTTTCTATACCTGTTAGCCTAGCAAGAAATCATAAAAAGCAGCCATATAAGGTCATATTGTCCCTCCAAGCCCCCATGCTGGTGATGTCTGTATTTAACTCTTCTTAGCTTGAGACTACTGCTCGTTCTTTCTCAAAGCCTAAGCTAAATAGTCTTTGCCTCAATTTAAGCCCATTACAGTTTGTCCTGTTCCCAAGGGACTGGAAAGAACAGCTCGACCCCTTCCTGGCATGCAGTAGCCCTTTTCTCCGTTTAACAGCTATCTTGCCCACAGCCTTCAGCCTTCTTTGTTTTTGGACTAACCAACTCCACTTCCCTTACACCTTTTCTTGCATTTTTTTTAACCCTGTACAATCACAGAAGGCAGCTTTATAAGGACTTAATGCTTAATTTTACCTGTTGGGGTGTCAGAATTCACTGTAGCGTAACTAATGTACAGAAGATTTTTTTTTCCCCTCCGCCAATTTATTTTCCTCAGCCCTACTCCCTGCACCCTTCTCTAACAAAATGTCATCAGGCCTCTGCAGTGACGGGGGCCAAGCCACGCTGCAAAGCCAAAACACTGGTGGGGCACCAATAGTATCATTTAGATGCTACTACAACCAGCTCACACACAGCAGGTATTACTGTGGCAAGAAATGCACCCTGAGATGGATTACAGTGCTTCTGCCTCATTAGGAGGTACAAAGGGGCAGCCAGTTGTCCAAAAGACCAGTTATTAGTTCATTCCCACTTTGCAAGGTGTCGGGCAATAGGAAATTGGGAACAGACAGATCTGGCAGAAGGTCTCTGCTTTATCCTTCACTTAATAAGGAGACCATGTCTAACTCCAAGGTGGCTGCTGGGTCTCTCCCGTTGCGAAGCTACAGCTACAGTGAAAAAATTTCTAACAACATTGAAGGGAAGCGGATATTTTGTGTGTTACAAGCTTTGCTGTAAAATAATGTGTAATAAACAGGACAAAGCAGGAAATGAACAGGATCTGATGGAAAGAACGTGTGGATGATCAAAGTATGAAAGGCAACAAGCTGCTACATAAGAAATGAAGGATTCAGCATGAAATAGTTCAGCTTCAATAACCTAAGCTAGCAGTCTGCTGGCAAGTTTATATGGTTAAAATGAAGCATTTTTTTCTTGAATGAAGGATTGCGCACTTGAACAGAGTACTGGCCTTGGGGTAGGAATATAAGTGACAACAAAACAAGTGAAACGTGCAATAGACTTTTTCACTTCCATATGGACATCAGTGCTAGGCGGTGGTTCTAGGAGCTGATGACTAAAATATCATAGTTCCCCTGACATATCAACTGCTGGAGATGGAGTGACTAAAATAATATATTTTTTCACTGGCAGCTGAGGAATTTGCTATTTCTTTTAAATTTTGGATCCCACCCTAAGTCTTGCTTAAGACCTTCTGTTCTTTAAGGTCATCCCTCACCTGAATTTGGTGAGGAACAGTTTCTCTACTGATTTCTCTCAGTCATAGGAAGCCATGGGAAACAGTCACACGGGCAGGACTGCGGGATACATTACGTCTGACCCCATAGATGCGTGCTGTCTTCCAGGGGTAGGATATGCCTGAGATTTGTGCAAAAGACCGATTAAGACCTGCAATTGGGGCCTGTTTTTAGTTATATACAAACACACACCCCAGAATTCCCTGTTCACACCAAGTATGGGCTGTGCATTTCAGGCTGTTCCTCTATGCATGCAGCAGAGAGGAGCTGCCTTTGCACAGACATCAGCTTTGCTTCCTACTACTTGTGGTGCCCAGGATGGAGAAGCGCCTCAACCCGACATGATTATGCAAAAATGTCTCTTCATTAGTTCACTTTGTCCTCCTAAGAGGTTGCAAACTGATATGCAAACAGAAAGATATCCGCCTTCCACTGGGAGGAGACCATTTAAAAAGTGATAGGGAAAAGACGATGTTGTGGCTCTGTCTCCCCAACCAGCACTACCAAGAGTTCAGCAAACATTGCAGTAAGAAAGTTATTGCAGAGGAAATGGATTTTAATTTTTATTTTCCAGAGTAGACTGCTGTGCAGGACCCTTACAATATCATCCAGATGCTCCTCAGCATCATCGGGTTAAAGAAACTCCATAGCCAAAAAAGGAGCAGCTACTAAAGGGACTCCATCTATCCACGAGGGCAGGAGGTGGTCCTGGGAGCTGAAACCGAGCATATCGCTTCGAGACACTGCTGTGGGAAACAAACAGAATTAGTCACTCCTCAAGGTCAATATTGTTTTATACATACATATACACATATATACACCCCGCCCCCCATATGGATACACACACATATACGCAGATTAAATACATACATGTGTGCATGTATATATACATATATATGGGGGGATGTGTGCATATATACGTGTGTGTATATATATATAAACCTATATATTTATATGTATAAGCCCCCCTCTGGCTTCCACTTCTCAGCCAGTGAAAACCCCCCTGATCCCTATTTCCATGGAATAAACTTTCTTCCTTCACAGTAGGAAGACCTGACTTTGCTGAGGCAAAAGAAGTGATGGTTTGCTTCTCGCCTCTTACCCCATGTGGTATTTAAAAGCCGAAATCCCACTTGCTGCCTGGCACTAAGTACCCACAAAGCTCGTGCGTTTGGGACCACAGCTCATGTGCTGAACTGCTGACTCCAAGTACAAAGAGGTGAAGGGAAAGAGAGACCTCAGAGGCTTCTTTGGATCTAAGCGACACCTGGGATTAGTATGGTGGGTGCCTAAAGAAACTGAAAACCACTCTTATGACGGCAATAACGAGGGTAATTAGTGAATGTACTACGATCCACTAAAACAGACAGGAGATAAAAAGCCACAAATTGGCCAGTATATAAATATCATGGTGTTTGTAGAAAAGCCTCCTTCATATTTGCTTCGGTCGCTGTCTTTCCTGTGCCTGTCGTGACCCTAGCGCAGCTGTAGCCCACCGGTGAGGGTGCATGTTGATGTGATTAAAATAAATAATAAATGACAGTAATTAATAACAATATTTCTTTCCATTATGAGAGATTACTACTAAAAAAAACAAACCCAAACATAATCTTTGAGGGAAAGGTTGAACATCTCAAGGAAAAGAAGAATCAAATTGCAACTTCATTACAAAACTGTCTATGATTGACTTTTTTTAGTGCTTTGTGAAGATTTGTCATCAGGTGGGCAACTCCATGAGAAAGGCTGTAGAAATGCTCTTCCAAGAGCAGCAGCAGCTCTGTGAAGCATATCAAGTAAGATCTGCAAAACATGTTCCTGCTGCCACTGGAGCCAGCATGTCCAGCAGCAAGACAGCCTTTTGTAGATAAGGGGACCGGGTTTGAAAGGGAGCCTAACTGGAGGAGAGCCGGGCGTTCCTGAGCTCAGGCACACTGCGATTATTGAGGGGCAATGGGTGTCCCCAGCTCCATGGGTGCTGCTGCTCCCCCCCCGTAATGGCAGTTTTGGGGACAGGCTACAGAAACTATTTCCCAGCATGGAAAATGGGAAACATTCACCGCAGCACCATGTATATGTACCGAGGAAGTGGTTTCTGGATCTGGAGCCACATTCAAAGTGGATTTTCTGGGTAAGGATTGTGTTTCAGGCCCAGTCTATCAATGTATTCACATAAACTAAACAACAGAGCGGTTTGCTACTTGGGCAGGGAATTAATTATATTTAAATTTGCATTATATTTGACAGCGCTGTCACAAAATGCTAAAATCTTGTTAAAAGGCTGATGATTGACTGAATATTTTTGAGGCTTTATGCATTTGCAGCCTAAATCTCCATGATGTTGTCTCATCTATTGACATTCGCCATTTTGCACCAAAAACCTGTCCGTGTTTGCTTGTCTCAGACTAGCGCTTCTGTCTCTTTGGTCCTTTCTTAGAGTTTAGTACAAGAAAAAGCCTCTAGAGAAATACCATGAAGAGGTAACTTGTCGGCTGCCAAAATACAAAGATATGACAGGCTTGCCCTTTGCCTCCAGACATAAACTATGTCACATACACTATGGAAAGGGATCCAGAACCAGGACCAAAAAGAAACCTTCAGACACAAGGATTTGAATCAGAGCAACTTCCAGCAATGCTCAGAGAAGTTTAAATTTAAAGTTCCAATACTGCACAAATTTAATCCATTTGGGCATGATCAGCAGGCAGGAACCACACAAACATATAATTCGCGACCATGGGCTTTTGGGTGCTCAGCACAGCAAATGAGCCTGATGCTGAATAAGCAAAAACATTAGTGTAATTATCAGTGTTACTTTGCAGGTTTAGCATTATGCAAACTTGGAAAAAACTGTCTTTCACAGCTAGAAAAACATATCATGTATTTTGAAACTCTAGTTCTCATATTCATGCACTCTCCCTGCTACTTTCTCACAAGACATATCAGAACACCCGACTGAGAGTCCAAACACAAACTTACAGCATTTGTAGGCCCATAAGGATGGTCAACATGGCCAGGACTAAAAAGGACTTGTGTCTACTGAGAAGGTAACAGACAGAGTACTGATGCTTAATGAGCATAGATAAAAAAGTCAGTAACAGAGTCCTTCTAATGATTAAATATAAATTGATGCCTTTCTAAGGTTAGACACTGTCCTTCTCTACCTGGCAAGTTAAAGATGTGAATGTGAGGTTGAAATCTATCCTGACTCTTTGACAAGGATGGGATTCAGCTTCAGGTTGAGGCAGATAATTTAGGGGTTCAATTCCCTTTCTTAAAATACAGTTCTAGTGCCATTTGCAATACCCAGAACAAATATATGGTTGGAAGACATAGAATCATAGAATGGTTTAGGTGGGAAGGGACCTTGAAGATCATCTAGTTCCAACCCCCCTGCCATAGGGAGGAACACCTCCCACTAGACCAGGTTGCTTATGATAGAGGACTTCTTATGAGACCGGAACAGTACATAGAGAAGAAATAGTGTATCTAAAAATGTCTACAATGGCACTGGATGTCAGTGTTTAGGCAACCAGATTTCACCCTTAACTCTCTTGTCAATACATAAAAGTAGGTGTCCCACGTTGCAAGCTGAATCCCTCCAACACAATGTCAAGCTGTGACAACTGCACCCGTGTGTGTGTGTGTGTGCACGCACACAGCATACACGTTACAAACGTAAATACAACACACCTTTGCATACTTTCAAAACATGATCTCCTGCAGTGTGAAGAGCTTTGCAGTGCAAGTGCCCATTCTAATCAAATCTGTACACAGGCACAAAATCCAGTGAAGTCACAAGTCTGCTAGATAACCCTCTGACTTCTTGAAGAGCATGAAATCTAGATGAAGTTTCCTTTAGTATTCTCAGCGGAAAAAGGTTGAGAGGGGAGGAAAACAGGCTTGCTGTTAAGCGTCTGCACCTTATGGGCAAAAAACAAATTTCAAAGGGGAACTGCCAGAAGGTGGATTTCTCAGAGGTACGGTGATAAGGAAACGGTTCAGGTTTAAAGAGGCAATGAACTAAAAATAATCAGCATAGTTAAAAAAATATTGAACAGCTGTTTTTCACAGCTAATGTTCACCGTATACAGGCTGGAGCTATTGACATTCAGGTGAAACAGTGAAGCTGACTGCTTTTCAAAAGACTTGCATCTGGGATGTCAGGACACACTGACATTTCAGCTCAAAACTGTCCCTTGCACTTCCCACTCCACCTTGTCGCTACTCGTGTGCTTCAGAAGCCTTTAAGCAATTCATCTTTACCTGAGTCAAAGTCCCTAGAAAATCAGCAGGAATTTTTCCAGTGACTTCAACAGGTCACTGTCTTCTAAGTCAGAGGGAGCTCTACTTTTCCCATCTCTGTTGTTCCAGTGGCTTTCCTATCGTTAGCCAGAATCATCGAACAGTCCAGCTCCGCTCTTTCAGATCTTCACATTTTTACAGCTTACCCCCATTCAAAGTACTTGAAAACTGCTTTTTTTTGGAGATGCTATGTTTTGATTTTTATTTTTCTACTATTTATGTTTATGTTCATGTTTATATTTTGTTAAAAACTGTTATGTATAAATAACCTCTACTGCTAAATAGGTGTCTTAACTTTCTCCACTCAGCCAAAAGGTCTTTCCACTAGTTTGCACTGCAGACCAAGCTATTCAGAACAAACAAATTACACCATAATAAATTCCTACATAGTTCAGTGGAATTATGCTAGCGAAGAATTACCTACTTACCCTTCACCTCATTAGCATCTTTATAGTACAGTTAACTAATGCAATGTGTGGGCCAAATTCACTAGTTACTATTAAGGACTAGATCACCTTGAGAGCTCTGCATTTATATCATTATAAACCTGATGAAATTTAATGCTACTCAGAAATAAATCAAGCTCAAAATTTCCACTGATTAAAGCTGAGTTGTGCTTTGTAGCCCTCTGACAAAGTTCTGGCTGAAATAAAAAAACATAAAGTAAGAAATGATTTTCTACCTTCTGCATTTGCTTATCCCTGGGGACCTGGGAGAAATCTGGTTTGGGGTTTTTTGTTGTTGGGGTTTTTTTTCTCCCTAAGTCCCCAAAGCATTAATTAACTGCTTGTATTTTTCTCCACCAAATAATAAATAGTGACGCAGTTTGTTAACCCAACTAGGGCATGTATCCCAGAACTAGCATCCCTTGTTATTAATACACATCTTCCTTGGGATTACACTTACTGTATTACTTTCCAAACCATTACCATATCTCAGCAGGAATTTCCCCAGACAAATTCTTATCTTACCCACAGATTTAGTTTTTGAAGCATTATCACTTTTTCAGCTTTGTATAGTCTGGTTCTATTGAATGGTAACCAGGTGTCCTCTGAAGGCCGAGAACTGTTTTGCGTCGTAACACCCATGTATTCTCGCCATCATCCTTTAGAGAGACATCCAATGCTCTCTGTTTGCTTACTTCTGCAGGTATTAATTTTTCTTCTTCATCTATTCAAGCTGTGCTCAAGGGTCAAGTAGACCTAAATAAGATCTCACTCCCTTTCTCTCCCCCACCCCTCTTTCTCCATCTACCATTTCACCTCTCTGCAAGGAGAAGGCTCTACACTTTATAAAATATTTTAGGGCTTATTGTGGGAGGTTAAATTAGATGATCTGATCTCGCTTCAGGATTTAAATTATATGAATGCATATATGAATTATACTGTAGCATAAAGCCTGAAATCTGTTCCACTAACTGACTCACTGTGTGACTTGGGCAAAATGTTTAGTACCTGCTCCAACACACGCTGAAGCCAGTAGAAATATTCCCCCGGTTTCAAGGAGTAAAAGACCAGCACTTTCACCCCTAAGGGTCTCTGTGTGAGCTTGATTCATGGAAAGATTCTCACTGATATAATTGTGTTTGAACCAATGCTCTGAGGCATTATAAAATGGAAATCCAGCTTTGGGTCACCAAGACTGGCTGCAAGGTTTCATGAATTAGTGTTTCTGAAGTTGCCTAACAGGAAAAGGTTTATAGAAAACAAATGTAAATCTGAGTAATAATAAGAATTCTGGAGGCAGTTTTAATGGAAAAACATTGATTTATTTGCATATAAACAATTTGTAGAAATGTGAAGATTTTGTCAACATTTTCATAAGTTATTCAAAATCTTCTACACAGTATGAAATACACCATATTAATAAGGCTACAAAGGGGTGCTCAGATGTATTATATTATGTGGCAATGGAGTAAAGGTGAAATTATTTGCAATGATGTGAAAGAAAAACAAAAACCTTCACAAACCCACTGTGTATTTGCTCCATGATAAGTTGTCAAAAATATTACTCAGGTGCTCATTTGGGATGAAAAGGCCCTTTGCAATGCCAGGCTTTCCGGGGGACACAAATGCGTAATTTTGCCTATTACTCTGGCAAAGTGCTAGCAGAATTTCTGTGTCGCATTAAGGCATGCTGTTTGCTTCCATCTACAGCTCTGAGGTCCCTTGTGGTAGAGTTGCTAGGAAAATGGTAAGTCATATCTCTGAAAAATTACATAAATTCCATACGCACACCTGATATTTTTCTCCTTTTTTTTTTTTTTTTTTCAGTCACAATAAATATCTCCTGCCTAGCCTTTGTCACATACCGGAATAACTGGCTATGGGACATTTAACTTATGAGACTTCTGTAGTGCAGAAACAGCATTTAAAAAAAGAATCTAAAAGTAAGCTAACCTAAAAGCCTTTCAGCATTACTGCACTGGTGGCAGAGCTTTGAAGAAAGTGGGGGGACTGGGTCAAAAAGAGCAGCAAACTTTTTGCTACCTTTCCCTTAAACAAGCAATTCAGAGCAGTCACCTCTCCCTGTAGCAGGCACTTCCCCGGCAGCCACTGAAGTGTCACCCCACGTGTTTCGCTGCAGGATATCTGTGATCTCTTCAAATGGCAGCGTGAAGCACACGGAGGAGGTACAGCTGCTTCAGCATCGATTCCCACCACCATCAACAGTCCTAATTTAAGACTCTTTTGCTGTCACCATTCTCTAAAGACCATCTTCTGCTCATGTTGCCTTTCATGTGCAGCGTTCTTCTGCAGAAGCTGGTGGGAATGACTTGACCAGAAGGGGAGAAAACACCACCGCGAGGAGAGGGAGCTTCAGGAGAAGTCCTGTTATCCAGGCGAATCTTCTACTAAGGTTTCCGAGTCCGAAAGACAAGCATTGCCAGTCTTTCAAGAGTCATAAGAGGATCTCTGTATTGGAAGTGAAATATGAAGAGTCAAATCATTCCAGGGTGTATTGAAAAAAGATTTCTTTCTCTCTGTTGTAAGAATTTACAGGTCATCGTATTACCGTGGTTTTACTTTAAGATAGTCATGTTACAACTGTTATGCTTGACCGACTGGTGATAGAAATAAATAATCTTTCCTTCAAGTGAAGAGTGATGTTCTGCTGCCTGGTGTGGCACAGGAAGGCTCAGCACGGAGGAGGCAGGACCCGCAGCACTGCAGTGGCTCCACGGGTTGGTACGCAGCTGGCCCAGGCTGCCCGTCCTGTGTCATTTGGGGGTCATACAACTTAGCTTGCTCTTCACTTGCCAGGTGTGTGCCTGCCCATTTTGCAAAGCACAGCTGTTCTCCCTCATTCTGAGCAGCTCATCATTTAGTATTCTGAAGAAAACACAGTATTTGTAGGCAAAAGCAATGTCCCTAATAGGACCACCGTGTTTTCACCCACCCCAGCCACAGGCGACTCTGAACTGTCAAGCCCAGCTGCCTCCAGCGGCCAGGAGATTCCTGTGAGGGGGACCCTCTTGGGAGTTTTATGAAAAGATCTACCGGCACAGTACCATCGCGGTGCACAAGAAGAGGATTTATTACGCTGCAGAGCCCAGGAACAGCACTACGTATTCTCAAGCGCCATCTACTGGTATTTTACCTGGGAACTACTTACACGTGTACAAACATCCTTTATTTTGGCATTTGGCAGGGTGCGTCTTTAACAATTTCGCGTTCCTATGAGTTTCAGGAAAACACACAGCCATGTGTAAGGCAGGAAAAGTGAGATCCTTCTCCACCACCTGAGGAAAGGAAGCTGCTAGAACGGTCTCCAGAGAAAGCTTCATCCAGGTTTTCGTCAGATGAGAGCAGAGAATTCAATCAAAATGTCCAAAGCCACAGGAAACTGGACTTCATTCATTCTTCTGCTTGTGGAACTGCTTCCTTCGATTTCTTCACCCATGTAAGGGAAAGTCTGGAAGCACCATAAGCTTATTCAGTAAACCAAGACCTGCTGGATCATATAACTAAATCCCCAGAACCTGCAGGATCGTGGTGTACAAAAGCTCTCTAAACATTGTATTTCTCTGAACAGACAGTGGAGCAAAACACCCTTGTTGGTTGTCTCTCTTATTGTCTATCTTTTACTTTAGCAAAACTAATCAAAAGAATATATATTATCCAGTTTTACTCAAAACTATTTATTTTGTCTTTTTTTCTTCCCTAAATATCTTCCCTCCCTTTTTAAACTTGGTTAGTTTTAGAAAAGAACCTTTTTCCATTTCCTGTCAAAACTTTGTTGAACTTCAAGCATGTTTGCTAGAATTTTTGATATCTAAGTGAAGGATGTCTACTTACTAGAAAAAGCATAGACTTCAAGATATCTTCAAGGTACCTTTGGATATTCTCAGTTCTGAAAAAGTTCTTTGAAGATATCATCCCAGCTCTCTCACCTGGAGACTTTCATACCCTGAAGTAGCTCAGAACATCTACTAAAGTGTTCAGAGCCTCAGTGGCAGGTGTCTCAGAAGTCATTATGATAATGCATTCCTAATTTCCAAAGACTAACTGCTTCCTGGCAGAAATCATCTTACATGATATTATTGACCCATACAGAACTTGCTAGAGGTCTTGACCACTATTACCAAGTCAGAATGACCCACAGCTCCCACACATGGATCAGGAGACTGGTTTCTTCAGAGGACCAAAAATATTACACACTTTCATCTCCCCTCAGTCGTAATAGACTTGGAAGTAGTTTAAAATAGAAAGGCATAACCCCCTGCCCAGTAGCCAAAATATCTGCAGGCTCTGTCTGTGAAATGTGGTTTGAAACATTCCTTTGTATATTCTCACACAGCAAGCCAGATCCTTATCAAAAGCATGGGGTGGTTTTCAAGTCATGTTAAAGAAATTAGGACTTGAAATAAACCTTGGAAGTGAATGTCACTAGATTCTTTGTTACAAACTCCCAAAATTTGGTGAGCTTTCTATGCAGAATCCTTCCCCCATCTGAGAAGTCAAATATCTGCAAAACAGTGTGTATACGTCTCAAAAGATTATTTTTGCAGCAGTAATGGTCCTGATCTGTAACAAATTGATGTCATTTCCCATGAAGGGAAAGAATAAAGTGGGAAAAAAGTGTCCCGAATAACAGACTCAGGGACCAATCTTCCCATCCAGGGGACAGACCTCAGTGTATGTTACCACCAAAGGTTCAGCAGCAGACCTCTACAGTACCCTGCCCAAAGCAAAGCTCCCATGTGCTTTGTCACCTGTGAGAAATTCCAGCTGTTAGCAAGACAAAAAAAATAATCTACTGATTTAGCCTTTTAGCTCTTGTCCCTTGAAATTGATGCTAACCCTTTTATCATGAGCCCTGTAGGCAGGGGAGGGTTGGTCTGTGGTTAATGAACGTTCCAGTTTAGGATTCAGGATAGGCTGCATCATGGCCCAGGCTTATCAGAAGCGGGGCAATTTTCTGCAGACAAATTAGACATTCTGGCATTTAGTCTGGCCTTTGTAAAGCATTTGCTGGCTCTCCCATCTTGATACAGCTTTTTGGGGCAGAAGATTACATTGAGTAGGGAGTGACACTTGTAGAGGTCCTAATCTTATATGGCAATTCAATATGATAAATCACTGTTTCAGAGGAACTTCTCATTATATTGTTGTACTATTTAAACTGGCTGGTGTGTTCCCTAGATCCCAAACAAAACTAATTGCCACAGAATCCCTCAGTACCCCAGTTATGCCCCCATACATTAATTATAATGAAAATTACCTTTTAATATTGATAATCTGCATCTGTGTTCAGCTGCATTTCCCTTCATATTGGAGGTCAGTGAGACACACATAAAAGAGCTGGATGAGGGTTAATTTGTTTCTCCTGTTTACTGGCTAACCCCAAAATCCGGGACACTAGAAGAAGGAAAGAAAAATTTCAAATGCAATCATTTTGCTGAGAACTCAGTGGATATATATTTTTTTTAATTATTATTAATGCTTTCCCCTCGTGGAAATGTAGTGCATAGAAGTTATTATTACCAATGTAGAACAGCAACAGCACGTCTATGAACCAAAGGTCAGATAAGATTAAAAAAGCCAGTCCTATTGGGGTGTTTTGTTAATACATGATTCTGGGTCCCAGGGAAGGCAGAAAGAAACTGTTGAGCCTCAGAAACCTCTTCAGCTTACCTAAAAATACTGGGAATAAGCCAGGACCTTTGCAAGTCATCAGGGATTTGTTTTCTTTCTCAGCTGATTACTAGAGCAAGCTTCCCGTAGAATAATCAATGTATTCTATCCCTAGCAGAATTTGTACCAGGCAGTGGTCAAATATGCTTAAAGAATAGTCAACACCCAAGGTAAATGTCTTGTAGTTCCTCTGAGATCTGAGAGACTGAGTCTTTAATACAGATAGTTTAGTACTTTTATGCAAAGCAAGCCCATCCCCTTTGTCTAAAACCAGCCAAACTCCTTCTCACAGAGGTTCTTAAAACCATCAACCTCTCCTCAGAGAGGATGCCAATATCAAACACCTTTTACAAAGGCCTAATTCAACATTGAACACTCCGTACGTGAGGGCTGCAGTCATTTCTAATTACATTTCTAATTACATCCCCTATTTAATACATTTTTATCTTTGCTGCTGTTAGGCCTCATTTGGCTTTATTTTGCTTATTCCTAGTTGCCATTTTCACCTCTACCTAGATTTGTTTGTCCTATCCCCAGCCATCTTCATATTACCCCTTATCATCTGAATTTGGGAGAATTGGAATGACAATTATTACCTACCTCCTGCCAATGCAAGCATCTTATGCTGACTTCCAAAAATCCTGGCTACCTCACTGCAGAATACAAATTCTCTTGAATACTTCAGTCCCAGCATCCGTGCGGCTGAACCCAATTGATGAAACATTTATTAAGTCGTGGGCAGTTAGATATAGTTGGACCTGTTTGAAAAACAATAAGGAAAGGGATTTGGTTTAGTTTGGCTTTGGGGTTTTTTTTGCTTGCTTGTTTTAAACAACCTGTCCTGGAGACAATTGCAGTTGACATTTTGGACATTCAGAGAGCTGTTTGGATATGCTGCATTGTACCACAGTGTGGTACGGAGCACAGTCTCAGCAGTTAGGTAAAACACTGCATACTTTTTGACCCATATATGTATACACTGCATGTGCAGAGATAGCCCAAGTGCGGCCATGGCTCATGTATGATGCATCTATAACACCATTAAAGCAGCAACAGAGTTTGGTGTATCGCAGCAACTCCCATCTGCGTACAACACTGAGCTCTCCCAAAAGCCTTGGCTTACTGGGCTGTTTGGCATCGGTTCCATGACTTTTCCAACAGGCGCAAAGGGTTATGATCAGCTACACTACTGGCGGGGGTGTGCTTGGCCTCCGTGCAAAGTCTTTCTCTCCAAGTTTCACAGCTCTCAGGCATTGCACCACACAGTTAACATCATTTACCCGTCTTTTATCACAGGGAAAGCCACCATAGGTTTTTACAACATGCTGGCCGTTCCATTAAAGCAACTGTGGAGTAGCTGATGTCTGTAAATCCGTGCCCTCACTTGTGCTATCTTGTTCTCGTCCCCATACACCCTGTCAGATCCAGGTTCTCTGTCAGATCACACCAGTGAAGCCCCCCCCCTTTACAATTCTCAGCAGTGCTCGACTAGTTTTCCTGCTCGTTAACCCCTGTAAGCCTTAATGAGCTTAACTTCTATTTGCCCTTATTCATTTAATCCATAGGCTATCACCAGTTTTCACAACAGACTAGGTAGTTGTTAGTTTTTTTAATTAGCAGCAGCTAATTAAAAGGACAGTTGCTGGATAAAAAACCAAAGTGATTGTGGAAGTAAATGCGTGGGACTGCTGTACTGTACCATTTTAGTTGAAATGGAAAAATTACAATGGCCTGGTAAGAAAGCAGCACTGTTACAAGCTCTATAAATATACCTGCGTGTATATATATATACTTACACCAGCTAACATAATTCATCCACCTGTGTCAGCTGGGCAGGGGGAGAATGCTATCTTCCCTGTACGACGTATCCATCACCTTCATCCCAGGTGCCCACAAGCATTTTGTGAACACAAATGTTGCCCAGGAGTTATTTCAGCCACCACGGAGATGAATGCAGCCAGCTCTGGGGCAGAAGAAAACAATCACTGAGTAGCACATAGTAAATATTCGAAGGGGCAAGAAAGCAACAACAAAACCAAACCAGAGTGCAGCATCTAAATGAAGATATGGGAGAATGGGACAAGTAGGTGCCCTATAATGGGATCAGGATGAGTGACTTAATCTAGTCACCTGCATGGACAAGAAAAGGTGCTAAGCTCTGTGGTTAGGCAGCATTTGATGACATTCACCGGGTCCCCCAGGAGCCAGTAGATAGCTCCTGAAAGATTTCTTTATTTTTAACAGGTGACCTTTTTCAGGGTGTTGACTGTGGCTCAGTCCCATTGCCTCTCACATACAACAATTTCAATTCACAGCCGAATGCTTCCAGACTTGGGGGGTTGCCTTAGCTGTATTGACAG
The DNA here is from genome assembly GCA_008711295.1 of Anarhynchus alexandrinus. Lineage (NCBI taxonomy): Eukaryota > Metazoa > Chordata > Aves > Charadriiformes > Charadriidae > Anarhynchus > Anarhynchus alexandrinus. Next base: position 8,638,759 of record VUYV01000013.1, read on the forward strand.
AGGTAAGTTTCAGTTTCAGAGTGAAAACTACTTTATACTTATAATTTGAGTATTATTTTTCTTAATTGGTATAAATGCCATTGTGGTTAAGAGACTATATCCAGATTCTCAAAATTATTTAAAAGTCTAATGCCAATTTAGGTCCCTAATCCACATTGATTTCACTGGGAATTAGACAGTAAAATACCTTTAAGAAGCTGGGCTCTAGTTCTTGTAAGAAAATTAACATATACCCTCAAGAAAGATTATAAATTATTTGATATGAGATACTCCAAAGTCAATGGCTTTAGAATGCATTATGTTTTATAAGTGGCTGATTTGTTTCAATATCTTGCAAACTTTTTAAGCAAGACACATTTTCTGAAGACGTTATCTAATTATTTCTTAGCCAGCTTCAGAGAAGGTTGTGTACATACACACAGACATGCACATACAGAGACATACTTATATGTACAAATATATACGTATATATAAACAGCCTGTTAACACTATTTGACATTTTAAGAGAATGTTTGAAAAGCATGTATCCAGTTCAATAGACCAGGTCTATAACACCCAGCTGTATATTTCTCTAGCTGTAACATTTTGTTTAACATTAATTCTGATAAACATTATGTTCAGTATTAACTCCAGATCGTATACAACATTCTTGCAGGTCAGAGTAACTCTAATCATGTTGAATACATTCAACATTAAACCTGTTGATTTTAAGCAGGAGACCAAAATATGTCAGTTCAACATGACCACAGAAAAAATATATACTCTAGAACCACCAATTCAGTCAAAAAAATAATAAGGCAAAGGGGTCTTTTCCTTTTTATTTTTTGTTCAGAAAATTTCAGTTTTCTGAAAAGTGGATGTTCCGTACATTTTCAATGGAAAAAGAAAGAAAATCACATAAGCCCCAAAGTTTGGCAAATGCTGTGAGTGAGCAGCAATCTGATTGAGGTCTCTTTGTGCGCAGAATAACTTAGTGTTTCAATTACAGAGCTCCTCCAGTTTTAAAAGCAGCTAAGTATCTACTTCTAACTGCTGGGAAATAAACCTTCTGTGTGAAACATGAGTGGAAAAATTGCCTGTACTGTGTTAATTCAAGCAAAGGGAACAGACTCCCAAAGGGGGAGTTGAAGTCCCTTGTTGCTGGACCGGTGGACCGGTTAGAAAAATTAAGGATATTGAGGTATTTCTTTCTGTGGTCAGATTAGCAGGTTTTCTGCTGATTGTTTCTCTGCTATGAAGCCCAAAAGCCCGAGGTAATAGAAGTGTCAAAAGTAACTCATAGAAAGTTGAAGGTCAAGTGTCTCAAATTCCAGGCTTTGTGATAGTCTCAGCCCTTTGCTGCCTTTGGTAGGGAACATGTAATAAAAACAATTAAAAAAAAATTAATTGCTTATGATCTTTGAAAACAAACTCCACCAGGCTGCTAAACCTTCCTGAAACAGTCACCTAATTGAAAAAAGCACAGTCACCAGTTGTGCCTTGGGAGTTGACAATGCTTTCAGCAGAGAAGATGGTTTGCTCTGCGCTTTGCCTTCATCCTCTCCATTCCTGAGGGTGTCCATGCACACCCCATGGTGCCCTCCAGTTCAGCAACCTTTGGGTTGAGCCCAACAGCAGACTATGGAGACAGAGCATCACATGCTCAGTCTGCAACCCACCAAATGACTGAAGCCATGCCTCAGCATGCAGAAAGAAATTGTGCTTAAATGCCACCTCCAGCCGGCTAACCCCATCTTTGAAGATACTTACTAGTAGGGAAAGAGGTGAGTAAGGAGCCTTCCAGTTCATAAAAATCCTTACTCTCTTCATTTGGGCGCAAATCTCTGCTGTGCACAATCCAAAGCTCTGAAGTGAGATGTGGTCAATTAGTCCATGTCTTCACCTCACCCACAAGACTTTCAGGGTGATATCCTTTTTGTCTGGGCTGAGTACTAAATGACAACCCTCTTCAGGAAAGCTAGAAATTTGGTGACCTTGACTTTCATTAAAAAAATGCCTTGTTTTCCAAAGTAGCTGTCATGCAGCATTCATTACATAGATGTGCCATAGTTATGTTTCTCCACATCTTTTTTCTTGCTAAGGGGACTCTAGGGAATTAAGTTGGATGAAAATTATGTAGAAGATAAAAGTTGTTACATGTATGTTCAGAACACTCAAAGACTATTATGTTGGCTAAAACACAAAAGTTTGTGTTTTAGAGAAACAAAATTACATATTTCAAAACTTTCTTAGAAGGTTATGAAATGGGCTTAATTTCCATTTAGAAAAACCTCTACATTTATCTTTTTTATCTGAACTATTACAACCTTCCATTTACTGAAATACAATTTTAATTAAAGCTTAGTATTTCAAGACTCAAAATTAATTTAGTTATGTCAGTATTTAAATGACATATCTCTTTGTCTCGAGAGCATGCTTTTCAACCAGAAGACTATTTTATTTTCATTGAATAATGCATGTTTCATTAGGTTCCAGGAAAGAGCAGTGCCCATCTGTTCCTTGTTTCCTTCTAAGAAATAATCTAGAAGGTCAACATTTGACTTCATCTTAGACTGGTTCAGCAAATGCATCACTGAACTGTTGCATTCATCATGGCCATTTTACCAGTATCCTGGCTAAACTTTTACTTATTTAAGTGCATTTGTTCTCAAAGCCACAACAAATACAGGGCTTTTGTGCCCACTGGGTTCTTAATGTGAAATAAAAGCAGCCAGGTTGGAAGTGTACAGCCCCAAGCTGGAGTTTGAACTTATGGGGAAACCTGAACTCTAAGTGCCTAAAGTTCTTCATTTGGGCATGCTCCTCCATGAGAAATGTGGCCCACATGGATACGGTCAGGAGCTGTATTCAAGATCTCATGTTCTCCACTGGTGAGGTCAAAGCCTGTGTTTTTCACTCCTGTGAAAGTACCGCCTCAGCCAATAAGTATTTTTGGACAGAGTACAGTGACTTCCGTGTTGGTGATGCCAAAACCAGTAGGTATTGAAGAGGAAGTGATAACAGCCAGGGCACTTACACAATGAAGTCTCAGCAGGTGAGATGACAGCAGTACAACAGCATGATGTATAGCACAAAGGAAAGAAGAAGGGGATGAGGCCAAAATAGTTGGGAAACAGTGCTCCAGGTCCGTGCAAATTTTTTGAAGGAGCAGGTTGAGTCAGAGGACATCTACCACGTGCTGACCAGCTGAGGCTCCTCACATAACAGAGTTGAGGTCACCTTCCAAACTCTAGCAACTAAAGACCCCATCCAGTAAGACATCCAGGTTTAATTCCATCTTGAGTCAACACTTTTGAAGCTCCTATCCTTCACCAGCTGGAATATGACAGCTATTAAATCGGTTGTTTTCACCCCTCTTTTCTCACTCAGAGGCAAGAACGGGGTAAGAAGGAAACAGGAGAAAAAAAGCTGGGGCATGGTACTGGATAATCTTGCTACTAGCTAATTTAATTTATCTGTGCATGAGGTTGGAAAGTTCCGGGTAATAGCATCCCAAACTAATTTTGACTGATACAAAATAATACTAAAGAGGTAGTTAACAAGGGTTGTACATACTTCTGTTGCTTTCTGGAGTCACATGGGCACCTGAATGTTTGGAGTTACTTTGACATCCACCAGTAGAAGACAGCAGCTAAACATAATAAAAAGCGTGATTTCCATTTAACTACAAAGATAACTAGTGACCTATCAGAATTTACAGATTATGTTTATATCATTCAATTGCCTGATTTTTCTGAGGAGAACATATTTTTCTATTCAGAGCCACAGTTCATATGAACTCTATTGCCTACCAACTAATTTATGGATATGAAGCTTTCAAGTGTTTAATTGGAAATATCTTCTCTTCTGCTGTCACTATATTACGTTGCTACAGGAACTTCATACCAAATGCTTTCCATGAAAACAATTTCTAAATCAAATTATTTTTAATGTTGTGAGTTTTTTGCACATGAATAAGTACTTCAATTGAGATGTATAAAACCAATTAGACCCCTATTTATCTCTGCTTAGCAACTTGGCTCCACTAATTTCTTTGGTCACTGTGTTTCACTTCAGAGCTCACTCTGTTCATACATTCTGATGATTGAATTACTCAACATTTATTTTAGAATGCATTTATTTAGTGGTGCCCTTTCCAAACTTCCTTTTTATCTGATCCTGAAAGCTCTGCAATATTCTTGCATGAAGGTTGGAAACTGCCATAAAGAAGATGCATTAGCTACCTTTTAGGTACTTGCATAACTCAAAAATTCTGAGCAATAAACAACCAGTAATTGTCAGGAAGAGGAAAATTTCTCAGTTGTTTGCCATTGTCATATCAAAACTAACATTCTGTGAAACATTTAATTACTAGCACAAACACACCTGGTTATTTGGCATTTCTTTTTTTTTTTTGTTCTCCTCTCCCCCTTTCTCAGAATTGGTGACTGCTTTCAAATTTTATTTCACTTCCATAATGCACTGTCTCTAAAGCTTCTGTTCATTTATGTCATCTGGATACATCCTGCAATGACTTGCTTTCTGCTGGACAGAAGAGCATGTTCTTCATTAGATAACCCTTTTTTTTTTCTAGCACGTGTGTCCAAAGAAGGAAGTTGTCCTTTCAATGCTGCATTGGTTTGGTTAAATGCATTACTAATGTTCAGAGTTTAAAAGTCTAGGAGGGTATAGAATCATAAGGCTGGCAGGATGCTGAAAAGTAATCTTGTCTTAAGGATAAAATATAGCTATATCATGACTAGCAGATGTTCATCCAGCCTGTTCACACTCATTTTCGGCAATGTAAACTAGTCTGTTCCATATGATCCATGAGCGTAATGGTTAGCATTTTTCCTAGTATCTAATCTATGGAGCTGCAGTTTGAGCCTATTACTTCTTGAGCTACTTCTGTAGGAACATGGACAATGGGTTATTTGCCTTTTACATACACAATATATATCTGTGCATTCTGCAAATATTCAATTTTGCATATATATTATGTACGTATATTATATATACATACACATATATGAATATCACATATACTACATACATATTATATTACAGATACATCTATAATATACATGTTATTTATATATATAATTATGTATTATATAATTTACATATAAATTATTTATTTTAATTTTATTTACTCAAAGTTTTTTTTTCTTCCCCCTGCCTTCTGTGCTGACCAGTGTTATTCACTGTCACTTGAACCATGAACAATCAGCAACAAAATATGTGTTAGTAGCTTTTATGAATTACAGTTCAACTGAGGAGAAGTCAACACCTCTATGCATCATGGAGTCGTACCTCACTTACTTAGAACAAAGATGTCCTCTTGGATGTCTAATTTGTCACCTTAATCTTGCAGGTCAGTTGTTCTTAGCTTCTTACCTCAGCACGAATATCACATTCTACTAGTGAGCAGGTTTCAAAGACATTTAATCTTGTTGATCTCATGGTACAGTGGGCATGAGGATGAGGCATGAAGAGGATAAAAACATCAGAAAGAACATTAATCTCATCTTAATTTTCCAGATGTCCTAAAGAACATTAATATTTGATACCACATTGTGAATCATCATTACTGAACTACAGAACATGTGTCTCATCCACAGTTTGTTAAAAAAAGATATCTTCTCCTCCCTGGTGAAGCATATACAGAGTGTCAGTGACACTGAGCTTGCAGGAAGAGCTCGCGTGGCATAGGTCTCACCTCCTTAAACGCCCAAAACTTGCAGTACTACCAGCTCTCAATAATTTATTGTGCTTCTTGCACTATTTGTAGTATCTCAGCTCACAGAAATGCTTAGCTTTTGTTTCTAAAAGAAAATAAGTGCCTGCACATCGAGATTGTTTTGTTGTTTAGAGTTATTATTCTGAACATAGAAAAGCAGAAAAAAAAAAGGGACACAAAGCCGTCATNCTCACAGATTCCTTAAATCTTGAATTCCACTGCCTGAGTCAGTTCTACATGTTTCGCTGGCAAGAATCTCTTGGTTATACCTCTACAGTGGTTATACCTCTACAGTGGGTGAATCTGAACTTCGGTACTTTGATCAGCCAAACTGGTGAACCCACCACAATGGGCAGCTCCCTCGCTGCCCAAGTCCCCAGGTTTACTTCAAAAGTCTGTGACCCACTCACACAACTGGAAAACACGACTCAGGGGCACACACAGCACTACAGACACAGAAACTAAATTCTTAGATGACTCTTGGCTGCAACTCAACCCCTCTTGTTATGCTAAATCAGATCTCTTAAGTGATTTGTTTTCTTCTGTTTCTCCTGTGAGTTGGTGCTTTTTTATTAAAAAAAAACCAAGAAGCTCTTTTCATTTTCCTCCTCTTTACTCTCTCTTTTAACATACTGTACTGTCTTCTAATGTTGATATATCTTGGCTATACAGATCTTAAGAATAATTGCTATCAAAATTAATAGAAAATCACCTGCTTTCTATAGCTCTGTTCCTTTGTTAATTTGGTTATTTTTTTAAGTGTTCTACAGAATTCTATTCCAGAGGAAGAATATTTTTCAGTTGTGTTATTGGTTAACATCAATAAAAAATGAATATTACTGCTTTTGTTAAAGATCTGTGAAAATTCCCACAAGAGGATATTCTGTCTGTTTCCAATCTCCAATTTGAGCTATTAAACTCTATTAAGAAATAGAACCATTTTTGGAAATCTGGGCACACAATGTCTCACGGACTCGATGCCAGAACTCCTTACAAATGCCACCTGGGAAAAAAACATATTCCACTGCTGCACAAACAAACTGCAACATGTCAAATCATCTCAAAACAAACACCCTGGAATTATTGCACAGTTAAGCTTGTGCTTTCTTGCCTGGCAAATTCTCCTTAGCCATTCATAAAAAAGGAACACAAATACTGTTTTTGGAAACTCCTAGAAAGGAAGAGAATAATAAAGCTAAGGACAGCTTAATTGACTGTATATTTCTACCTGAAGGGCACTTCTAGCAAAGTGTTAATTATTTATATCACAACACCGTTAAGAAAGATCAAGCCAGACTCTGCTGTCCTTCAGGGTTGAACTTTGAGGAGAGTTTACTGTGAGTCTACCTTTGTTTCCATGGAGTCTACACCTATTTTATCTTGTCTTACATTTAAGTAATAAGGCATTTGGTGTCAGAAGAGCATTGTTGCTGTTTGTAGAGCATGCAGCACAATAGAGTCTAGATAAAGCCTTTGGATTCCTGTTTCTGTAGCAGTAAGGTTTTCTGTTTGTTAAATCACTTCTGGTCTAATAAATCCTAAGGTTGGGAAGTACTGTGCTACTTAGTACATTAATAATAATAATTATGAAAACAGTAGAAATCATACACTGTTTGGGGTTGAAAGGTTTTTGGGCAAGGACCTGTTCCTTAGTAGATATACACAGCAGAGCAAAAAGAATTCTGAATTATGGCAAGGGTACTTACTAGTGTAGCAAAAATAATCCTTCTAGGGACATCTGGACCTAAGAAAGCTGTAAATTAAAAACAACCCCCTTTCTATGGACTTCTAGGTGTCACCTTTTAAAGTGAGAAGAACCACCTGTGTGCGGTTAATGCTACTAAATTAAATGGAAATGAACCAAAGCAGTACAGCTGCATTTGAAGCCAGAATCATATACAGTATTTTTTGTTGTGGTTCTGTAATAAGGGAAAGTGTATCTTGGAGCCATGCAGAGAACAGCAAATTTACTATAACTGCCACAGACAAGTGGGCATGAAAAATGATCAGTTCCTAAAAGCTTTTAAAGCAGCAATGTTTGTCCTTCTTGGCTTTATGAAGGTCATAAGTCTCTCTGGTATGATCTAAGAAATGCTATAACAAGGTTCACTTAAATGCAGCTGTGTCCTGAATCTGTGCTCAGAGAGACAAAATTCCTTCACAGAAATAGCCACTCAACTTTTATCTGCAGGAGACAATATTCTGCAGTGGGCTTGTTCAGAGATGCTGCCAACTCTGGACCACAGTCCAGTGACAGAATGATATATAGGCCTTTTCCTGCCAGGAAAGCACTGTCCAAAACCAACATCATCTTCATTTACTATTTACTTGGCTTAGACATCTCTTTTCTGTGGCATCACTAGCTATATATAGTGTGCACATAGATACACACACACAAATATACATCTATATAGTTATGTACAGATATACATACATATTATATGTATATTTATATGTGCATACGCATATAAACATATTTATATGTACATTCTTGATTGATTTTAGATATTATCTTGGGCTTCCTACAGTGTGGACCAAGTGAGGGAGCAGGCAAAGTTTTGCAATTCCCAACACAAAAGAATGACCAAGTTAAGGTTGACTTTTCCTTCAGGGAACCCAGCTGTAGCTGGTCTTTCCCTGCCATAGCTAAGTCCTGTGTCAGTGGTGACTCAGCTGTGCTGGACACAACATGAGGAAAAGGAAGAACTGAGGCTGAGCCTCCATCCAGACCCAGTTGCATGGCTTGAGAAATTGGCAGCTCTGTAGGTGTCCACATATTCCTGCTTACTGTACATTCAGTTCTGGACATCACTGTACATTCAGAGACGTACAACTGGACTTGTGTAAAGCCTACTAAAAGAACTTGGTGACTGAGAGGAGTGACTGCCTGATGGGTTCTTCTCTATATCCTTTGTAATTGCCTTGTAACTGGTGGGCAGCAGTAGGGCAGACACCTTGTATAGTGACTGATGATCCTGTATCCATTATGTATAGACTGTGGAGTCACCCCTTGTAATGTTATGTTATTCCACAGGAACAGCTGCTATCGAATATTTCACAAATGTTGGAATTGGTAACAGCAAGAATAATACCAATTTGAGCACCAGAATTGTCCTGGTTATTTTGCCTCAAACTACTTTTGGAATCAATTCAAAAAATGAGCCCCCATTTAGGAGGGACCTCAGCTGGCTCTCTGCTCTGCTACATGTTCCCAGTAAAAGTGGTTTCCTTCCTGATGGATGTTTCTCTGACCTCTTATTCAAAATGCTCAACAATGGAAAATTCACAGCCTTTCTAAGCAATCTGTTCCAGGACAGTGTCAGTGTCAGTGCTCCTTATCTTATTATCCTTACTGTTAAAACATGTGTGTTGCAGTAAATACAAAGTGAAATTCAGAAGGTGACTTTATCCAGCTGAGTTTTGGGGTTCAGAAGACACACGTATGTACACAATGTCAGAGAAAAATGAAAACAAATAGGAACTTCTGCAATGCTTCTTTTGTCTAACTCTCCCATAGCACTTTTCCCTTGATAGATTTCCAAGGACTTGATAAAGAAGATCTGTCTTATAACTCCTTTTTAATAGATGGGGCAAGGGGGGCAACAATGCGAATAACTTGCACAATTCCTGCATCACTTCATTGGAAGGGAGGGAAAACAGGACACAAGTGTTTGACTAAACACCATCTGTTTTTATACTTCATTCTTTTGAGGTAGTTTCTAAAATACTGCCCCAAATGACCAAGGAAAGGTGAATTGCAGTCATCCTAGGTAAAGAATCTGATCCAAAAGTATATCAAGATATACCTTTCCATCAACTTTAATGGGGGTCAGATGAGATCCAGAAGCCTTAAAGTGAGTATTTATAGTGCTGTTACTAACCTGGAAAAAAACCCTATTTACTCAATCGTGAATAATGATATGAGCTCAACCTTTCAAAATAATATGAAAAACAACTCTTTTTATCACCTACCACATTTATGCCAATACTTGAGTCAAGTTATGGAGTACATTATATAGTCCCAAACTAAAGTTTGACAATTAACCTTTCAAAGGAGCTCTGTAAAAAGAAGCCTTAGAGAAATGTAACGTGAACAATTTATTATAGGCTTCTCAATCTGGATAGTCTGGGATACAAAAAAAATCCAGGTTAACTCATCAATGCCAAAGGAGCAACTGTCGTTTCACGTTTTGCCTTTGTTTTAAAGGTACAGTGATTCCTTATCATCACACACTCGCTGCAAGAAGAGATGGATTCATAATAATATGTTATTTTTAGAGTGAGATATGAAACAAATCATCAGCATGCTGTCTCTTAGAAGATAGATTATTTCAATTTTAGACTGAGGGAAACTGGGATAGTGAGGATATTGTGTCAGTTCAAGAAACCGGACCAGAACTTCTGGTTTCTTTATATCCCACAACCATACTTAGAGATCTGAATTGAATCTAGGGCTTCCAGGTGGAATACGGTGTATAAACATAATTTGTTCGCTGATAATGAAGATAAACTTTAAGGTCTTCCTAAAGTCCCATGTCTGATCATTCCGCATTCTGTATAACCCTTAGTTTGTCCCATAACATCTCACCACCCCAAATGTAAAGACTGCTTTCAGTTCCATGTCTGAGGGAGATTTAACACCTGCACTTGCCTGAACTTAACTTTTTCTGCCGTGTTTTTCATATTTATAGAGGAATGGAGGCATTAAGCAGAGGAAGCCTGCTGGAAACAATCCCCAAATTCCTGTTCCTGAATTTCACCCCCCCCTTCCTCTTTATTTCATGTTACGTAAAAACAGCTACTATGGTGCGGTGAACCAAAGGCACACCCCAGCATGTTCCATGGGCTCGGTTACAGAGCAGCTGAACTCTCCTATACATTCACCCTTCAATCCATGCCCATGAAATAAAGTACACAACTGAAATGGTTACTGTGGGGTTAAGGCATAATTTAAGAAAAAAACCATGTCCTGTAGATCAGGATGGAAAACCCCCTCAAATCAAAACCGAAAGGTCCATAGACATTATAACCCATCTTTTTCCTCCTCCTCATTTTTTTCTTTTCTTTTCTTTCTTTTTTTTTTTTTTTAATTCACACTCTATATCAAAGGCATAAAGTCTCAGCTGGAACCTGAAACCAAATCCAAAACACAATAAAAGTCACAGTTAGCTCGGGGGAAGTGCCAGAAATAAGAACAAAATGACGCTTTCTGATGAGTATGGATTCACAAATCAATGGATACAGGAAAGAAAGCAGTACCAGGCTCGCTTTGGAAGTCTGTGTTGTGGTTTGGCAACAGGGAGGCTGGCTCATCATTTAGCCATTCCTCCAGCTATAGTAAACTTTGAAGGACTGCAGAATCGCTGGGTGTGTGAAATGCCACTGCAGCTACATTTCACAACCCCCCGCCCCAACTTTAGTTGTTAATCCAATATAAAGGAACTGCTGACAGCTCTAAATAAGGAAGCACAGGGCAGGTTTTCACAGGGTCTTTCCCAGCACATGGGCACTTACCAAAGGATCAGCTCATAAAATTGGTTTGAAGAGCCCAACAACATAAGAGGGACAGCTGAGCTCTGAAGAAAGGCTGAAAAAATATACATAGCTCATCCGTTGGCCCCACGGTACCGCTTCTGAGCGTGTTTGCAAGGAAGGTCACAACCCTTGGTTCCAGTGAGTCCCTTGTTGACCAAAGGAAGCTGTTAGGAGCAAACTTAATGAGGACAGGACACCTTTATGCATAAAGTCATTCTAGAATCACAGTCCTCAAGACTGTTTGTAAAATCTCCTTTTGCCACCAAGTGCAACAAGAGCTTTGCCAGGCTTTTCCACAGATCTCAGCCTGTGCACATGAAGCAAAGGTGGCAAACCAGCCCTTCTTTTGCCTCAGAAGAGCAAGACAAATCAAATTTACTGATGTGAATAAACTTCATGCTTGCTGCGTGATATTCCTCAGCTATGAGGAAAGCAGCGCAACTCTGGCTGTTGGTAGACTTGCCTCTACTGAGAGAGAAAATATATGTTTTTTTGGCTTCCTTAATATATTCCTAATATCGGTGCATGGTGTGACCTAGCGGCTATGCAGTCACCATTCTATAAACACGGGGTAAACCCAAGATACTTCAATGCACTTTCCAAATAAGAGAAAAATATAATATTATTTAATATAATTTGCAATTACACAGCTGGAAGCTCTTTAGGAGTATATGAAAGATAAATTTAAAACTGCAGGGGCTCTTTTAGGTTACTCTTTTTAGGTTACAGTCATAGTTTCTGAGTACTTATTCAGAGTGACGTGATCTCAAATCTCATTGAATTTCAAGAAGCATTTGGGTGCCTCACACATCAACTCTTTTGAAAAGTACAAACTAAAGAGAATGGAAGAGGCAACTTATCTAAACTCAGATCAGTCCATCCATACCAACACCCTGATTTTATCACTGGCAAAATACCTAAAGTTTGTTGATTGAGGAGTAACTGAGACAAACATCAAAGAAATATTTCAGCATCAGACAAAATTCTGTTCTGAACCAGGAAGTGTACTTAGAACAGCAAAAACATCTTAGGTTTATCTTTTAATCTTTGACATGCTCAGGTGTTGATATAAAGATGTAAGTAGCCTGGGCACTTCTTCTTTTTCCCTCAACACAAGAGCAATAAATTTAATGATCTCTACAAAGAATGCCCAATACCTCATAAAGGTGAACAAATCTGCAATTACAAAACCAGTAATAATAAAGAAACAAAAAAAAAATCTGATTCTTTCTCTTGAGGCCACAGGAGTCGGGCAGTAAACAGTAATTTACTATTGTAAAAGGAGTCTTATGAAAAGGATGATAACTAAATATGTGCCTAATTTATACCAGTCACAAGCCAGTGGGTGTTCACTTTTGCATACTCATGCATAAAAACATAGACTTATTGAGTATTGCTCAAAATGCTAGGAAGATAAGAAAAAAAAAAACCAAGTAAAACAGCTAGATTCTTTACATATAATTCCCCCTTTCCTGCTGTTGAGATAAACAAAAACCAGTGCTGCAGTTCAGATTTTGGAGCTCTCTGCAGTCAGCTCTGAAGCAGTTGCTTGCAGGCAAAAGAGCCCACTGTGCGACCTCGCCAAGAATTATCTTGGTGTGGGAATAGAGAGAAACACTGACACAAGAAGAATGTGCATTGGTTTGCTTTAGAGCTCACAGAGCAGTTTACAGCAGCAGAAGGCCAAATGCTTACGATTCAAGGCACCAACACTGTGCCTGATGAGATGAAAATTTCATGTCAGATAAGTGCTCAAGTGAGACAACTTGGTTTTATTTCTACTTTCTAAAGCATGAGGTGAGAGATGGCGGATGCCCCCAGTGCAAGCTGCCACAAAAATCAGGACATTAGGAAAACTTACCCTGGCACTTGAGCTATTTCCTTGGATTAGAATAGGAAATCCTGCTAGAATGGTTGCACTGCGGAGATCATAAGCAGGCTGGGTTGTAATTGCAGCGCATGTTGGAATTATATCACTTTACACCTGTTAAGAATCT
>VUYV01000013.1:8652047-8747698 GCA_008711295.1 Anarhynchus alexandrinus
TTTTTTTTTTTTTTTTAAACTCAGGCTGTTTGATACACACCTGAACACACAGCTTTACTGACTTAGAAGGGAAGATCCCCAACTTCCAGCCGAGATCCCTGAAACCAAGTGTTAGCACCTTGTGTTTGTTAGGAAGATATTAGCCTTACACATTTCAAAAGAGTTTTGACTCACTGAAAAGGTTTAGAGTATATCAAAGCTATCTGCTTTGGGGATTCACATATACATCCATGAACGTGGGGAGACGGTTAACCCTCACATTTGTTTCAGTTGATCAGAAAATCTCTTTCACCTCTTAGACATATTCTAAACGCTTTTATCATTAACAAATGATTGGAGTAGACACTTTGGTGAAAGCCTGTCACTTGCTCTTCGCCACACTGTTTTGCTTTGATAATAAATACAAATTAACACCCAAACCCATGCAAAGCTATATTAACGATTTTGACATTTCAAATACTGTGGCTCATTTTACCTACATGAATCCACTATTTGAGTATGAAAAAAAAAATTATTCCTTGCCCCCTTCACTAAGCTCTGGCTCACATACATTATATAACATATTGCTGGAATCTGGCTAATTTGAAAGGATACAGTAGGATAAACTCCAGAATGGCCTGGAGACAAGACATCCTACATCCTACATGCTGAGCTATTGGCAGTGTTCACAGCCGAACCCCTCTGGCTACCTAGTATTTAGCAGCTCTTCTAGCATCCCACAGTCCTTCGTTCATTTTTCCTCACAATGTTCCCTGTGAGGTAAGTCATGTTCCTCAGTTAAAAAAGGAAATTACTAAGCTATTCAGACAGAGTACTTTTGAAAAGGGATCTGTGTTCTCTTAAAACAAATCAGGTCTTTTAAATGCTGTCCAGCTATTTGGAGGGACTTCTAGACCTTTGTCCCTCTGAAGGTCAGAAACCATCATCCAATTTCTATTATAGCTAGGTTATGCCCATTTTTAACAATATTAACATTGCCTGGTTTTTCTCTACCTTTGTGCCTTCTGGGTCTTTACCCTTTTTTGGCCAAGCTAAATAAATTAAGCATGACTGGTTTCTGTGAGGAAATAGCCATTTCCTCTTCCTCATGTCAGGGAACCAAATGCTTTTATCTACACTGCCTTTGGTAGCTATGTTTGAATTTGCAGAGCCGACGCATGGAGCCACCTGCACCCACACTGCTGGTCGGGATGAAGCCAGCAAGCAGACTGGTCATCTCACTGGAGGGATGTTCCAGACTGGAGCCACAGTGTGGCTGACGGGGGACTGAGTGTGAGGCACAGGGTCTGAGCTGACACGTTCATGCAGACCTTACCTGGAAGAGGAACTGAATAACCAGCCTGAGCTACTGACAGAAACTTACGGCAAAACAAACCAGCACCCTTTCTACAAGACTAGGCCCTAACTGCACAGGTTAATTTCTATGCTTTATAACCCTCAAATTAGACTAGATATGTTAATGGTTCATAATTGAACTTCAAACTCTTTTTTTTTGCATGAAGGTGTGACTAGAGGCTGTCTCTGTATGTTAAAACAAAATCAAATATCTATTGTGTCCAGCAGTAGCATTAAAAAAAAAAAAGAAAGAAAAACCAGGTGAGATATAGCACAGTAAAAAAGACGCTGCTTTACGTGTACCCAGATTAAGCTGTTATTTGTAAAGCAGTGGAGTGAAATTTAGTGTGGTCCGATTCAGACCTCAACTCTGCAGATGTTGGTCTGCGCACGACCTTGGGTAAATCACCCCCACAAAAAACTTCACCAGGATTTAAGTACCTAATTCCCAAGAAAGCCAATGCTCTGTGAGGATCTGGGACTAAATTAAAATGTGTCTAAATCCTCCATGTGTTAAGAATAACATAAATTGATTTTCTTCTACCATTTTCCATTGCTTTCCTATCTTCTCATATCCTAACATCTGTAGGACCAGGGCTTTCTGCTCCTCTGTGTGCACGGTGTCTCACATGAGGGACAATCTTGGTTCCTGTTTCCTAAGGCCTGTGGATATTGCTTGAACAAAATCATTATCATCAATGTTTTACAGAGGAATGTGGGATTGGATTGGCATGCCTTACCTGCAATGGACTCTGACAGCACATCTTTCACTGCACTAAAGGATAGTTAAGAGAAAACTATTCTTCACCAGTTCTTCTCTAGTCTGGTTTCTGAAGACACAGAAAGTTCCTGTGATCATCTGACATTTATGTGCCCATCTGCCTTTGACTCTACCGGCATTTTCAACCAAATTCGCCAGAGATTTGAAGGTACAATGTTCCTACAAGTTTAATGATGAGGTAAATGAATGAGATCCAAAAATAATTCTACCTTCTTTCTGAAACTAATTTATTTTTACCATGAACATTGCCTCAATCATGTGTCAGGAATCTCAAACACAGAACAGATTCCTCATCCTAGTCAAGAAAGCTCATTATGTTAGATAGTCTACAAATACGTAAGCCTGAGCCCCAGGCACTTTGCAATGTAAATGAAACCAATCACACCTTCCTGATAACAGAATGTCTCAATTTATTCTATTTTTAGTTTGAACCAGAACTTGCAGATCTGCTGTATGAGAACAAACCAAGTGAAACAAACACAAAAATTCTATGAAGAGGTCTGTGGTTTTGAAACAAAAGAAAACCAAAATAAGCTAGGTGAGAAAACCTTTTATCTAGGCAAGTCCGATCTTGCAAGAAAGGAGAGGTGCAAAAGGCATTAATTCTACTTCTGTGTTATTATCCCCAAAATACATCACTGCAATTTGGACATATAAAATGTCTTCAACAAGCTTGGAGAGTAACATGTTGACAAAGAAATATGTGTTATATTAGTTTGAGCTGCTAGGTCGCCCGCGGGACAGCAATACAAACAACTTGGCTAATATAGCCAAAAAATAAGCAAGTGGTTCAGACCGTAGGCAGAGTAGGAGGGGAAAAAGGAATCACTAATATAATGAAGAAGGACAGAAAATGAATACCAGGTTGAGAAGAAGCATGTTTGTGGAATAGGTGTGTCAAGAGAGATAGCTGCATAGTTCATCTAAATGACAATATGAATGTTCTCTCCTCAGGCTCTGTTTCTTTCTCTGTCTTGTATATTTATTTTTTTTCTGTTGTTCTTGCTTACAGCAAGTTGCTGCAAGGGAAAGAGTGTGAACCAATGATTACTATCTCACTAGTATTTTAAGTATTCAGACTTCTCCCCTCTCCAGAGGCAACCTAGAAAGAAAGAAATAATCAGTTTAGGGAATGTGGTAGCTTGGTAAAGAAAAAAATGTAGCACAGGGATGAATGTTTGCGGTTTTCATTCAACTCTTGTTAATAGATAGTTTAAGAGGTGAAAGGTGTTATCTGTGGGGCTGTAGTTAAGTCATGTGCTTCAGCTATTCCCAGTTGATTATTATTATTTTGCTATTTCTCAATGATTTGCCAGCTATCTAAGGAATCATACATGTCTTATTTCAGCCCCATCAAACTGAACTCTGATGGTGTTTTTAGTCAGAGCTGTGACAACAGGGAGTGCAACTGAGGGGACAAAGTGCAGAAAATCTTTCAGTGCTTCCATTCAAGAGAAAAGCGTGCAGAAATATTAAAATATTGGGATCCACCTGTGGAGTGGTAAAGCCTCCCAGGACTTGAAGGAGCCTAGAAGACATGCCAAGAAAGAAAAGATGTGCCTTAAACATTAAAATGTCTTGACAGTGCCCTAACCTTAGCAGTTTCAGAAGTCAGTACCCAGAGCAGTCCTTTGGTGGTTTTAAAACTACAGATCTACAATAATTTCAGTTAATCACTACAGGAGCTGAGGATATGGTTGAAGGGACCCTCCCTTCCAGAACCAGTCATAGGGAAACTTGGGTTGGAAGGGACCTCTGGAGGTCTCTAGTCCAACTTCCTACCCCCAGCAAAGTTGTCTTCAAAATTATGGCTGTTACAAGTGGCTCAGGCTGCATGTTTAGCTCAAGCAGAACAACTGCATGCCACAGAGGTTGCCACGGTTACAAAACACCGTGATGTACATTTGACTTCAGACCTGTGTTGCACATGATGATGCCTGGGTACAGCATATGTTGATGGTCCCCATCTGTTCTTCAAAGAAAATCAAGCAAGTCTTTGTAAGTTTTTTTTTTCCTTTGCCAAGGATCATCAAAGTAGGATGTTTAGAGTGTAGGGTCTTCTCTACCCTTCCACTGCCAAAGACCACTGAGCATAACAAAGGCAGGGATCCACAGCAGTAGGACTGATGGATTTATTAGGAACTCTTCCTCTGAAAGTCAATCACACAAGAGAACCCCTGAGGGGATGAGACAGTTGACCCTAAAAGAGGTTCAGCAGTGATCCAAGATGCTGTAAAAACATGGGATTCCTTGACTGGTTTTCAAATACTACAAACCCAAACTGCATATTTGCAGTCTGGAACCTGCAAACACACTTAATTTCAGGAACATTTTCTTTCAGTTGCAGGGTGTTTTCTTTTAATAGAGAACCAAAGGCTCAGCTTATAAAACCAGAGACAAATCCTGGGATATTCAAAATGTACTGAATGCTGACTGAACACTATTACCACTTAAATAGAAAGAGCAGATTGACTGCTTTTGAAAATCTCATCCCCAAAGCCAACCAGAGTGTTTAATCTACCCCTCAAGTTCAATACAAGTTCACATTCCAATGGATATAATGCCCAATTTTAAATCACCCACAGCATAAAATTCAATATTCATCTATAGTTTTATCAACTTTCTCCTCAGAAACATTTCAGCTCATTTCTAGCTACTCTCCCCCCATTTCTGACTATTTTTTGGTGTCTGGGAACAAGAGGCATCTGACAACCCTCAACAGGAATTCCTGCAAGGCACTAAGTACTATCGCAAATACAAGCTGCCCACTATGCTGAAAAAGTAGAGATCAAAACAAACACTTTCCTTTCAACATGACAGGATAAAAAGGCAAAATGTTGAGAGAGAGTGACAACATAAAATTATAAAATTGTCCATATTTGGAAACGCCATTTCTTTACATCCTCTCTGCTTAGTTAGAAGTAGATCATGGAAATCTTGCCCAGTAACTTAAGAAGGCGAGGTGAAGTTTTACAAATATTTCTCCTAGGTTCTTGATTGATTTTAAATTACTGTTCCTAGCTATGCTCTTTTTTGGTGTTGTTTCTTTCCTTTTCTCCTGAAAGAAGACAAAAATCCAAGATCGGAGTTGATTCACAATGGCTGCATTACATGCCTGCTGGGAAGTAGTAACCAAACACTGACAAGACTACATTTGCAGCTTGGAAGAGGAATAAAAGCAGCTCAAAGGGGCAAGTCAGCTTAGGCATATTGAGGAGGGGAAAAAGGAAAAACTCTTTAAAATTGAAATTGCGAACTCACCTGCTGCTCTCCACTAACCTCAAGCTTTAATGGTGACGAGCGCACAACTGCAGCAACGTGCTGCAAGCCTCTATTCACAGCTCAGGCACAACTGAAATCATAGAATCATAGAATGGTTTAGGTTGGAAAGGACCTTGAAGATCATCGAGTTCCAACCCCCCTGCCATAGGCAGGGACACCTCCCACTAGACCAGGTTGCCCAAGGCCACGTCCAGCCTGGCCTTGAACACCTCCAGGGATGGGGCCTCAACAACCTCTCGGGGCAACCTGTTCCAGTGCCTCACCACCCTCAAAGTGAAAAACTTCTTCCTAATGTTCAATCTAAACCTGCCCTCTTCCAGTTTGAAGCCATTCCCCCTTGTCCTATCACTACATGCCCTAGTAAAAAGTCCTTCCCCAGCTCTCCTGTAGGCCCCCTTTAGGTACTGGAAAGCCGCAATAAGATCTCCCCGGAGCCTTCTCTTCTCCAGGCTGAACAGCCCCAACTCTTTCAGCCTCTCCTCATAGGAGAGGTGCTCCAGCCCTCGGATCATCCTCGTGGCCCTCCTCTGGACACGCTCCAGCAGGTCCATGTCCTTCTTATGTTGGGGACTCCAGAGCTGGACGCAGTACTCCAGGTGGGGTCTCACGAGAGTGGAGTAGAGGGAGAATGACACAGCCTGTGCAAACTGTCATGTGTGTGAGACTTTTTCTCCATAGGCAGTTCCCATTTGTGGTGATGCCCCTTCAAGACAAGACTGGACATGGACAGACCAACAAAAGAAGTACATCAATGCACATATATAGGACATGCCGGGTTGGCTCAGATTTGTAGCTCAACATCCCTTCATGACCAGTGACAACTGAATTTACCTCCAAAACTGGTTAGGGACAACAAGGGAAGAATTACCAGGCCAGCTAAGAGTTTGTGGACCCCTTCATCTCCCAAGAAAGGCAGGACAAGCTCTGCAACACATATGCTGTGAGCTGCTACGTTGCTGAAGAGAGCATGACCTGCAGAAGAGGGAAGACAGCTAAGCTCAGATGGCCCTAAGAAAAGTAGACAATGCTGTAGACCTAGGAACATGGCACGTGCAGCAAGTTATCCCTTCCTAACATGTATTTCAAAGGAATTATTTGAACTGGGAAAGGGTCAGAGAAGAGCAGCAATGTGGAGCATCGGAAACAGGAGGAGTGTGGAGAGTATGGTTGGGAACTGATTGTTCATCTCTTCTCGAGTCCAAGAATTAGGGTATGCTATGTGAAGCACCTAGTTGCCGAGTTCAAAATGAACAGAAAAAAAAGGGATTATTTGTCCCATAGGTTGTAGAAGAATTGTACAGCATGTAGCTAAAGGATGTTGTAGTTAATATGTTAATAGTTTATATACATTCAATAGTATTGAAAAACTTCATTAAGTTCCTAACAGAGAATCCACTGATGATTATTATTGACATGGCAATTTGGAGCGCAATGGAGGAAGTGTCATATATATTTGTGCCATTCTCTAATCTGCTCTAGATTTTTGCTCATGACCACAGTTAGAGACTGGGCTAGAAGGAATTTTTTTTTCTTTTTTAATCTGACCTACTGCATCTTTTCTTACAGTTAAGGAGGGTTGCCATAACCAATGTAGCTTCAATGCACTGGCATTTAGCTTTCCTGTGAGAAAAAAGCAGAAGGGTTGTACTGACCAGTACATACCACTGCACTGGGAAAGTCTGACAAATACCGAGATTAAATCCCCTTTCTCCACTCCAGTGAGCTCCACCTCAAGTGAATCTGGTGAGGTTTCCTCATCAGCAGTAAAGCAAGTTCAGATATTTCTTGCTCTCATGCTTTCAAGCTGTCGTGTAATCTCTCTGCTCCCTTTCAAATGACTTTTTAAAACATTGCTTTGCAGCCCTTGTTTGACACCCAGACACTTGGTAAAAGGGAACACCAGAGCTGGAGTGAGAAGCTGCAAATGGATTTGGAAGAACAACTCTTACTGAGATTTCTGGAGAAGGCTTTTTTTTTGTTCAGGGTTTTTTTTTTTTTTTTTTTTCTTCAGATTGTTGATAGCAAACAGTGTCTGTAATAACTCTGTGCCTAATTTGATTTTCAAGCTGTTAGAGACCTGGCACAGGCATAGCAGGTTTTGTCAGTGCTGAGGGATTTTTCATTTGAGAGACTAAATTAACTCTGTCCTTTCTTCTGTACTTTCCTGAACAATATCGAAAAATGTAGAGCAAAAGCAAACAAAAACAAAACCAAAAGACCCAAAGGTATGACCATGCACAGGAAGATGAGTAATTAGATCTTCACTTTAGCCGGAGCACTGGGATTAGCAATCCTTCGGGTGAGACACAAACTGAGATACCTGAAACAAGGGTGAGACACCCTGGGTTGTTTGTTGCTGAACTCTTCATTATCTAACTCTCACAAAGAATTAATCTGGAGCAGAAATTATTAAATTACCACTCATCATAAACCGTTGCTTAAAGAAAATTAAGTAAATATATAAACGCAGATGCTTACAGTTCAGGTCTTGCTGAAGCACAAATGCCAAAATGCAGAGCCTGATAGTTGGCTATAGTTCAGTATCATAAAAAACTTGATGAACTCATGGTTATTACTCAAAAAGATATGCTGTACCTTTGGATAACTGAGTAAACTGAAGATATTTCATAAGTGATGTCAGACATGCTGCACAGAAGGGCAAGCGCCATGGGAAATCCTGCCTTTTGCTGAACGTTTCTGAACATCTCAATCAGGGCTGTGCTCTGCTTAGAGCTTGCTAAGCACCAAACACTGCTGTGAAGATACTGCGGCAACCACTATATAAAGACTGCCTAACTGGTATGGTTAAAGACAAACCGTAATGAAAGCGCTTCAGCTATTAGTTACAACGGTAGTCTACAATAGCTAATGAGCAGCATGCTTAATAAAGCCTTGGATGATGCATGTAGAAGGAGAAATAAAAGCAGTGTCCTGAGACTGAAGAGACCTGGCTTCAGATCCTGGTGCTTCCACAGGACTTTTGCCTGACTGTGGTCAAGAGGCCTTGTCACCATTTGGCTTTCCTTAGGGTTGGAGGATCTAAACCCAGGGGAGAGCCAGGTCAGCTTTCGGGAGCCCAGGCACGGCCGGTGTGTGCTAGTGCATGCTCACTTCACCTCTCCATGGCTCAGTTTACCATCTTTGAAAAGGACTGAGAGTTATTTCCACTTGCCTAAGTGGCTTGTAAACCACCTTGAGGACTTTGAAAATAGCAACTGCAGTAGTTGGGGGCCTGAACTTTCACAGTGCATCGTCCTTGTTGTTTACCGGTAAGCTGGATTTCCTAGCAGGCTTTGGATTTTGATGAGATGCCTCACTTGAACACATTTTGGCCTATGTTTTTTATGATGGGGGCTTTGTTTCCTAAGCCATCAAAGACTGACCATACGTTGCGATGCTAAGAAAGCCTGAAGATTAAGTAGTGGAGTCTTTGTTTGACATGCAGGGCCACTAATTGCTTTAGAGCACAAGCTTTTGAATAGCCTTGACATTTTCACTGAATGCACACCTGCGGATGCTGTATTTTGCTTCCCTCAATCCATTTCCAGGAATTGCCTACAGGAAGGGACAAGACAAGACCCTTTTTTCAGAAAGAAATGGAAAGAGGGAAGTTGAGGCCTCGTGCATCTACGTAAAGGAGATAAATCAAAGCTGCTGCTGCAAAGGGAACACACATAGGGGGTCCTCTGTACACTAGGAAGGAGATGTTGAGAGAAAAATCACTATGATGCATATGCCTTTTATCAGGCAGCCTAATAAATGGCACATTCAGGAAATTTAAAGTGTCTGTGATTTTATCTACAGTGAACTTTATTTTCCTCCCTCCAGCATTCATTTCTGAATGGAAAGGTAAGGACAAGGACCTGGGTATTTATCCATCTTCAGCAGGGACCAAACTTGTGACTAGTTTTGTAACATGCAAGTCACTACTGAACTAAACATTCGGTTTCTAGTTTAAGCCATGTGAAAACCATAAACTTTTTTACATGCAGTCCTGACCCGGGAGTGGCTTCTTGAGGAGAAGACTGAAGAGACAGGAGTGAAATGGAGACTCACCCTCCTGTGTTTTTATCTTGTCTGGTGTTGCACTCAGCAGAGCAGAGGGTACAGCATCCTCCTCCTCATCCCCAGACAGCTGCTGGCCTCAGCTCTTCGCCTGTCTACTCAACAGGAGTCACTCCACTGATTGCTCCAAAGAGTAAATCAGACTGTCCATACCAAAAAATGGTATGTTGGACATTGTGTGAGAAGATTGAAATCTAGAATTTCCTGCACTGGGACAACAGTGAATTTCAGTTCATTCAAACCTGCACTGAACTCAAAAGGCAGTTTTAACGCCTTCATAGTCCTGGGGTGTTATAATGCATGCAGAGTGCTTGTGAACCACAGTAATTGCTTGGAAAAAGAATCTATTATTAATTCAAAGGCAACGATTAATATATATAACAATATAAATTTAAATGCAGTCAAACACATCAGACAAAAGCAATGTGCACTTCTGCAAGCGGAAGGCAGCCATGTGCGTGTAAGCAGAGTAAGTAACGTACCGCATTTGTCTGCACTGAACTGGAAGGATGAAAAGAGCCCGGAATCAACAGCCTTACCTTCCCCACTGTTACACGCCAGCCAGAGGAAAATAATTCATGTGACGATTAATAAAAAAATTGGCTTTCTAAAGAAAAGACTGATTTTTTCCCCATTTAATTGATTTTGCTTTCACTTCCTTTTCTACTTTTTCTCCTTGAATGAAGTGCCAGAGGCAGTAGAATAGGTACTGTAATACCCAAATTACCCTGAAAAGTAAGTTTAATCACACACCTCAAGGTTTTCAGAAAAGAGAGTGTAAAGTATAGAATATTTTGGCACTTACAAGGAAGAAATACCTTGAGTTGGAATGGCTGAACACTTTTTTTGGAGAACTTCCTTTTTTATTTTTGTAATTTTATTTTACTTTTTAGGTGGGGTCTCCTTCCTGCGTTAGACTGCACATCAGTCTAAACATCCCACAAAACAGTTTAAGGACACGCTGCAGTTTCAGCCTCAGTCACAAGCCAATGCTGAGGAGTGGGGCTATAAGATGATCCCCAAGTGGTGACACATTTTGTCCTGCTCTCCCCAGAGTTCCCATTTGTTCCCACAGACAGCGAATGGGTCGGCCCCTTGGTACAGAACACAAGCCGCTGCCAACACACTGCAAAAGCACGACCTGTAATTCTGAGTCCCATTTTGATGTCTTCTTTAGTCCAACGTTTCTGAGACCTTGAGCATTTGTGTTCAAGACACAATCAGAGATGAGGGAAAGGCAGCTCAGCTGACCTGGCAGCTTTCAAAAAGCACTCGAGGACTGAGTTGATGAAAAAAATAAAAATAAAAGCAAACCAGCTGATAAAAGTGTAACTCAGAGATCTGATAGCAGCCAGGAAAGAGCACTGCAGAGTGCTGATTGCAAAGTGATAGACAGAGGTTTCCATTTCACACATTGTCATTCTAATCTTGCAGTCTCAGTTCTACAATGTCAGGACAGATCCCTCATAAAAAAAGGAACAAAAAGGGAGCAAAAGAGGAGAAACAACTACAGAGCTCAGGGTACGAAACACAGAAAGGGGAAGGGACATTTGTTTAAGTGTTCAGAAATTTGCAGCACAGAGAATTTCCATTCACAAACTGATGTTCTTGATAGTAAAGGCAAAAGGGCAAGATGAAAACAGAAAGAGATTTTTGGCATAGTTCGAGGAAAAGTTCCATCTGCAGGTATAATTGACACAGTTTAAATTCCAAGAGTGCAAATGCCAAGAAACTCACAGGACTGTCAGGCAATCAGAGGATCCTCTTGTGACTCACCCTAATCCTTTGAGATAGTTGCCTGTATCTTGTGAAGAGCCGGGGCCCTTCAGTGAAGAGGAGGATGACATAACGAAGACCTTTGTAGCTCTGCTCTTAGGAGCCTTTATAGGAATGCACAGAATGAGAAAATTTCAATTTTAGTCTATCCACAGAGGCACTATTGAGAACAGGCAAGAGCCGAAATCCTCAAAAAAAGTAATTGAGAGCCACACCGTGAATGGAAGAAAAAGCCTATTGAAGGAGCAGGTGCCACGGAGATATGTTGGTGACTGAAAAATAAAATCAGGGACACGGGATGAGAGAAGGCCCCGATCTCTAATTTTCCACAGGATAAACAGAATACAGTGTGAGGTAAAAAAGGGATGCGATGCAAAGCAAAGAACTGAGCAAGCAAAAGTAGGAAGAAAAGTTACACTGTAAGACCAAGATCTATCCCAATGCTTCCATCTATTTGCAAAAAAATGTGAAAAATATAGAACATAAAAGACATTGTGGAGAGGGTAAAAGGGAAGATAGCAATGCAGATATGAAAAATTATAAAAAATGGAAAAGAAAGAACAGATGACAGGAAAGAAGGCAGAGTAAAGGGTAAAGAAGTCACTTGTTTTGATTTCTGCTTTTCATCCCCAGCAGGAAGATGCACCATTCTTGTCTATCTTACTCCCTAAAAGTACCTCAGACTCTTTGCAGATATAGTCTTAAAAATGCATCTTTAAAATGATGATAACTCACAAAATACTCATGCCAGACTTAATTTCATTTCAAGACATCAACTGAACTGGAATAGAAACCTTCATTTTCTTAGCAAATCTTTGCACCTCATAAAGGTTTTAGCTGTTGCTATGGCAAAGGCTTTACCCAAAGGAGTTACTGGTAGAACACCACAAGAAGGGGGAATCTTTCAGTTCCTTTCACATACACATTTTCATACCCCAGACATTTCAATTTAATCATATTTTCCCTTCATCCTTCAGAGAGTTTCTTTTATTCCCGAATAAGCTGTACGTCTACATCAGCAATATGGAAGAATCCATTCTTATAATCTCCCCCACTGTAAATCAAAATCTACTTTTAATTATAGAATATCAGCTATTTCTCTTTGATGACATTCAAGTGCTTATTCCAAATTGAAAGAGCAATAGAGCAACTGCCATGGTATTTTCATACGTAGAGCGATGACCTTTTTAATACAATTTCATGGAAACAATAGAGTTACATTCATCAGGTTATATAGAAACTCGCTGCTTCTTTTTTCAGACATTCCACTTTCAATTCACAATGACATTTGATAGGAGACATAAAAATGTCAGTAGATCAGGTTTTTTTCAGCCACCTCATCTGACAAGAATTCCCTTCTCCCTGTTTCTTTTTACAGTGCTATGTTGTTCACTCATTTGGGCCTACTTCAATTTGCTTATTAAATATGTAAGATCTTCACTATGCAACCAGGAGCTGAATCATGTAAGATTAACACAAAGCCCTTGTGAGAGGATTTTTTTTAACATTATTAATATTAATAGTATGTGCAGCTCACGTATTTTTGTACTTTCCAAACCCAAATGTCAATACAGTGGATAAATTGTACTTTCCTTCCTTGTCTTTGTCTTCTTCAAAGAAAGGATGACATTCAACTTCCCTAAAAGCAAAACTTCACACATTTCCAGCTAAGTTCCATTTTTGCATCCCAAAGCGTTATGGTTATAATGGACAGTCTTGCCTGGCCATTGACGCATGAGAAAGGGTGACCTGAGGAAACAGTTATGAAGCATGAGGATTTTATTCTTTGTGTTGACTTATGCAACATCATAAATCACACAGGTCTTAATCAAGTAAAGAATTTCACTAATGCCCTAATGAGAAGTGCTATAATAGCTAACAGGTGGATTTGAACCCTTGCACAGAACTCAAGGAAAGTTCAGATGCTCGGATGAGATCCAAAGCAGACAGCATGTTGAGGAGGAACAACTTAGACCTAATAAGTAGGCAATATGAAAGAAGAAAAAGCCATCTTTCATTACCCTTTCTGTCAGGCTGAAGCCTGAAATGTGCTCCTGAAATGCTGGCTTAGAGGTTCTTTCTTTCAAAGAGCTTAGCACACCTCATTCCTTTCTTTCCAAATTTGTCTGGAGGAGCAAGTATCGTGTACTTTCGCTGGATACACAGAGACTTAGGGTTCACTCAAGGAATGGCTTCAATTCTCTGCTATGTCTGACATGACTCAATTTGACATCTCAGAGAAGTTCTACAGTGAAACATTTTGACAATTTTTGTGTTGTTATCTCTGCACTTCCCCATCTCCACTTCTGACTTTTCCATGCTGCGTTTGCCTCCTGCTCGCACAGGCTACAGCAGAACGGCTGTATCTGTTGCTGGAAGGCAACGACAGAAAGTAGCAAGGCTTGGCTGCGCTTCACCAGCCTTGGGCTGTGCTTCTCCATAGGAGACTGTCCTGAGGACCACATTATTGGATCACTTTATTTTCAGTGCACAAACAACCCTGTTTTCACTTTTAAAAAGGGTCCCTCTATTCCCTTTCTTGAGGACTGTTATTTCTTTTACCACCAGCTAAAATACAGAACCAATTGTCAAAGCATATTCTAAAACCAGACATCCTTTCTCACAAAAGGAGAAAAACCTGTTAATTGGTATGCAAAATCCTTCTCTCTCTCTCTCTCTCTCACCTCCTGTTACACGATCAAGTAATACAAATATTTTTCTCTACACAGAGACAGCTTCAAAAAGGAAAGACCAACCTATAGTCTGCTACCTGTATCACTCCAGGGAGAGAAGAGATGTGGAAAAGCATCAGGTAGAGACTGAAAGAATCTGACTCTTCTGTTTATTTCAAATTTTCCATAAAAAGAGAGAAAATCATCATTACCACCTCCTTCTTCAGCTACATCTTAAAAGAAAGCAGCAGTATTATTCTAATCTCTGGAGGGTTTATTCCACATTCAGAAGCCATTCTGTGTGACTGCTAGTAAAAGCCATGAACATTCAAATTTATATTTTAAGACCACAGTCCAGCAAGAAAGAATGAGAGTTCACTATGATCATGTTGGATGTATGACACTGAAGCTGTAAAAGAATAAAAATACTTCGCAGTAATATAGAACTAATCCTAAACCTGTCAGATAGGTCAGGATGAGACACAGTTCTCTTCATTCATGCTGATACCAAGTGACAACTTGTGCATAGCTTCTACATTCAGAAATGACCACAGTGATTGTCTATTCAGACATCTTGTTTAACGCAGGACAGACAATTCTTCCAAGTTTAATGTTTTTAAATATTGGGGGTTTTTTCTTTCTTTCTTGATCTTCCTACATCTTTTCTTCTTCTAATATACAGCAGGGCCTGAAACTACAAGAATTAAACCAAAAAAGAACTAAGAAAGTATTTAAGTCTAGAAAAAAACATGACATGACTGGAAGCAAGACACACTGGGTTTGCAAGGAAGAAGCTTGTTCACATTAATCTATCAGCTTCATTCCTCAGGATGAGGACACCCTCAAAATCTTGGGGCATTGATCTAAAGTAAAACAGATTAAAAAAATTATCTTAACCATATACTGTGAAATGGACCTTGAAAGATGTAACCCATTAGGACACCTCCCGATTCAAGGTGGTTGTGGCTTAAGCTCCGAGTCAGTAAACAATGAGCAGCTGTGTCTTATGTGATGACTATAAAACCCTTATGTTTGCATATACAAGTAAATTAATATGTGTTCTGGGAATGATTCAAAGAAAATGAAATCAATCACATTTATACCCATCTTGTGACCTTTACCCATTTCTCTGGAAGAGAAAGAAAATGAAGACAATTGTACCTTGGTTTCCAGAGTGTTGTCTGGGTGTTTGATAGGAATCTGACTGGGAAATGATACCGACAGCGAGATAACAAGAAAACCCATTTATCACTGTGACAGGTGCTCTGTTTTATATGAGTTTAAATTACCAGTGATGGAGTAGGGTTGTCTTTCTCTCATCTCAACCTCATAACCAATGTTTAGACTCAACTAAAGTTTCCATTTCATAGTAATCAAGTTACATGGAGTCAAATTGTTATTCATGAATTCAAGGAGGTTAAGACTTGAGATTCATTAATGCGATGTTGTCAGCCACAGCGAGCAGGTCCATGGCCTAGAACAGAGTGGTAATTGGTAAATCTGAATGCTGGGTGGTTAATGGCTGTTTATTAGCCTCTAATACATTCTGTGTTATTTAGTCTTACAAGATTTGACACTAGATATTTCTACTGAGTAACAACACCCTGGCAGTTCACCTTTCTCGTACATTGGTGGACGTGCGCCAGAGCTTAACTGTGCTATTGAGGAAAAGAAATACAAATCACCACTTCTTCTTATACCTGCTGCTGTGCAGTGTGATCTTCTCCATTTGGACACTCAGGGACTTAAGGAGCAGTCCTGTAACCTGTGGCATCATTTACAGACAAGGCAGCGTCAGCTGTCTCATTTCTATGCATGTATTGAGTAACCTCAATTTCTTCTGGCCTAAATCAGAATTAGGTGTTTGTTCCTTTCTTCGGGAAAAGTCTACTCACTTGACTGTTTTTCTTAAGAAAAATCAAAACCAAATGAAACAAAATCATGCTTATGATTTCTCTGTAACTTATATTTTTCTCCATCAAATCTCTTCTGTTTACCTTAGAAACACAAAATGTTACAAGGCATCAGTCTGTAGTAGAACTCTCCCTTTTCACATCTCATTTTGATGGTAAGATAGTTTGCTAGTACAAAAGTTCGCAAGAGCAAGTCATAGTCACAACATGACACTCAGCTAGGGAGAAATGCATGTGTAAGGCTAGACAGGATTCAGCTGAGTCGTCAGGTCCATCACAGGCTATCAAAGTCCTCTCAACAGTTGCCACCTCATAATTCCTTCCATTAATGTAGCTCTGTGCTTATCTGTGCTTACTTAGGCAGGTTTCTCATCATTCAGTATAGGATACCCTATCATAGCTCTGAAATTAAGGTGGGTTTAGGCTGGAAATCTGAAAAAAAAAATCATTTATTCTTTGTTCACCTTGCCCTTTATCTCATGCCCATCCTGAGGTTCTCTCTCCTTCAGAATTTACAGAGACCAGTCATAGCCTTGAGTTTATTGGGCTAAGAAAGCAAAAAATCTTTCACTGTCCTATATGGTGTCCCCAGTTCCTTGATTGTTCTCTACACCTGTTTCACTTTGAATTCATTCTTTAACATAGGTGAGCAGAAAAATATATAGGGAATAAAAATAAGAACTATACAGGCTTTTCACAGAGTTCTTAATACTTTGCCTGAGACGTGGTAGAGCAATATTTGCTTTTTTCCATAGGTGTTACATAGTCACACCACGACTGACCAAAACATGTAGGCTATTTTCCTTCCCTCTTAGTGCTAAATATTGACAAAATATAATATTTTGTATTAGTTCTGACACGCACGACCTTCTGTTTCCATTACTGCAGGACCTCAAGGTCGCTCAGTAAATTCTGTATAGTACCTGGATCCTTCTTTCTTTATTGGCATCCTTTCTACCTTTGAAATAGCAGCATGTTTCAAAAGCATTGTTTATCATGCTAGTCATAATGACTAGCGTGATAGAGAGTATTAAACAAGATGGAGGTTTGGGGACCTCAGCTACAAAGCTCCCTTCAGCCTAACACTTTTCTTTTGCTGCATTTCTGTTTCTCATGCACCTTAGAGTCCTTCTACTAATTCTGTTCCTTTTCATCTTAATTAATCATTTCTCTTATAGCAAAATACGACAAGCTTTGCTGAAGTCTAGCTAGGTTAGATCTATGGGAGTTAGACTTATAGGGAGTTTTTCATGGTATTATGCTATTGAGGTGCTCTTCATCAAAACTCATAGGAACATTTAAAAAGAAACCTAAACCAATCAGAAACTCCCTAGCTTTTATGTTTGTAGCACACTCTGGATTCCTGCCTAGTTTCTCAAAAGGGCCTCCTATGCATCAGGGCCAAGGTTTTCGCAAAACTCACAGCAATACAAAGCTTTGAGAAAAAAGAAGCAAACCCAGGCAGTTCCAGTTCAATTTGCCTTTCATTTGGAGTAAGGGCTGTTCAGATGCAAACCCAACTCCCAGCTCTGTGGGTGCATATCCTGAGCCAGTGTTAACTGAAGGTCTTTCAAGGAAACTTTATAGTGTTTATCTTGTACAAGGCTCAAAAGCCTAACTATGAGAAAATTAGTTTCCATGTATATTATAAACCCAACCGCTCTTTATGAAGTGTATGTAACAAAGGTATTATGCATATAAATTAACATTTCAAAAACATGATCACATCTTGGAAATATGAACTGAGATTGAGCCTATGAAAAGACACTGAGATCTTATTGAGAGGGGGTGGTTTTGCTCTTAAATCGTATACCATCAAAAGAACAACAACAACAATAAAATAAACAATCCAGGCTTGATAGGTTTCATATTGTGATGCACTCTCATGCATATTAATCACCATAATGAAACTTATCCCAAATAATTCACATGCTGCATAAACAGCTTTGTAAAGTGATGCATTTAAATTTTTGGCAAGAACACGTTGTTCAAATCTGTGACAATTAGAGCAAGAACTGTGCCTTTGTACCATTTTCTTTGGACTGAATAATTTGCTTCTATCCAAATAATAGGTTTAATAGAATCTAAAGATGGACCCTGAGGAAACAGTATGAAAATCCTTCTTTTTTTCTCAGTAAGCAACAGACTTTGAGAAGACTGCTAGACCATGGCAAAAAGGTCCCACACCTGATGGGTTAAGCCTCCCACACATGATGGGTTGTTGAGCCCTTCCAAAATTATCGCAGCAGCCTCTAATTCAGCCATGTACACTGGGGGTATAGACAATGAAAGTGACACAGTTGCTTTCATTATTAACTTCATTATATGATCTGTAACATTATTATCAGCAAGACTGCAAGTACAGAAGGCAAGCTGCTAATGTAATCAGCATAAGACAAACACTGAAAAATTGTGAGTAATATGTTATTTGCATAAAAACAGCCTCTTATTAAAATCACAGCCAGGGCAAAGAGCTGAAAGGTAAACCCAGAAGTTTTTTTTAGTAGAAACCACAATAAATTGTACAAAAACTGCAATAGGGAAGGCGTTTATCAGAGGTATTTTTGGCAATATGTGATCCTAATTAATGAGACTCATTAGTATTATTGTTGTCATTCATATTGCAGTTGCTTCAAGTAGCCACAATCAAGAGCCAGAATCCTGCTGAGGTAAACTGTTTACCCAAGTGCAAAACACTGTGTTTGCCCCAAATAAATGATGAGCTAAATTCAGTGGGACAAATGCTTAAGTGGTTTGCTGAATGGCAATTGATTTTAACCTGTGCATAAGTTAGTATGCACTAACTGGTCTTTCTCTTAATAGGCTTTTTTTTTTTTTTACCCACCTAAGCTTTCTTTTGGGTTATAAATGCTTCTGGAAATTATCTCTTCATATTGAATTATACACAGTATCTAGAAAAATGAGAAAACATGCGTGGTTGGAGTTTTTAGAGACTATCATAATATAAATACCAAGGCTGCAGCATGGATTGGTTCGGTCAAGGTATTTATGGAAAATGTATCTTTAAAGCAAGATATCTATAAAAGTGAAGTTTTTGCCTTTTGGTCTTTAACCTCTTAATTCCTCTGGATCACAAGAAAGGGATGAAAACTTTGATTTTCAACAAAGGTTTCATTATGTGTGACAACTTAGTCTGTCCCTCTGAAGCCTAAACTTGAACAACAACAAATCTGAGACCAAAGAAAACACAACTATTCTACTCTGCCTTGCTCCTTGGCTTTCTAGTCCCCACAGGTCCAAGCCCAGCTCTGTTCCAAGAGGAGAGCCATGTTCATTTAATTGCCATGGGGCACTCTTACACCCAGACTTATGCTGACCCCATTTGAGTGTGATGAGTCCTTGTAGTTCCAGCAATGCAACAACCTACTCCATGAGTTCTGCCAACAACCAATTACTCTAAAGTCCATTTTGCATAAGTGTTGACACTTACCAGGCAAAAGAACCACCATGAGCCAAGATCCACGAAGGCGTTCGGATCTTGAACCTCTGTGAGATGGTCGTAGATAACTCTGTTCCCTTCCTGGCATAACTTGCTGCAGCCTCCAGATATTTTCAATGTTTCTAAACAAGTGGTGTTAATCACAGTACAAACCCCATCTTGGTCATTAAAGATAAATGCTTAAATAGTGTATACCTTGAATTATACTGATATAATCATCAGGAGCTAAGTTATGGTCCTTGAGGATGTGATGACTGTTTGTTAACTGCAGTCAGGGGTGGGTTAATTTTAATGAGAAATCTAAAGCACTGGAGGCCTCTGTAATTTGCTGTAGCACTTGTTCCTCAGGGGAACTGATTCTGAACGAAACTTCAAAAAATTCATCATTAAAATATTACCATAAAACAGGATAAGACACACAAATCCCTCTTCAAGAAAATAAATAAAACATCAGGTTTTATCACTCTCCTCTAATTAACATAGCAACCTTTCTACTCCTTCCTGGAGCCTCCAGGGCAAATGATGTCAGGTGGTGACACGATGCAAACACCCCAGCTAAAAAGCAAAGCAGCTGGTGTGTGTTCAAAGAGGGAGTCATTTCCTAGCAATGCAGACTCCTCTGGAACTCATCTCACACCTTTTGCAAATAAATAACTTACACGTGCTGACAATATGTCACCTTTGGAGAAATTACAGTATGTATAGTATGCAAATTTTATACAGTCACTGTGCATTTTGATTTCTCCCCTTTTGTAGAAATGGAAAAGATATACAAGAACATAAAGAGAAAAACAGAGGACTAGGAAACCACAGGCAGAGAAAACCTTCATTAGTAAATAAAATCCTCATGTGAAGAGGAAGACACCCACATCTGATGTTTTGATATTACAGTTATGGAGGTGAGAATGAGATACACTCCTCTTACCCCAAATCCACATCTGTGCAGCTTAAGAATTAGTTCTCATGATAAACGCAAGGATGACTATATCACCTGCATTGTAAGAAGGGTTAGACAATGGGATCAAAACAGCTTCTTTGGGCCTTAAAAACTGTGATACTTATTCTACATCTTAATGTGATAGAGACTATCACACACTCTGAACTAACCAGTTAATGTGAGTCTTTCCATCCACTTCGTGACTAAATGGCCAAAGTCTATCCCCAGGCTTTTCCCCTAAGACAAGCTCAATGGCCTGCATTTTGTTCCTGTTGAACAAAATCCACAGAGGATAGCAACATAACAAGTGATCCTCAAAACATTTTGCCAACAGAAAAGCTTTACTGATTATTTCTTCAGCTGGGCTTAGGCAGGGATCTGATCCAACGGTTAATGCAATAGGATTCTTTCCCTTGAGCTGAACTGTGTTCAGATCACAGGAATTATCCTAAACGGCTCTTGATTTCTTTGCCAAGTCAGTGGCTGGGGTATATAGCAAACAGTCCAGTGTCTGTGGTCCACACCTTCTGGTAAGACTTCTCTGAAGCTTTCGAAACCTCCCTCAGCAGAAGCATATGTAAATTGCAAACCCTGATGTAGTTGTGCAGAGCAGTGATAGTTACACTTGTGTAGTATTTCCACACTGATGATAACATTTTGAGGAGAAGGACAGCCGGTGGCCCAAGTCAGATCACAGCTGAAGAGTACAGAGGATTCGCCACACAAGGCTGGTCAAAGGAGATCAAAGTGCTGAATATAATGGTCCTTCTTTGTTTGCTTTCCTGGGCATTTTTACACCAGACCGGCAGCCGCAGGGCTATGTCAGCATGGCGATGCACTGACAAGAGAGGGTTGAAGCCATATATACTATAGTTCAGACACACCACTGCCGACATGTCCAGAGGAAGCACACAGCGAGGACAGACTGAGACCAGATCTGGCTGTGGATGCACGTCTGAGCATACGGCCTGTGGCAATCTGCGTAGATGAATAATAATGAATGTGCAAAATGACTGCCCCTTATTATCTTATGGCCTTGTTTGCTAGGGAACCATTAAAAGAGGTAAGAGATTATAATTAGCAGACAACAGATAATGATGCCAGTGGTAAGGAAAAGGTAGCTGCACTCTGGATATTATAAACAGCAAAGCACAATGCGCTGTACAAAGTACTAGGAGATAAACAATGGAGCGATATAAATTTCTCCGTGTCAGACCCTTTGAAGTCACTGGTCACCACAGAAAATTTCTGCCTTTATAAAAGAAAATCCAAGAGAAAAGGTAACAATACCTGAAAGCATAGCTGGATTAGGGGAATGAGTGCAGCTGTAGCGAGAGAAGTTTTTAGGATGTGCAACAGACAAAACAAAACACCACCACACCACTTTTGTGCTGAGAAGGATCTAGCCTGAAACTGCTGATTCAATCTGGATTTTTGCAAGAAGCCAGAAATTTGGAACAGTGTCACAAATTGTATGCAAGAAATAGTCAATGAGTTCAGGCGCAACAAAGAACAAAAGAAAAATAACCTACAGTGCAAATAATTAATGGTTCGTGATTGAATCCAATACAAAATGTAATTAATTAAGATCTTTGCAATGACATGCAAGTCCGTTTATCCTATTTCAAAGACAATCCCAGAGAATTTCATTTCATCCATTTATCATCATGGAGTACCTTAGTATAATATCTTGGCAAATGTTTAATTTAAAAGACAGTACTTCAGAGTACGTTATGACTTTTTTTTTACAGAATGAAGGACCACAGCTTTAAATGGAACTTGTTATAGGATCTCTGCTTTCTTCTGATTTCATCAGAATTGTCAGAGTCTGCATGAAAGGGTGATTTTCAGGAAAAAACAACAGCAGCAGCAAACAGCAAGTTGTATTAGCATTCTGACTTTGATGGACTATTTAAGGAGCATATGTTCTTGATTGCCAAGAAGCTTGTTTTAAATGACCTGAAGTATTCTATGTGAATTCAGGTACACGGCACAGACGGTAGAAGGGTGAATATTCTTTTTCTTCAAAGAAAGCAGCTCTGGAACAGATTGTAAGTGACACTGGAATGTAATTCACATCCAAAGAGTTCTGGTTTGCTGAAAGATATAACATCATACATGTCATATCAGCTCCTTGCCATTCTGTCACAGTGCAGATTACTGTCTGAACTGATGCAGAATTAGCAAGCCAGTTGTGCTATCAGCCTAATAAACAGCAGTTTATAACTACAAGTAGCTGCACATCTCCCAGTGACAAAAAGAATTATTACAAGATCACATTTCTTTGAGTACTAAGTGGTGAATTGTGAGCTACCCTTCTCATCCTTTTGCCCTAAAAATGCGAGTCCTGATTTGTTGTTCTCCAGGTTCAGAGCAGTCACTCTTCAAGCTTTTCCTTCAATGTCAGTAATGTGTAGTCCCTTCACATGTTTATATACAAAATGAGGAGTGTAGCCTATGTGCATAAGATATTTTTTTTTTGTGGAATCAAGCAGGCTATTGAATTAACAATGGTATTTGCAGGATATGTTTAACGATCTGGACATGACTACTTTGAAGACCGATCTACAAAGGGACTTTTGAATGAAACAAGCTGAATGAGAAAAATGTTCTGTTATTCTTCATCCCACCAATGTGTTACAAAATGAATGGTGTATTCCATGCCAGCTGGATCTATTAAATATGTCAAGTCTATAAATATGCCCATAAATAGATAAACTGTCTATTCAGCCAGCCCCTTTTTCTACAGTGAATGACCTCTGGGGGCAGGAAGATATTGCTAATACAGTAAGAGCAGAAAGTTTCAGCAATTTTCCAGCTCCTCTGTGAAGCCTTGGAGACATTTTCCAGAGACTGAAATTTTGATAATGTTTGTATGCCCTTTTACTCTGAAGGGAACATGCACAGTACAAAATTGGGTGATGTCCTTTTCAATAGTTTATAGTTGCTTTGTCTTTTGTTGCAGGTGATGATCTACAGAAATAGCCCCTCTGCATTTGCACTTAGTTAACATTCATGGTTGTTTGAAAGTTATGCACAACAATGTTTTCTCACCATTTTCTTGATGTGAATCAAAGCAAAGAGTGATAAGAAAGGAAATGTGAAGACTTCACCTTTGAAACCAAGCTAATTACCAAAAAAGGAAAGAAGAATGTAGAAAATGTTACAAAATTTTTCTTTTTCTTCTCTCATTGCTCTAACACTAGAAAGAAGTGTCCCCGACTTCATTTTTTTGCTTTTTTTTTTTCAATTTAAGAATAATTCTGGAACTTCCAAGGAAGACTACTTTGACAACTGCACCAGAGACCTAGAAACACACAGAGACTGAAAGCAAGAAGTCTAGCAGATTCACAACACATTTACACCTAGGGATTGTAACTTAACAAGTAACACTCTCAGTGAGATTCCAACAGCATCAGAAAAATGCAACATCATTGCAAATGCAACAAGGATCATGCTGGCATAAAACAACAATAACTGAAAATAAGAGATCAATAAGTTTTTGTAAGGATGATAGAAGAGCCAATGAAATAATTTCGGCAGAATAATATAAGACACATTAAAATAGCCCTATTGATATATGTCTAGGTGCCAATACTGTCATTTAAGGTGTACCTAACTTTAAGTATTCTGATTCTAATCAATATGCTCTCCTTTCTGCAAAAGAGATTAAAACCCAGTGATATATGACTACTTTTTTACCCATGTTCAGTATAATCACTGATCCACCATTTTCAATCAGCATTTCTAAGAATGTGATAGAGGTCCCTATTTAATCATTTGTCAGACTCAGAAAGGCCAGAGAGGACAGTCAATAACTTGTCAGTAATACTCTGGAAGCTGGGCTAGAGTTATCTTTAATTTCTCACTGATTGTCCATGTCTTGTCCTGGAATGAGAGAACCAAGTGTGTAGGCTCTCCAGGTGTTTGTTTAGAAATCAAGCAATGCAGACTGTATGCAGAAGATGTCTTCAGAGCACCAGGAGGTGGGCCTGGCTGCAGCCAGCAGATTTTTGCACAGGAGTTGGCATGGCTCATTGAAATGGATTCAAACTAGATTTGAAGTGGGAAAGAGGTAAAACCAGGCTCACTAGACACAAGCCTAGGGGCGGCACATCGTTTGTGGGACGGTGTGCTAGTGAGGTTCTTTGGTCTGCCATCCCAGTGTGGATAGGGGATGGAGTGCCACGCGATAGCAAAGACATTGATAGGGATATTGATGGGCTAGAAATCACAGAATTGCCTGAGAATGGTCAGGTAGGAATTAGGGCTTCTCCCGCCAAAAAGGTGACAGGATCAATAATGCAACTGAATTGCATTTACACCAATGCATGCAGCATGGGCAACAAACAGGAGGAGCTGGAAGCCATTGTGCAGCAGGATAACTATGATACAATTGCCATCACAGAAACACGGTGAGATGATATGCACAACTGGAGTGCTGCACTGGATGGCTATAAACTCTTCAGAAGGGATAGGCCAGGAAGAAGAGGTGGTTGAATGGCCCTGTTTGTTAGGGAGTGTTTTGATTGTCTAGAGCTTAATGATGCTGATGAGCGGCTTGATTGTTTGTGGGTAAGAATCAGGGGGAAGGCCAACAAGGCACATATCATGGTGTGAGTCTCTTATAGACTGCGCAACCAGGATCAAGAGGCCAATGAAATATTCTATAAGCAACGGGGAGAGGTCTCAAAATCAATACCACTTGTTCTTGTGGGGGACTTCAACTTTTCAGACATCTGCTGGAAATACAATACAGCAGAGAGGAAACAGTCTAGGAGTTTTGTGGAGTGTGTAGAAGATAACTTCCTGACACCACCTGACAGCTGGTGAGTGAGCCAACTAGGACTAGGTCTAGCATCTTCCTAGACCTGTTGTTCACAAACGGAGAAGGAATTGTGGGTGATGTGAAGGTTGGAGGCTGTCTTGGGTGTAGTGATCATGAAATGATAGAGCTTTCAATTCTTGAAGAACTAAGGAGGGGAGTTAGTAGAACTGCCACCTTGGATTTTCAGAGGGCGGACTTTGGGCTGTTTAGGAGACTGGTTGACAGAGTCCCTTGGGAGGCAGTTCTGAAGGGCAAAGGAGTTCAGGAAGGCTG
The DNA here is from genome assembly GCA_008711295.1 of Anarhynchus alexandrinus. Lineage (NCBI taxonomy): Eukaryota > Metazoa > Chordata > Aves > Charadriiformes > Charadriidae > Anarhynchus > Anarhynchus alexandrinus. The sequence continues at coordinate 8,677,370 of VUYV01000013.1, forward strand.
GACATTCTCAAAAAAGGAAATCTTTAACGTGCAGGAGCTGGCCATCCCCATGTGCCATAAGAAGAGCTGGTGGGGAAGAAGACTGGCCTGGCTGAACAGAGAGATTTGGCTTGAAATCAGGAAAAAAAGGATATTTTATGGCCTATGGAAGAAGGGGCAGGCCACTCAGGATGACTACAAAGATTTCATGAGGCTATGCAGAGAGAAAATTACAAGGGCCAAAGCCTGACTAGAACTTAATCTGGCTACTGCTGTAAAAGACAATAAAAAATGTTTCTATAAATACATTAACAACAAAAAGAGGACTAAGGAGAATCTCAATCCTTCATTGGATGCGGGGGGAAACATAGTAACCAAGGATGAGGAAAAGGCTGAGGTATTTAATGCCTTCTTTGCCGCAGTCTTTAATAGTAAGAGCAGTTGTTCTTTGGGTACCCAGCCCCCTGAGCTGGAAGACAGGGACAGGGAGCAGAATGAAGCCCCCATAATCCAAGATGAAACGAATAGTGAGCTGCTACACCACTTAGACACTTACAAGACTATAGGGCAATATGGGATCCACCCAAGCGTACTGAGGGAGACGGCAGAAGTGCTCGCCAAGACACTTTCCGTTATTTAACAGCAGTCCTGGCTAACCGGGGAGGTCCCAGTTGACTGCAGGTTAGCAACTGCGAAGGAGGATCTGGGGAATTACAGGCCTGTGAGTCTGACCTTGGTGCCGGGGAAGGTTATGAAGCAGATCATCTTGAGTGCCATCACACAGCACATACAGGACAACCAGGCGATCAGACCTTGTCAGCATGGATTTATGAAAGGCAGGTCCTGCTTGACTAACCTGATCTCATTCTATGCAAGGCAACCCACTGAGTGGATGAGGGAATGGCTGTGGAGGTTGCCTACCTGGACTTTAGTGATGCCTTTGACACTATTTCCCACAGCATTCTCCTGAAGAAACTGGGTGCTCATGGCTTGGATGGGCGTACACTTCGCTGGGTGAAAAACTGGCTGGCTGGCCAGGCCCAAAGAGTGGTGGTGAATGGAGTTAAATCCAGATGGCAGCTGGTCACAAGTGGTGCTCTCCAGGGCTCGGTACTAGGGCCAGTTCTCGTTAATATCTTTATCAACGATTTGGACGCGGGGATCGAGTCCACCCTCAGTAAGTTTGCAGGTAACACAAAGTTAGGCAGGAGTGTTGGATCTGCTTGAGGGTAAGAAGGTTATACAGAGGGATCTGGACAGGCTGGATCGATAAGATGAGGCCAATGGTATGAGGTTCAACAAGGCCAAGTGCTGGGTCCTGCACTTGGGCCACAACAACCCCATGCAGTGCTACAGGACTGGGGAAGTGTGTCTGGAAAGCTGCCTGGTGGAAAAGGACCTGTGGGTGTTGGTCAACAGCTGGCTGAATATGAGCCAGCAGTGTGTCCAGGTGATCAAGAAGGCCAACAGCATCCTGGTTTGTATCAGAAATAGTGTGGCCAGCAGGACTAGGGAAGTGATTGAGCCCCTGTACTCAGCACTGGTGAGGCCACGCCTTGAATACTGTGTTCAGTTTTGGGCCCCTCACTACAGGGGGGACATTGAGGTACTGGAGCATGGTCACAGAAGGGCAATGATGATTAGGGGTCTTGAGAACACACCTTATGAGGAGCAGCTGAGGGAACTGGGGTTGTTTAGCCTGGAGAAAAGAAGGCTCAAGGGAGACCTTATTGCTCTCTACAGCTACCTGAAAGGAGGTTGTAGACAGGTGGGTGTCAATCTCTTCTCCCAAGTAACAGGTGATAGGACAAGAGAAAATGGCCTCAAGTTGTGCCAGGGGAAGTTTAGATTGGATATTAGGAAAAAATTCTTCACTGAAAGGGTTGTGAAGCATTGGTACAGGCTGCCCAGGAACTGGCTGAGTCACCATCCCTGGAGGTATTTAAAAGATGTGTAGATGTGGTGCTTAGGGACGTGGTTTAGTGGTAACTTGGCAGTGTTAGGTTAATGGTTGGGCTTAATGATCTTAAAGGTCTCTTCCACGCAAAACAATTCTATGTTTCTATGATTCTGTGGGCCTGGCAGCCCTTGGCTGCAATCAACAGTATGTTCTGATCTCCAGTCTGTCTCCGATCTCAGCTCATCGATTTGCCATCATATGAGAACTAAATAATATCATCTAGTTTTCAAAGACAAGATGTCTTTGTATTAATGAAAGAGAGTTACACACCGGCTGATTGCTTGCTGTATTAACTTGTGCTTCTCCTCATTGCTCATCACAGCAGTTTCTAAGATTCTTCACTCAATGCAAATCAAACACATTTGTGAACTCCTCAGGCTATTCGTGCACACATAACCAAACAAAACCCTGCTGTTAACACACAGAACAGCAAGCATTCTTATAAGTTTCTCATCCCCGAAAGTATCTGGCGGAACAAGCGTGCCTTATATAAAATCAAAGCAGAACTATTGCTTGTATTGTTATTTAAATATTATCAAGAACCGTGTGTGCATCTGGTGTGGTAGAAAACTTAAAGGTACACAAGGTCCTTGCCACAGGGAATGTATGCTGTCAGTACATGTGCTGGTGTGTGACTATGGATAGTAATTGTTTTGCTCGGTATCTCTTTAATGCACTTAAATCTCTTTTATGGCACTCAGATGCTGAATGCACTGAGCCTTCCATGGTTATCTGTGCTCAAGAAGCTCTAGAAAAATTCTAGAAAAACTCTTCTTCTCCCATTAAAATTTTACTGGCTGAATGCTTTATATTACCAAAATCCAGTGCCGGTATGAGACAATGAATGAGTCCAGCTAGCAGCTAGACTATGCTGGAGTATCTGTGTTAGCATTTCAATGTGCTCAAGTGGTCCTTTCCAGGTGTAAATTTGCCTCAAATTTATACTAGAAGGCACAGGGTACCGGCTCAAGGGCACCGTGTGCACTCAAGCAGTTTCCCTGTTGGCTGAAGCCATGTGCCAGGTTGCCATCAAGAGAGCCCCACTTGTGAGGTGGGTGCACCATCATCCGCCGGGCAGAGACACAGGGTGTGTGGCCAGGATTGGCGACCTGCACAAGCGTCTTTGCTGGCACACATGCGATTCAGACATGTAATTTGAGAGCTGTAATGGATTGCATCAAATCAAACCCCAAATCCTTTTTTTTTTTTTTTTTTTTTTTTTTCCACTGCACTGGTTGGTATTACAGAAAAACCTGTGAATCCTACCTTTTATGTACTACTGATTCATGCAGCAATCACAGACAAGGCTTATGCCCAAATGTCAGTGGATAATGCACCTAACACATGTGACCCTTAAATAAGCAGCCTGACTTTAACTCCTACTTATCTCTTAGATTTTCCAGTGGCATCTTTATACCGTAAACAAGGTGTTATCAGCACTTGCTAGAGACCATACAAACGTGCCACATCTTTGCAAGGATCACAGGAGCCTGGAAAGAGTCTGAAGGAAAGATGATAGTGCCATCATTTCTGTTTTATCTAGAAACCATTGTGATTTTGAGTTCCCTTTCCCTTAGGATGCAGTGTGCAATTGGTTGTGAGATATTTTTAGAAGTGACACAGTGTGATTTAGCACAAGAATAACTGAAGGACTCTCTTACCCAGTAGTGCTGTTTGGGTTGCAGCTGGTGGTAGTTACTGGTACTGGTAGGTATAATTACACCACAAGTTCACTCTGCAGAACAAATAATAATGCTGAAAACTAACAATGATACGTCTCAGCTCCAGGGACTAGGAAAAAAAGAAGTGGCAGGATGTTTCAGAGTAAGTTTATAAAGAGGCAAAGATTTCAAGGTGAGTTACAACAGTGTTGTTCCTAAGAAAATGGATTTAAAAATTCACTGCTAAAATTGGGATATATTTTACACTGGAATTTGGCTTCCAGTAGTGTTGAAAGCATCTTCCTGCAAGGTCAGTATCTCTGTTTCCCATGCGTGGAGTCAATAAAGAAGGTAACTATGGTATGTTGAAATTCTCGTGTTATTGCTTTGCTTAAGCCACACATTTTATTTTCGTTCAGTTGCTTGGTCCGTGATAGATCCAAACTTCTCTCACGTACAAAATGCTCTCCTAAGGATTTTTTTAGTGACTCAGTGACAGGTCCCAAAGCACTACGAGTTGAAGAGAATTTATTATACTTAGCACAAACAGCAATTTTGGCAGTATCTGTCAAAAGAGTACAAGTGGTATCTTATTATGAAAAAATATGTAGAGTGAAGGAAGTATGAAGTTTCAGTGCACTGCTTCTCAAGGGAAATGACCTTCCCTACCATATTTTGGTCATTTATCTATGGTGGTTCTCAGCTGTTGAGTTGCCAGGTTTAGGAAATCCGATGTGAGAGCATGTCACTACTCAGCTGGATTCCTAATAGGTATAAATCCGATTTCAGTCTCTGAGATGTCCTATCAGGAATCAGAACATTCTTTTTTAGAGAACTAACTCCCATAAATGATGACCAGATGCTTTTATTTAAATAAACCAAATGAATTAAAAATACATTTCTTATTTCTTTATGACTGTAAAGCAAAAATGAACATGATCAGAACATGATTTTATGGGGAAAAAAGAAAGACCAAAGCTGTATCATAAAAAAAGGCTAACGTAAAAGAATTCTAGATGAGAGTCTGATAGTTTATACGTTAATAAAGCCAAACCATGATGTACAGTACCAATTCTGATCAACCATTTTTAAAGACTGAGATGTCATAGTTTACTTACTATTGGTTTTGAATTTTTGCTTTAGAGGATCTGAGACAATTATTGCCTGCATTTCAACATCAAGGCTATGATTCTTATTTGACCTAGATGTCAAAAGGTTTCCAGCCTTTGATTTCCAGGGATGGAGAATTTAACATATCTCTAGATGAATTGCTCCAACAATTAATCTACCCTGTGTCTGAAATGGGCTTCCTGTCCTTGGTATAAAACGGTCTTCAACTTCCTTCCACCAAGTACTGTTTTCCAATACAAAACAGCAGTCTACTTTCAGAAATATCTTCACTTTGTCAGTATTTGTTGACCTTATCCAAATCATATCTTAATCCCTTCCAAGTCTAAACCCCAAAGGAGCTGATCGTCCTGCTCATACCTGGTCTGTTGTACAGAGAAACTTTTTGTAGGTAATTTTTTAACTTTTCCAATATTACTGGAACTCTACCACCCCTACCCACCCCCCCCGCCGAAAGTCCCGTCCCTCCTCAACAAAAATGAAGCATGCACCAAAACCTTTTTAGTCAGCTAGACCCTGTCAAAGTTTGAAACTACAAACACATTGGTTAGATATCAGATCACACCCACATGGAGAGTTTGTTTCCTAGCAGTCAGAATTACATTTCTGAATGAGTGCTTGGTGATATGTATACTGCCCTCTGAAGAGTCGTAACATTAATAAATTGAAATGGAAAAATGTCTGCTTCTTCATCCTTGTCCCTTTGGCATTCCTTTTTCTTTTTTTTTTTTATGACAAATACTTGCTCCTATTTCCATTATGTTTAGTAAGTTCTTTGACCCCTTTACACAATTAAGACATAGTAGCAGATGTGTAAATATAATCCTGTTTCCAATCACAGTTTCTGAGACTTCACTTAGCAATGAGCCCAGTGCTGGGGACTCTACTCTGAGACCAGGGCCCTCATTTTCAAGGTGGCATCACATGATGATCTCAGATGATAGCTGCGAATTCTCTGGGAATTACCTTCTATGAGGGAGAAAAAAAATCCCAACCAAACGAGGAAGTGGAAGATGTGAATTTTTCTCCATTCCTAGGTTTTAGTACTGTCAATGAATGTACACATGCAAAGCAAACAAACAAACAAAAGGTGTCTAAACCACAGGAATTCTTGATTTGAAATTCAGTGTATTTACTATCAGGATGGTCTTGTTCATTACCAGGGCTTAATTAACCTACTTACAGAAGCACTAAGTAACCTGCTTGAAGACTCATTACCTACATTTATGCTTAACGTTGAATTTTTGCCAAAAGTTAAGATGAAATAGTTTGCTGAAAAGGGATGGATTTGAACACATATTTAACTGACTTGTCAATTACGGTATAATTTCAGGTCAATAAAGACCTTAACTTTACTTAACTTACTATTAGTTTTGAATTTGTGCTTTGGAGTATCTGAGACAACTATTGTCTGCACAAAACATCAAAAACATTAATTCAGAATAAATCATATGCATGATAGATTTAAAATACCTAGCAATATGTAAGATACTGAAGAAAAAAATTAATTCTGCTATCCTGTTACTGTGATAATTTTATGCATTAAACACAGCCCATTCTTGTTAGGAAGCATTAGGTACTATAATATTTTTTGAGTTTGCATAATGCAAGACTTTTGGAGAAAAAATATGCATGTTGGCTGATAATAGCTTCAAGAGCACATTTTTTCTTGTCTGCACCCCCCCTCCTCTCCCCTTAAAGAGGATTAATCATACTTTGTCTGGTGCTTAGTAGCCAAAGACAATAATGTGTATGAAATTAAATGGGAATTACTTATGAATTTTAAAAGAAAAATTGATTTGGGAATAAAGTTATAAAAATAAGGTCAACTGCTTGCACTGTGCAGCAATACAACCAAATCCAGAACTGACAAACAAGTAAGCTTGGCAAGACAAGGGTCATGAAACTGCTTTTACAAAATTACTACTTTCCCAAATTTTCAGGGTGAGTACTTAATAAAAAAGAAATTTGGGATTTGTGCATGGATTAAAAAAAAAAGGAAAACAGGTAAAAAGTACTTTGAGTTAATGAGGATTGAAAACACCTGCAATACACGGGCAGTCACGGAACTGAGTATAGTAGATGAACATGAGAATAATAAATGAAAGTTGTTTAAAATTTGAGGGTCTTGGTAGGTGGTAGGTAATTAATGCTCAGAAGAACACTATGTTGCAAGTCAATAGATATAACTAGCTTCATTCTGAGGATGGGAGGTAACATAAGACAATGATTGGTTCTAACCCAGCTCTCCCCTGATAGACGCTTGCCAACATTATTCTTGGATCCTGTGTCATTTGCAGTCCATCACTGCTTCCTCATTCCCACTACTAGAAAGCTTTTCTGAGCGTCTAACTTGCATGTACCTTGATTCAGTACAAGTCTGTGGCTTCCCAACCTATCCTCAGATATCATCATAGAATCATGGAATGGTTTGAGTTGGAAGGAACCTTAAAGATCACCTAGTTCCAACCCCCCCTGCCTACGGCAGGGACAACTTGCACTACACCAGGTTGCTCAAAGCCCCTGGAACACCTCCAGGGATCCAGCACCCACAACTTCTCTGGACAACCTGTTGAAGTGTCTCATCACCCTCAGATTAAATAATTCTTCCTAATATCTAATCTAAATCTATCCTCTTTCAGTTTAAAACCCTTATCCCTTGTCCTATCGCTACACTCCCTAATAAAAAGCTTTTCCCCATCTTTCCTGTAGGCCCCCTTTAAGTACTGGAAGGCTGCTATAAGCTCTCCCTGGAGCCTTCTCTTCTCCAGGCTGAACAACCCCAACTCTTTATAGGAGAGGTCCTCCAGTCCTCTGATCATCTTCATGGCCCTCCTCTAGACTCGGTCCAAGAGGTCCATGTCCTTCTTAAGTTGGGTGCTCCAGAGCTGGATGCAGCACTCCAGGTGGGGTCTCATGAGAGCAGAGTAGAGGGGAAGAACCACCTCCCTCGACCTGCTGGCCCTGCTTCTTTTGATGCAGCCCAGGACATGGTTGACCTTCTGGGCTGCAAGCACGTGTTGCCAGGACATACTGAGCTTCTCATCAACAAACACCCCAAAATCAGTTTATTCTCTTTACCTTTTCAGTGACTTTTTTCTTATTTGAAGACCACCACAGCAACTTCCTTTGCATTTTCTTTTGCTGAACTGAAAATCTCGAATATCTTTCCTCATTTTATAGCATTGGACATTCTTGTCCTCTTCTGAACTCTCCTCATTGCACACCTAGTTAAAGATGGATGGCTTGGATAAGGGGAAAAAGTATTATCCTTATTACTGTTGTACTGAGATATAAAATGCTTTGCTTCTAAGAGTTTTGATGTGGGAACAAGGCAAATTTGAATGTGAAAGAGATCTGAGCACTTTTGAAGAGAAATAAGTGTTTTAGGCCTTTCCTAAGCAAGCTTAAGTTTTGCAGAGAATTTGCCATTCCCCCATCAGTTCTCACTCCAGATGATTCAACATCCACTGAATTCATTAAAATCTTTTAATTGATTTTGAGGGGTTTTCAGAACACTTCCTTCACCCACTCACCCAGTAGGCAGCTGATGGTCGTTCTGAGTGATTAGGGAAGAAGTACTAATGAAACTTTTCTATTTCTAGAGTTCTTTCATTCTAAGTGAAGGAATTAGTCATCTTTATGCTTTCAAAAGACGAAGACTTTTTGAAATATATTGGCCATTTATACAAACCCCTCTTCCCATTGTAATCACCTCAAACTGCACTGTTTATCACGTCTACATTATCCTTTTATGTATTACATTCACTGCAAAACTGTAAGAAAGGTCTTTGACCTAAATATAAATATGGAATAATATATCTTTCTAAATAACATAATGATAATGTAGCACACATATCCAAGACTGGTTCATATCTGGCTGTGCATAATAACTACAGATCAGATACGGGATGTGAAAAGAGGAAAAACAAAAGCTCCAAACGTTCCATCACCATCTTTCAGACAGAAAACTTACAGAGGCATTTTTCCTTGTAAGAATCACTATAGAAGTCCTATTTTTACTCAGAAAATTTTTTAACAGTCCAATCCAACTTCTAATGACATTAGTGGGGTTTTTTCTACTTCCTTCTGTGGGACCTGGATTTTCATTTCACCATTAATCCCCATGAACACATCCAGCGTAAGTCCTACATATCAGGTAAGCCCTTTAGCTCTTATAAATGCGACTCTAATCCAAATTTTGGGCCTGACAAGGGGCTCATAGAAGTCACAGTAAAAGCAATTACTGGAGGATCCAATTCTTTGTTTGTGAAGGGAGTGCCAGACAGCTGGTAATCTGCGTTTGACCTGTCTTGATGGAAGAAAATGCAACCTCAAATAGCAGCTGGAAGGAGCATCCTCTTGCTCATACATACTGCCATTAGACACACAGGCTTCCAGCCACAGACGATCATGACAGGCTAAAAATCAAGTCTTTCTTATCTCACCTAAAGCATTGGTTTGTTTGGTTTTAGTTTTTTTGGTTTTTTTTTTAAGTCACAGCTAGTCACTCCCATGACACTGTTTGTAAATGGAGTAACTGATTTTGGTCATCTTTAAAAACTTTTTGTACTTTTGTAAACCATGCCAATGTAATAACCCCCAAAAAATCAACAACAGATCAATCTTCTGCACAGGGAAGCCTCTTCTCTCTCTGCTACCCACTGAGATATCAGCTGAACAGTCATCAAAGATGCACATGTACCCTGGCTATTGCAATTACCACGGGAACAAAAAGAAAAATCTGCTCATGATTGGTAGATAATGTGATGGTCAAGTGTGAACAACAGAGATGCTTTCTGAGCTGAAACAAATGATTTAAAAATAATAAAAAGTAGCATTCCTTTTATTTCTGTAATTTGTAACCAAGAAGTACCAATTATTCAGCTTCTGAAAGGTCAGAGTCCAAGAAAATATACAACTCTGTCACAGTGCTTTCCAAACCATGGATTTGTAATTTTTTAAGCCTTGGTGTTAGCAGTATTTGCAAAGAGAGAAGAGGAGCACTCTACATTTGGGTAGCCAGGGAAACTGAGGTATGCAGTTACAATATTTGGCATGAGGTCATTGGGATGTTCTTCCAGTTTGCTTTGCCGTATTTTATTCTGCTGTCCCCCAAATTGCACGCGCATTGTTGTTCTTCCTACACAGGGATATACTTTTCAGCTGAATTATAGCAGTGTGGAAAAATAATCACCTTTTCTCACAAACAAGCAAACTCAAAAATCGATACCATTTTTGTTGGAAAGCTAGTGAGGTGCTGAATAAAAAAAAATAAAATAAAAAACCACCACCTTTTTGTTCGATATTTCCTCTGCCTAAATGCTAGTTTTGCAGATGAATGGTTACTCAGCTACACAAATAGAAACAATTTCTTGAAAGCACAATGCAGTCAAAATAATGGGAGAGAGGCCAGGATAATAGTCACAAACAAACCTAGTTCTCTTACAGCATTTTCCTCTCTAAAGCACCAACAAGTCGACAAGCAAGGCATCATTCTTTTCATTTTGCACAGTCACAAATCAGCTGAATGAAAAGGAATTAAAGAACAACTGTGTACCTAAAAGCATATATACCTGGAGTTATATATGCGAGTATATATGCTGGCTTAGTAACCACTGGGTTAGTAACCCTGGCTTAGTAACTATGGAAAACTATGAGACTATTGTTGTACCAAAGAAAAAGCATGAGATGCACCGGGATAAGTGCAACACTAAGTGCATGAGAGGTGGGAATGCATAAGGGAGAGCTTTAAATAAAAACAATAATGGGATAGCTTTGCTGCTGTGGAAGTGTCTCTCTGGTTCCTTTGTTAAATGCTGACTGCAGTCAAATGTGAGATCAGACTCTGGGTAAGAGGGCGTGTGGTCAGTCACTGAGACCTCACTGGAAAAACAGACGAAGGCTGTGGAGGGTTTTGGAGGGGGTACAAAACATCATATGGCTCATAGGAAGAGGCAGGACTGATAACACACACTGATGTCTTGTTTAGTGGGTTTACAGATTGCATGGGTTGGCGTACTGCTATTTTAATGTATTCTCTTTCAAGTATGAAAAAGTTTAGTGTATTTGTTTATGTATACTCGTGCCATACTAAGTAATTCAAATTGCACCACATGGTTGGAGCCCCACATTTGTTATTACGTTAATGTGGCAGAGATGTTGTTGTAGAATAAGCAACAGCATTTTTTTGTGCATATCACTGTAATGATTATACTGATTGGATATAACAGTCCACAAATCTGAAGTCAGAGAACATCAAATTACCCAGCTCTGCTTTCTTTAATGCAGATCTGGACCAGAGTGACTCAGCTGTTAGGTTTTAAAGGGTATCACAGACTTGTCGAGCTCAGGTTCTTCTGAGATCTCTTGAAATTTACTCCAAATGTCAGATTTAAATCTGCTGTACAATAAACCCTTGAAGTTAAAAAGTTTAAAAAGTAAAAGGTTTAGAGAGACTGTAAGGGCTTCTTTTTTTTTTTTTTAAGCAAATCAATACTGTGAATTCAACCTCTTTTAGAGAGATATAAATGCAATTGATTAGCTAAAAGTGTCTCTTCTTGACAGCTCTTCAGTTTGAAAAGTCACAAAGTTGAAAACACTTACTAATGGAAAATAATATTTTGTTTTAAAATCCTCAATTTATATGAATATGGGTTTTTTTGCTATATTTTAAGAAAGACTGAAATTTCCTCTACACTCACGGACCTCTATGATATTGTATGATTGGGCATTAACTTTTTTTTCTCCTGGATAAGAATTTTTTTAACTACTTCTGTCAGTTCTTAAAAATATTTTTTGTTAAAAATGAAGAAATCTAAACGTGTTGGACAGACATAGATATTCTGTGAAAAAGCTACTCTGTCCACAGAGACATTTTGTCAGATAAATGTTTAATCATAGCTTTTTGATCAGTATTTTTGTTCTCTAGTGTTTCACTTACTGACTCCTTTGTTTCTTCATCTGTTATTTTTAAGATTTTTTGAGTCTCTACTCAGATGATTACAAAGAATTTTAGTGGAAACAACTGTTCATCTGCAATTTGGACACCTTGAAGTAAGCAGAATCCAACCAACAAGCTCAGTTCTCCCTGGTTTATGAAGACCCATATTTCCCACCGCAGAGGCACCCTCCAAGCACTTTGTGATAAGAAACTTTACAGCAAAAAGTAGCAGTAATTTGGGATGTAAATGGCAAAGAAAATTCAACCAATGCAAGATTATAGCCTCCTCCTCTTTACTTGTCCCCTTCCAACACTCTACTTCCTGAAGTTTCCCACTACAACATGAGTAATCTAAAAGTCATTGCACGTGACTGAAAGATTTCATGAACATGGAATAGTTCCCACTGACTGGGAATGGTCAGCCAAGACCTATCAGGTTTGTCAGAAATTTAGATGAGAATTACAAAAAGCTGATTGACTGCTTGGCTAGTTTCCTGCCATTTGTTCAGCTGCCTTCCTATGCTAACTTTCTTCCTCACACGTGGGCTTTATTGCCTCTCCAAAGAGCAGTTTCCTGCACCCAGCCAATATTTTCTAGCCTAGGCAGGTCTACAGCTGAAGAGGTCAAAAGATCTAACTGGCAGGGAGCAAACTGGAAACAAATCTAAATTTTGTCTTTCAGAGTGGATATTTTCTTGAGACTCCTTTATGAAAAATATATTTAAAAAAAAAATGTTACTCAAATTTCAGATTTTTTCTCTGTTCTCATTGCCAAAAAAATGACAACATTTTTTATGTGTTATTATTTCTTGGCTCTTCTATAACTCTCTCTATGGAAATGAATTTGAACTTTGGTTATGTGAGAGGAACAGCTGTATCGTTATCACTGTCAAGGGCTAACTGTATTTGGAACATATGTCAGAATTATGGTACTTACGGCCATAGTACATATTTCCCTCCAAAATAACAGTAGATGTGTCTCAGGTATTATCCTTTTATATTGACTTTTTCTTACCAGCTTATGTATTTTGCTTAAAACAAATGCATGTAAACATATACCATTGCAGTCGTATCCTCATCACTCTCATCCCTCATCACCCACCAGTACCATCTTATTCAGTATCGGGGTGCCATGCAGCAGTTACACAGTGGCCCAGCATGGGGAATAGGGCAGAATTCAGCCTTTCTATAACAAATGAATCCCAAGGAGGCAGCAGAACTGTTGCTGTAAGTTTCACATAAGACTGTTTCATGTGGAAAACAGAGTAGAGGGGATCAAGACTTAAAGCTAATGGATGTAATGGCTTCTTGCAACATGTAAAGTCCTCCTTCTACCCAGAGTATTTTCATTTTTATCAGTCATGTGTCACCACTGAAATGAGTTTTAGAATAACATTTGAGTTCAGTATTATTTCTGTTTGTTCACATTTGTAATAGTCTTAAGAAGCCTATCAGGGGATCAATAAATAAAGTTTCCAATTTAGAGCTGAAATTTCCATACATATTAAACATTCATTCCTGCTTTTTAGTAGCTAAATACAGAAGTCAAGATATGTGACTTTATATTACCATATTCGGCCTAAAATTTCTATGTTTATTTATACCTTGTAGTCCTGGAGAAGACAGATATAACAACCTGAACCTCACAAGCATTTTTGATCCAGTTGTATGAGCTATAAATCATAAAGCTTGTATTGAAGATTGACTGCTTGTCAAGGGCAGTGACTTAGAAACAAAGACAAAAGCAAACCAAACTAAAATGAAATATACAGAAAGAGTTTTGAAGTCTAAAATTATGTGCCTCTTTGTTTTACTGTTGAATGAAAGAGATGGGATGATCAGAACAAAAGCTGAAGGCTCCAAAAAGGGTTTCTAGTAACTAAAATCAGAAGTCATACTACAACAAAAACTTACATTTTTTGTCACAGCCTAATTTTTTCTGGTACTTATAAGTGGTTATTTGACAAAGTGACAAATTTTTAAGATCCTTTCAGGTTAAACACAATCATTTAATAAAAACAGTATATATGAAGAGACAAATTTCTCCAATAAAACTAAAGTAGTAATCACCTGCGACTGGAATAATAATAATTAATCGGTGTTCATTATTTCTTTCTTGAAGGAATGCTAATGTGTTTTTTTTCTTTTAAAATAAAATGTGAGATATCTATCACTCAATGAGATTTCTTTTTTCCAAACAAAGAAACCAGCATAGCATTTCTGACTTTCATAACTCATGCATCAAAATATTTGATGTTTGAAGCCCAAAAACATTGAAATAGTTGAGACTTCTGCCTTCATTTTCCTTTTCTTGCTTTTTCACTCTTTTTAAGTAGATTTTATTCCTCGTGATCTTGGAGAAAAGACACAAAATCTGACTTAAGTGCAAATTGAATACTTTGAAATGATAAAAAAAAATCCATAAAAACCAAACTAGGCTTTTATTGGTATTAAAAGAACCCTCACATTTCTCTGGTTTCTCATAATCTCTTGGGATTTGAGAACTTTTACAACATTTTGAGGTAGACAGTACAGCTGCTCCTTAATACAATTTTTTTTAAGCCGCTTCAATATATGTAGTAGCACACAGCTGAAACCTAGCATAATATAATATCAACATCTTAAATAATATTTAGCTTAGCTGAGTTTTCAGTCAGCAGAATAGCTGCGTTACTGGGGGGAATGGGAAAGACCTGTCATTTCCATGTGACTGCACTAAATAAAGATCCCTCTTTACATAGTAGGCATTTTGAGAGCTTTCTGTCGGTGGTAGGAGGGTCTGCAAGTCGCCCATATAGAATAACACTTTCAAATTGCCCACCAAGCTCCTCCTGGAGGGCCGGGGAAGCTGCCAACCCATTGCCGTCACAACGTGCACGGGCACTCGTTCCATCTGGGAGACACCCAGAGCAATCCGTGTGTCAAGCGCCGGCCTCAACTTTGTCGCAAGTGTTTTTGGAGGGGTCTTGTCCACACTGTTCATGGAAATAAGCCACAGGGGCAGCCCCTTCACCCGGGTTTCTGCACATGGTGGGAAGAGACCAATGTCCGCTGCTGAGAGTAGGGTGAAAGATCTTCTCCGTGGACCTCAGGGTAAGGATTAGCCCTGGATCAGGCAGAGGCCATGTGAGGGCCATAAGCAACACTTAAACCAGAAGTGGCCTTCTCTTGGGTCAGGTCTGTCTTTCTGCCTACCCAGTGAGAAATGGAGTCAGGCTGATGTCTTATTCTCTTCAGTCTTTTGAAAGTGAATATTTTATTTGGTAACCCCCCCTGCTTAGTCTTAACCAATCGCTTTCTCTTTTTTTAATGTTTACTTCTTAAACTGCTGAATTTTTATGCTTTTTAAACATTATTTACTAGCACACAGATGAAACAACTTAATGCATAAAACCCTGCAGATTATTAAGACTTCAAAGCAGGATTAGAGTGCACTTGAGTGGTACACTGATACACACTACTCTTTGATACCTGTCAGATATATAAAGATTACTAAGGATCTTCCCACCCACTCCCCTTAACAGGTCCTTAAGAACCTGGATTTATTGCGACATGCTTCTATCATCTTTTCTTCTTAATGCTCTGAGGTTTAACCCTTCTAGCTCCTCTTTACAAAACCTTAATGGTTTAGCCCTTGAAGTCACTGAACTCATTGCACACTGCCAAAGAAAGGTAAGATGGGAAGGAAGTCAATCTCGTTACTGTGTGGAATACTGAATGGCAAAATACTCTTTTTAAACCCCTGCTTAATGTGATCACAAATTTACTCAGAATCACTTGAAACTAATTTAAGTGAGAGATGTCACAAGCTGAAATGTCATTTGTCACAAGTTAATGCTATGCTATTTCTGGAGAAAACAAATTTAGTAAATAGCCTGATTAAAAAGGATTTGCCACAATGTAAATAAATGAAGTCAAAGAAATCAATTATGTGTTTTACATATGGGCAGTGAGATTTCGCTAGGGCAGGAAGAAAGAATATCAGCCACGTGGAGAGCAAAAATGGGACAGAGATTCTGTGATTGCCAGCCCTGCTTCCAAGCTGGCTCCCAGGCCAAGAGACTACAGAGAAGCACCCCAACAACCTCAAGTCATAAATCACACTATGTTTGGTGCCAGCCGACACAAAACACCCACTATTTTCAGCCTTTTCAAAGGCAGCTTTCTCCAAGCAAAGAAAGAGTAAGAGGTACACCAGAGCAACTTAATTTATTCTCCAGATCTGCTTTTTTTTCAGAACAAATCTACACTTCAGATATCTGCAGAACCAGCCAGCAAATCTCACGGGAACCATATTAGCAACATCCCAAGTGGAAAGAGCCAACAAGGGAGTTCTAGAGCCTGCTTTCCCTCACAGCCAAATAAATCAAAATGAAATTTTCTCAGGGGGATGGACTACATCTAAGAATCAGGTTGTTTGAGGACAAATAGTCTTTTGAATCTTTTTGCTTCTATAGAACTTTTTTTTTAAATAAAGAGACCCACTTTCACTGAACACTTTTTGTTTCCTAAGCTTTCTGTAAAGAAATATGATGAAAAAAAATCAGAGAAATGTCAACAAACCCCAAATTCTCATTTTCCTCTGCTCCTCTCAAGGGAAGAAAAAATAATCACCTAGTTTTAATGGCAAGTTGGAATCCTTTTATTCCTGTTCTGAAGAACCCAAGATGCTTGTGGCTGCTGTAAAAATTACAAAGAGACTGATCAAGTGCTTGCACTAGCAAGCAGCAAAATTTCACCAACTCCAGCTGGTGCAAAATGGCAAAGTTCTTATGATAGCAATGGAATTGACAGGTTTAAATTATTTCTACGGAAGTTGCTATGTGGATCTGCAGGGGGAAGGTATCTACCCACATCACTTCCCACAGAACAGGATTCAGTGAATTCCCAATATTGTGTCTGATAAATTTAACCTTTTATTTTTGCTCATCTCCAGGGAGGGTAGAGTTCCTCAAACATATTCATTATTCAGAATTCTACAGTGATTTCTTTGCTTCAAATATTAAACCTATGTATTATTATGAGCTATTTGAGCTATCATTTTGTTCAAAGGGTCAAGGGAATCACATGATACTGTTTCCACAGTCTCTTTGATGGAGCACTGGCTTAAAATCCTGTTTTCACCGCTACATATATGGCTTTGAAATTCTCTTTCTGTGATTGTTCCTGCTAATGAAACTTGATTGGTGTGATGCTAATAGAAGGTGAAGTTCCTGCGGATTGTAGGAGGCTGCTGCATCATTTCAGTTCTTAAATACTTAAGGCACATTTTTTTTGTAGCAGAAAGAGAAAGATATATGATCCCTTCCCTAAAGGGTTTAGAATCATGGAATCATATTTTGTCCTATGCTGAGCTTATGTCATGCAGAGCCATATCCTAAGTATACACAATTATATATGTAGCAATTAGTATAGAGCTGGCAAGATTTTGACTTGAGTAATGAATGTGTATAGATTTTTTTTTTTTCTCATGGTTTTGTTCTGGCTGTGACAGTCAGCAAGTTCATGAGTATCCAGTGGTCATAAGATAATACAACTCTCAGAGCACAGCGACAGTGCTGCTTTTAATTATTTCTGTTAAGCAGGCATGCAGCTCCATCTTGGAGCAGAAGGAGATGCTGCGATCCTCCTTAACCTGCCATTGGGTGAACTGTGGTTTTGTTGCTGCTTTTGTTGTGGAAAGAGGAAAGATGAAAGAAAGCCAGAGAATGGCTGGAAGGGAGCTGGTGGCTGGCTTTCTTCACTGGAAAAGGTACCGAGGGCTATTACATGAGGTGAGTATTGGCTAGAGTGTTGATCTTCAAGGGAGGCCAAAGCTACACTGCTGTGTCTAAAAAAAATAATAAAAAAACCCCACAAAAACCAACACAAAATTTGCTGCCACAAGAGACTGGAGACAGAAAGCAGCAGCCGCTTCAAAACACATAAAATAAATCATGGGCAACAGGTCCCAACAGATACCAAACAGATTAGGCAAGGATGCGCCCTCTCACATCGCTAACCCAGTGACTGCAGATGCAAGGGAAGCATGAGGAGAACCACCTGCAGGCACCACCCAGGCTCACACAGTCTCCCTGACCCATTCAGTGACAGTCCCAGGCAGGACGGACCCTTGGTCCAACCCAGCAGGTCACTTCTGATGCTATTACAAAGCTTTTCCCACATCCTTGGTAAAATACGGATCTTCTATTGAGAAGTTTCCCATCCTGAAACAAGCTTGTCAGACGGACATACTGATTTACTTCTATATGATGCAGGCTGTGAGGACCAGAGGCAAGGCTGGGTGTGGATGTATAGCACATTAGCTGGCCGCGAGCCTGCTCCACACGCAGTGAGAAAATGAATGAGCTGCTTTGCATTTACTGCCGGGAACAGTGAGCTCTCTGGCAGTGACTGCAGGATTACTTGCTCTACATTCACACCCCTGTTTACCTCACATTAACCAGTTCATGCAGCCACATCCTTGGGCTGCTGCGCTGAGTATGAGAGCTATTTGTTTTTTCCTGTTTCCTTGTAAAAGGCCCCATCAACGTGTTCTTGCCCAGGGTGTCTGCCTATAGCATAACTGATTCCTACCTGCCTTGTGAATTGCTCATGCATGTTTATGCCACTAGCAAAGTTTAGAAATGATGTATAAGATGCTGTTCTTTCCTTTGGATAGAGGTTGGGCAAGATTTCCCAGCTCCTGCCCTCCTCATAGAGGCAGGGAAGTGACAGATCCTATTTCCTGGCCACTGAAACAGTGTGCCCCAGGGGATGGGTGGCATCTATTTCTAAATGTAACAGCCTATACTGGGATGCATAGTGTGTCTTGATGGGACACAAGGAAATCTGAGCATCAGGTAAATGAAAGTCACATCACTTCACCGATCACATAAATCTGACCACCAGGAATTTAATGCAACATGCTCTGATTTTAGCAACTACAGGGACATTGATTTGAGACCTCTCTTGTCCTTGGCAGATTGCTCCCAGCCTTGCACAAAGCTGCCTGCGATTCCCACCCTCAAGACCCTTCTCATGCAAAGAAGGACCCGAATGTGTCACTGAACCATGGCCAGTGTCCCCAATACTCAAGTTCGCCATAATAGGACTTATATTCCAGGATGCCTTATCATCCAAATACTTCAAAATATAAGAAAAAATCTTTTTTACTGTGAGGGTGATGAAGGACTGAAACAGGTTGCAAAGTGAAGTTGTGGAGCCTCCATCCCTGGAGATGCTTAAAAAACAACTGCACAAGGATGTGGACAACCTGCCCTAGTTGTCCCTACTTTGACCAGTAGGTTTGGACTAGATGATATCTAGATGTGCCTTCCAACCTCAGCAATACTGTGATTCTGTAAAAATATGTTTACAGATCACAGAATCACAGAATGGTAACACCCACAACAGCGTCACCGATAGTAGCTTGCCCCCGAATTCTTACCCATGAGCTCTTGAGTCATTCTTCATCCACTTCTACACAGAGCTCAATACATCCCAGTTGCTCTCTCACATAAAGAGCAACTCCACCACCTTGCCCCATTGGCCTGTCTTTCCTAAAAAGTACGTAGCCATCCATGACAGAATTCCAGTCACGTGAGCTATCCCACCTGATCTTGAAGGTCCCTTTCAAACTAGACAATTCTATGATTCTATGTCTCTGTAATTGCAACGAGATCACGTCCCTGCGACCGCACACAGATCTCTAGTTCTTCCTGTTTATCCCCCATGCTGTGTGTGTTGGTGTACAGGAATTTCAGAGAGGTAACTGAGCATGCCAGTTTCACTGGAGGGGTGAAAGAGGATCCACCATAGCCATACACACCCTTGAGGTGGTTGGCCTCCTGGTTCTTGTCTTGGAAGGCAGCTAAGAAACACTTGTCGTTGCTTTGGTTGGCCTGGTTTATTCCCCACTTGGATGCGATGGCGTAAGCATTACCATTTTGGACCCCACCCCCCAAATTTAATGCCATTCCAGAGCTGTAGGACATGCTGACTGACATCCAGCTGCTCCTTTAGAGAGGTTCTGTTACCCTGCAGGTCCTTTTTCTTTCCCCTTAGCTCACTGCACATAGACTCTCAGCTATCCTAAGGTAGTCCAAATGGCAGCCCACCCCTGTGTGCTGAGGGCTTAGTCCCACATTGCCTCAGGTCCCCCAGTTAGTTTTGAAATCAGTTTTCAAAAGAAGCCCATGAGAGCTAGAGCTCCAGGTTTAAGTCCTCACTTGAGAAAGAAGATGAGGGTTATGGAGGCAGCACAGACTGTATCTTCCAGCTCCACACCTCGTCTCAAACAGATTTGGCAAATCTAATTACTGATACTACTAATAGCAGACTGACTCCTGGGTAGTTTTTGGATTTGTTTCCTCAGCAACTGAAAACTGCAGAAACATTTATTTAATGAATAAACTGGGGATTAGCCTGGAAAAACTATGTTCTGCACATTTTTCAGCAAACATTTAAATAAGCTTCTCACCATATATTCATAAACTTCTAGAAGTCACATCACCCAATTCTCACAAATTCGTGTATAGGCTTAAACTTCTACTCCAAAATTCAGTTGTAAGTGAATATCTCAGATTTAATGTAGAGAGCAATTATTTTTAAAAAAGCTGTTATGCAGAAACAAAGCCTTGAAGTTAGAGAATCCAATGCAAACAGCTTCAATGTTGAATCTCAGTGCTCAGTAAACACCATCCCTAAAGAAGCTATATACAGCCAGCGAATCATCCTTCCTCTTCCATTTTCCCCTCAAACTTCATGCTTCAATGTCCCTAATTATTCTCATACTGAATAACTTCGAGAAAACGGCGATCTGTTCACCAGAAGTCCACAAATAGAAAGGAAAAAAAAGTCCCATTTTCAAAAAAAAAAAGTGTTATACATTGTACCCAGCTCTGCAAGCTAGCTAATACTAAATGCGGCAGATAGAATTCAAGCTTCCGCGGAACAATGAGGAAATAGGGGGAAAACTATATTTAACCATATTTATATTCACAGCCCCCGACAAAGTGGGAGAAATAATCACTTAAGATCAAGAGAGTAGGCGCAGATATCATGGCCTCTTGTTATCTTGCTCCAGGTAGGATAAATAGTAGGCACTGAGCGCAGCTTAGGTAGGCATAATTTTAGTGCTGCAGACAATGAACTACAGCCTAATCTTAGACACACTTCTGCGAACCCCAGCAGCACTGCTGTGCTGGGGAGCAGGTGCCCAATATATTTGCAACAGCTTTCTGCTGGGAAAATGTCCATACACTTCACGAGCAGTTCCCACACTTCTCCATTAGCCCATGATTAAGTGTAAATGACTATAAGCCTCCCATAAATTTGCAATATCTCAAGTTTTCCAAATTCCCTGCTGTTGGGCATGTGTGGGATTGTATTAATATTTTAAGTCACACAGGAAAGCGTAAAGCAGACATCCCTACCTCCTTTAAAATGAAGGGCTGGAGCACCTCTCCTATGAGGAGAGGCTGAAAGAGTTGGGGCTGTTCAGCCTGGAGAAGAGAAGGCTCCGGGGAGATCTTATTGCGGCCTTCCAGTACCTAAAGGGGGCCTACAGGAGAGCTGGGGAAGGACTTTTTACTAGGGCATGTAGTGATAGGACGAGGGGGAATGGCTTCAAACTGGAAGAGGGCAGGTTTAGATTGAACATTAGGAAGAAGTTTTTCACTTTGAGGGTGGTAAGGCACTGGAACAGGTTGCCCCGAGAGGTTGTTGAGGCCCCATCCCTGGAGGTGTTCAAGGCCAGGCTGGACGTGGCCTTGGGCAGCCTGGTCTAGTGGGAGGTGTCCCTGCCTATGGCAGGGGGGTTGGAACTCGATGATCTTCAAGGTCCTTTCCAACCTAAACCATTCTATGATTCTATGATTCTATGACTTCTCAAAAAAAGGGATCGTTCTTGCCACCTGTAGCAGTGTCTACATGACTGATTTGCCAGTCTACAGCTGTTCTTGTATGAAAGGATTTTGGAGCTTAATATAGCAAGATAGTTCCCGTTACGTTCCCTTGCTTTTTGCACAGCAGATGTTTGGTTGGAAAGTGTCACCAGTACACAACAAAAAAAGAATAAGGGAACAGCTTCAATAGTTCAGACCAAAGCCTAGCAACCGATCTCCAGCAGTGACCAAAAGGAGATGCCTAGTGAAGAACAGAAAACTAGACCAAGCACATTTCTTAGCCTCCAGCCGTTTTCATCTTGGGGATTTTTTTGGAGACAGTTTGTTTTGAACCTGACTCCGAAAGAAAACCCCTCTAACTCTAGAAACCAATAGAATTTAGGCCTAGAATGAAAACTAACAAAACTAACGTAGTTCAAAGCTTTCAAATATACATCCTTAACATCAGATCCGGCCTGTTACAGTGAGGCCCAAAAATGAGTGGTCTGGTTCCCAAGGTCTCCGTTAGAATACCCACTGGAATGCAAAGGAAAACTCTAGCGTGCGGCAGCTCCAGAAAAAAACCCAGCCCACAAAAAAAAAACCCAAAAAACCCAAACCAGTCTTAAACTCCTGATACATGAGTTCAATTGTGTTGACATAAATATCTGGAAAGCTGTGCTCTACCTAGTGAAGCGATGCATCAGAGGGCAGCCAAGAAACTTGCTCCTTCCCCTCTGAATATTCATCCATAAAAAAGATGCCTTCACTACCTGGGAGGAGTGCTCTGCCCCCATTCCCATACAAGATTAGTAAGAAAAACAGTTCCATGTAATTTCTGCAGCCGGTGCTCTCTCCTGGGGAAGGGGTTCTGCTCGCTGTCGAGGCTGCAGTGAGATAGTCTCTATCTCTAAGAGATACTTTTATCTTTTTTTTTTTTATTTTTATTTTTTCTTTAAATGCCAGCACACTTGCCAAAAGGCATTACTGTTGCAGAAAAACTCATCTCTAATATCTGCATCTTATTCCTAAAACAGTTTAGCTTTTTATTGCCACTGTTTATAGAAAGCCTACAGTAATATAAACGGCTTTCATAAAAGTTGCCAGGTTTTTAGCAGCATGCTGTGCCTCCACAGCAGTTACAACAATTCTGCTGCTACAAAATAGTATCCAATTGCAGTATCTACTGGCAGAAGCACAAATTGTTGTCTTAGGTTGGGCATTGCTGGAATAAGATCACATTTGCTAACACCTTTTTTGTTGTTGTTTTTGGTTTTTTGGCAGGATGAAATGTTTCTCTTTCTTTTGCCACATAAAAAGGAAGGAACAGGGAGTTGTTTGGGTTTGTGCCCTGTTAGGAGAATGATTTTGTTCTTCTTACGATATGGGGCTTAATTATACTTCCCTGTTTGATGCTTGTATTAGAAATTCAGCTTCCCACAAGCGTATTTCTCCACGGAAGGCATGCAGCGTGTCTAGAGAAATCTGAACTTCTCTCGTTACATGATGCCAAGACCTCGGACCAAACCACTTGCTCTCAAGCACTCCAAGGGACTGGCTGTATACCGGGATTAAGGCTGTTTACTCTATAAGCTAAACCATATCCAAAGCAGCTACCATGCTGCAAAAGCTACATGGCAGAAGAACACTGATAAACCCCTGTCCCAGGAGCGAATATACAGAGTAGCAATGAACATTAGCTTTGACCTGCAGAATGCATTTTACTGTGTAATCAAAAAGCTATGAAACTACAGCCAGACGTTCAAAAACTGAAAAATTCCCTTTGCCAGTGCTGAATAAAGATCATCCCCCTGGACTGTCTCATGTCCTGCACTCATTCGTTTCTAGGCAGTACATCATGGCCCCTCACACACATATTCAGGGGATAACGTAACTGATTCCCTGACACAAAGGCAACCCCTTGCCAGTCTTGTCTGGGCCCTGCCACAAAGCTTTTGAAAACTTTCTGTCACTGCATTTCTGACCTTTCTCCCTCTTTCAAGAAAAAGCACCACTTCCTAAAGCTTACCAAACCACAGCTGAGATCCCTGGAAGTAGCCAGAGATTTCCCATTTGCAGTACAGCATTGCAAGATGAACTGAGCTTTCCCTTTAGGATTGAGATTAGGGTTTGCTGGGAAAAGATCTCAGTACCTCAAAAGGACGTGTGTTTTTCTCAGGTTCACACACTGTTTATGATGGCCTGCCTGGCATCTGGCTGTAGCGTAGAATTTCAAATTTGTTTTTCCTCCAGGGAGCCAGAGTACTAATCTACAGTAACACAGGCTGTAGGAATCTAATCATTGTACCATGACCCCAAATGATCTCGTTATGCATTCAGCTTCTGCCCAGTCTATCTCAGGGACTGACAAAAGTTTCTGCAGTCTGGAGATAAGGAATGTGGTCGCATCCATTTATTCTTACTTTACTAGCCTGGAGACAGCAATATATTCCAGTCATTCAGATGAGAGACTTGCTGATGAGCATGTGGGAATAAATGGGAACCAGTGAATTGTGTGCAAAACCACAATGTGTCTATAGTGAGGGGTAAAGCACACCTCTACAGAGACGTGCTGCTGAGGGAATCAAAAAGGCAGAGAAGGTGGCAGCATCCAGCTTCTTGGGACAGTTTGGACTTAAATAACATAAGGCAGCACCATCACTCTCAAGGACGTTCCCAGTCAGATCTAGAAAATGTCCTGAAAGCAGAGGGTGGTTTATCCACCATTTTTCTTCCTTTACCCCATGGTAGTTTCTTCCTGTAGACTTGGAGGAAACGAGTAAGTATGTGGGGAAAAGGGAAGCTGCTCGCCCTGGCATCATTGCCTTCCCTAAAATGGTGGATCTGCAGGGAATAATCAACATATTCAGACACATACTTTCACCTCTCTGACATCTCTATCCCAGGCTGGGGGAGTCACTTCTACCATAGCTTTTATGGACACAACACTATCAGACGCCTGAAGGAGGCAAAAATCTGCCTCTATCCCCTTGCTTACATAGCACTTCTTCATGTGTTTGGTTCAGGTGATAGTACTGAACTTTCAGGATATAACATAGAATCACTGCATAAAATTCAGTGAGGAGTGAGGGAACAGTCTAGAAATTAAACATGCTAAATGCGTGGGAAATCTGTTTACCTCCCTCGTTTTGGGAGGACTTGCCCTATTGCTCTCCGCAGCTGCAAGAGGGAAAGCATGTCAACTGGCCACCTGTGCAACCAAACTACTCCACGCTCAGCTCATAAAAGTGACAGCAAGTGATATCACTTATTTAATACTATCTGCATGTATGTCTCTTGAGTATCACAGCAAGCCGTTCCCTATCTGCACAGCAATGCTTGCCATGGTAATGTCCGGTTAGGTCATTTCCAAAGCCACAGGAGCTGGCCAGTTTTCCTTTGCACTTCCCGGTACATTTTCGTGCTGCTTCCCCAATGACTCCTGACTGCGTTATTTGCCTTTTCCGCTCAGCAAAGTTCTCAGGAAAGCAAATCATCTGCCCTACCCTATATATCCCCCCATCCCTATCCTATCTGCCCCCAGATCTGCTATGATATAGCACAAACAAGTAGGTGAAGGAGCCTTCAGCTTCACTAAGTTACTCCAGGTAATCTAACATATCTTCAGGAGGCAAGTCTAATACAGTATGAACTCAGTTACTTTGATTCTGGCTTGGTGTACTGCCAGTGAAATAATTATCATTTAAAGGTTAATTAAAGAATCTGCCTTTGCAGGTTGTGAGGAAGGCACTTAACAGCAGGAACTGAGCTCAGGAATTGTCGGGTTGTGTGCATAATACATAACGTTACAGGCACTAAAATGCATACATCTTCCTGCCTCACTCTGATCTCGCCCGCAGTAGAGTAAATGCCATCCATCTCTGGATTTGGTGGAGCTGTTCTGAATTTACACGTTATGCAGTACAGTTAGGCCCAGGAAATAAAACCGCTTTCAAGAAATCAATTCCATCACCTCTTTTTATCCGCAGCCCCCCACACAGCCTGCTCCTGACATACAAAGAGTTGCGCTTTTAAGGCTTTCCAAACTTACCCATCACTCAGCACTGAGAAGTGCATTCCTTGGTGATGTTAAGCTCTCAAGAGCTGGTCAATGACTGGCGGACTGAGACATCACACCCCAGAATTACATGGTTTACCCAGTCCCTGCTGCAAGGAGTAAAGGTAGTGCCCTGGCCAGCCACAGCTCTCTGGGCCTCCCCAGTCTCCCTGGACCAGCAGTTATCCCTTTGGCCCACCATGCTGTGGTGAAGCTGTACCGCCTGCCCACAGTACTTCATTTTATTCCTCCACTGACATACATACATCGCTGTTGATGCAGCTCTTCGGAGTGCCTGCCTACACTGCTCTGGGAAAGATAGCACGTCTCAAAGGACTTTTTGCTTGGCCTCAGTATAGCACCTCCATGACCTCAAGTCCCACATCCATGTGGGGCCCGATGCTTCACTCCATCCTCATTACATGGATACAACATAAGAGCTTCTTCTCTCTTGTTTTGACATGTTCCATTGGAACAATAAAATATCTGTGATGATCATGGTTATTTTAGCTCACATAGTTTATTCGCTACAAAGAATAATTTACCTTGCTGCCTCTGTATTCATTTTTTTTCTTAAAAGCTATTGGTTTCATGAAAAAAAACATATAATGATGACAGCAGGATCCATCATTTCTTCCTTATTTCCATCAAGATTAAAGTAATATCATTTCAGGATGTGCATGCGTTTCACATCGAGAGCACAGAGCAAGCTACCAAAAATTCAGAATATGAAAAACCTGCCAAGGGTGGTGGGAGAGATTCAGCAGACAACTTGAAAGTTGGAATAAGGGCTTACCTGAGTAGTCAGCACCCATTTCCCCGCCTCCCAACAATGCCGAATTCTAGTATACTTTTCCACCAGCTCTTCCCAATGCGTTTCTCTTGTGGGCACATACACATAGAGTGTCATTGAAGACCCGTGGCAACCACACTTCCAACAGAAGTTGGGAGCTGATGTGCAGGTGCCACCACCTTTCAGGAATTTTGCATCAGATGCCAGTGTCACCTGTCCCACTGATGGTGGTTTGCAAACAGGAAATAATTAGTTGAATATGCTGCGAAACAGGACAAGATTAGTAATGCAGCCTGTGCCTGAAAAGGAGAAGGGGGGGCTGGTGAGAAAGCAGAGCTGTTAAGGGATGAGATAAGGGAAATATTGTCAATTAAGAGAAGAACAAATTAGAAGACTGAAGTCCCAAGAGTCGATATGGAATGAGGGAAGAAGGGAGAAAAAGCGGCAGGCAAGGAAGGGTTCCAAAACAAATGGAAAATGCAGAGGTAACGTTTATGAGACCCACATCTCTGGGGCAGCCGCTGAGTGCTTTTCCACTCCGTGTCCTTTGGTTTGGTTTTCTTTGCACACACTTCATTTGATCTTCAGCAGGCTGAAGGTGAGAACTTTAAAAAGATGTTGTTGCCAATTTGGAAACAAAGCAGTAACTCTAACGAGCTACCTGAGATATATTTTTACAAAGTCAAACCTCAAAAGGTTTTATTTACATGATGAAGAGCAGACAGAACAGCTGTGAAACAGGAACAATGATAAACAACAACAAAAACAAAGCCATTTAGATGGAACCACATACTAAAAAAATATGTGGTATAATTATATATATATATATTTAAAAGCAGGGCAGCTTGTATCTTTCTGATAAATAGCTACTGTCTATTGGGAAAGACTTTCCTGTAACAGCTACATACTATTTTCTTATTCTTATTTTCCTACTGGGAACCAGCATCAAGGATGTGATGCCCTTACATTTAGCAAACATTTAACCAATAAATGTTTAATCATTTAAGAAAAAGCATCATAAATAAAATGCTTTGTGAATGAGAATCGTCAGGGAGTAATTAGAACTCTTAATGTCTACAGAATAAATATGACATCCTCCTGTTTCAGAATCACTCTGTAACTCTCCCACAGAGCAGAAATACACAGGAAGCAATTAAGCAAGCAAAAAAAGAAAAGAAAAGAAAAGGTACATTGAGGGGAAACACTTCTGAAGTTCAATCAACAAATTTCATTGTACGTTGGGACTCTGAGACCCCCTAGTGAGCAACGGACCTCTTAACATAATTGATCTTACTTCAGGTAAAGTATTCTACCTGGACATCTTTTGGCAATAAACAGATTCAGCTTTGGATTGTCAAAGTTATCTCAGCTGGTGTAAGAAAAGGAAAAAAAGAAACCAAAACAAAAGACGAAAAGGAAAAGGAGTAAGACACTGAAGGGAAAATGCTTCTGGCGTGTCCATAAGGGTTTGCTTATTGCCATGAGAGTCTCAGTGTGCAATCAACTGGGTGCTCACCAGAAGCCGTTGGAGAAAACACCAAGCTAGAAAGCAGAGACAAGATGTGTCTGGGACTTGAACACTGAGAGAACTGAGTCATTCCAGTGTCATTCTCCATGACCAGTAATGTCATTTGTTGCCTCTTGTTGATTTTTAAAGATAAATTTGAGAAGATCTTATGGGATTTTCAATAAAAAAAAACACATGCACATTTCATCTGGAAAGAGTCACCAAAGTGTCTGGGTAATTTTCCCAAATTGTTCTCTTTTATTTCATAAAACGTAACTAGAAAGCCAAACTTCATAGATAGCATCATTTTTAAAAGTCATTGTCAACATTCCCCCAGGAGTTTTTAAAATCATTTTGAACAAAGCTAAAGAGACTATTCTTGCACAGGCCACAGAATTAAATGCCCTTCTCAGACAGATCCAGTCCATTTCAGATCTCCTTGCCAGTGTGACAAAGCAATATTTCATACACAATACATCCTGTGCAGCACTACAACTGACCATGAGGGAGTTATGCAAACAGATTACGGGCTGTTACCATACATTTCTTTCTTCACAAATAATTCAACGAGTGAATGCTTTGAAGTTGTGGACAGAATATCAAAATATATCATAGAAAAACTATAGCTTTTGTCAGTGTGCACATTGCATTTTCATAATATTTACGTTAAAATACAAACATAAAAGACTGTCCAAGTGCAAATACATTCTCTTTATAGGTAGAAGTGAATGGACAACCTAAGTCTTTTCTTTAAAAATGAATAACACCGGATGCTTCTAAAGAGATCAACAGTATAGTCCCTAGTGTTTTTTCAAGAATTAAATATGAAAGTTTGGAAAAGACTTCCTCTTAGCTCAAGCTAGGAGAAACAAAGTTGTCACACACCTATAAACAAAGCCACCTGGTTCAGAAAAAGCTGAGTGTATTTCCTTTTCTATGAAGAAAATGGGACATATTTGACCTCCACAACGATGTATGGGATTAGTTCATGAAAAAAGGGAGTGCAGAGAACCAGTGGTGAGGAGTGTTCTACTTGTTGTCGCCAAAGCCACATGACTTTGTCTCTTTGTGCCTCAGTTTCTCACTGGCACAAGACTGCTCTGAGGCTAAAACTCCTAAACACCTGAACTCCTACTTGTTTGTTAGAGCAGACCTCCAAATTCTTCTGGTGACTTTAGCAAACCGTTTACCATTGTTTTGGGGAAGAACAGGGGGGAAGACGACATGAACATCTTGACTTTTCAAATAATTTCTTTTCTGTCCTGCAGCCTGATAAAATTTGTTTGATCCTCCCAATCCAAACCTTTAATTTGATGTGGCTGCCTGTTCTTTACATTGGTGAAATCAAAAGGAGTTTCAAAGGAAAATGGAGAAAACAAATAGAATAAAGTCTTGCCAATCATCCTCCCTGCTTTGTAGAAGTCTAATTTGTGACTAAACCTGGTAAAATCCCCACTAAAGAAAATACAAAGTGATGCCTTCTTCTTTTATCTGTGGTGAGATAGAGCGTGGTCTCTGGCTGTATCTGGCAGGTTATTTTCTTTAAGCGATGCAAGTTAAGTTCTTCCTTCACACAGATTCAGCAGCCTCCAGTGACTCAGTGCTTGCATGTTGCCCTCTCTAATAAGCAGAGGCTGAGCAGAGCGAACGTGTAGTGCTCTGTGCGGATGTTAATTTTCAGATCTGGTCTAAGAACGAAAAAATTAAAGGGTTCATTAACTAATTACCACTGTGCTTTAATATAATGTAATGCAGAAAATGGAAAGGGTCTATCTGGATTGTTTAATGTAATAATTAACATTCCAGAAGAAGGAACAAACTTCATGTTATTTAAATTCACAGATGATTTAAATTTAGGAGAAGCTGCAACCACCACTCAAGGCAGAAATTACAAAGGACTCTAAAAAGATTGTGAAGAAGACCAAAAGAAAATGCAAAGAGATTCAGCTCAAGAAATGATCTCACAGGCTGATAATACACAGAGGAAAGTTATCCACCACGTAAACAGACAGAAGGAAGTAACTGCAATAAGAATTTTCAGCGTTACAGGAGTGTGACGAAAACAATGCCAGAAGGCCAACCGCATCCTGGGCTGCATCAAAAGAAGTGTGGCCAGCAGGGCGAGGGAGGTGATTCTGCCCCTCTACTCCACTCTCGTGAGACCCCACCTGGAGTACTGCGTCCAGCTCTGGAGTCCCCAACATAAGAAGGACATGGACCTGCCGGAACGTGTCCAGAAGAGGGCCACAAGATTGATCCGAGGGCTGGAGCACCTCTCCTATGAGGAGAGGCTGAAAGAGTTGGGACTGTTCAGCCTGGAGAAGAGAAGGCTCTGGGGAGATCTCATTGCGGCCTTCCAGTACCTAAAGGGGGCCTACAGGAGAGCTGGGGAAGGAATTTTTACTAGGGCATGTAGTGATAGGACGAGGGGGAATGGCTTCAAACTGGAAGAGGGCAGGTTTAGATTGAACGTTAGGAAGAAGTTTTTCACTTTGAGGGTGGTAAGGCACTGGAACAGGTTGCCCCGAGAGGTTGTTGAGGCCCCATCCCTGGAGGTGTTCAAGGCCAGGCTGGACGTGGCCTTGGGCAACCTGGTCTAGTGGGAGGTGTCCCTGCCTATAGCAGGGGGGTTGGAACTCGATGATCCTCAAGGTCCTTTCCAACCTAAACCATTCTATGATTCTATGATTCTATGTACCTTTGGCACAGAAGCAAAGGATATAAAACTAAATGATTTAATTGGCGACACCATTCCGCTGGACCTGTAGCCCTGTATTGATACCTTGTTGGGGTTCAGGGAAACCTCACTGTGCAGGGCATTGTACAAATGCCCTCCACGAAGACCAGCATCCTCTTCCACTTAACCACCTGCCCCATTCCCCTATACCTTCTCCCTTTCTTTACTCCTCTGCTATTTATTTCTTTTCTCTATTTCATCCTTATAACCTCATGCCTGACAGTGTTATATCTACTGAGAACAGCCTGGCAACACGACAGCTTATAAAACTGCAGACCCAGTCGGTGACCCAGTAAAACATTTGGTGCCTGGAAATCTGTATAAACTTTAAGTCAATAAACTACAATCACAAGAGAAAGCAGGTTCAAACACACCCCTTCCCCCTCTCCCCCATCAAGAATACTGTACAGATTTTTTCTTCTTTTTAAGGGAAAGGAGTGTGATATGGAAGGATTGGGAGAAGAGATGGAAACATCTTTAATAAGGTTTTCATTGTATTTTCCCCATTTTGAACTCCAAAGCTACTATTGTGAACAGTTTTGAACATCCCCATCCCGCATCCTAACCCCACTATTTCCTTTTCTTAAAGGGAAATAAAAAGAGAAAATTAATTTCACAGACTGGTGATTTGACCCCAACCCCATTCTTCAGTCTCTGTTCTGACATGCTGCTCTAACAGCTAAACCACTCTCAGGCACCTTGTGGTCAAGGGATACAGGAACCAGAACCAATTATTCAGCCCTGTTTCTTCAGGAGACGTTACCAATACTGTTTGTGCAATGTGACTGTGCTTCTCTAATAATGTTTTTAGCTCTTTGGCAACTATCAATCAGATTTGACAGCAGGAGATTAGGCTGAATGATATTAAATTCTTATATGGAAATAAACAGTTACCAGCTAGAGGAAAAAGAACTCTAATTATCTCCCAAGAAAAAAAACTTTAAAAAACCCAACCCCAAAACCCAGAAGACTGCACTATAAATTCAAACATTATTAGATGGCAGCAAATCCACAGGAGAGAGGAAAAAGGGTGTTGCAAATAGCCCATGTGCTGAAAAATATTTAATTAGAGCTCAAGGCTTATTAGGGACTGGAGAAGTTGTACACCATAACGAAACCCATGGAAACCTGCCTTTATTAGTGCTGCCTCTTGCTTGGCATACTTGGCAATTTTGAGATCTGCATTTGGATAGAGCTTGTTTGTGGTCATCTGCTCTGCTGAAGAAGCACAAAAGTAACTGCTCAAGTTTCATCAGTTGAAAAGCTCATTACTTCCCATTAAAAATAGATACACGGCATTTTGTCTCACACGTTCTCAGGAAAAAAAACCCAACAACATCTCAAGCAGTTGTTTTTAAGAATATTTCTGTTGTGCTGTAAAATGTGGACAAGTATATAGCTCAGGTCCTATAGATTTTTCTTGCAACAGTACTAGGCTTAGCACTTAACTAACTTAGAAGAGGTCTTCACATATTACTGCTACAGCTGTTTATTACATTGAAGCCCTCAGATCTTCTGCGGGCATTAATTTTTCAGTAACTCCTTACTGATCAAGCAGAATGTTTTCCCAACCAGCACGTGGACTTCCGTGAGCTATACCTTTCTTTCTTAGACTTGTGGTGCAAGCTGTACTGTACTGAGGAAATTTCTCTCATCTTCTTTTTAAGAGTTCTGATGATATGTCCAGCCCTGAAGGAAAAGTTGGCATGGGAGAGGATGCATCACATCTCCAGCTTCAGGAACTGCTGATTAGGACACTTACGATTTCACCAGCTGAGCTGATAATTCCTCCCCCCTTCAATCACAGGGCTTTTCACAGAGCTGACTCAATAGCTAAATATTTTGTAGTGACATATTTCTTGGTCCAAAAATGACACAGAAAAGATAACAATATTCCACTGTTACAAAAAAAAAAAAAAGACACATTATATTTCACATATGAGTTGCGATTTTCTTGTCCCTTTACACCTTGGATTTTCAGTATCCTTTAAACAAATGATTTCCCAAATGGGGCTTTTATAAATGATATAATTCTAGAAACACAGCCACCATTTTTTTTTTTTTTGTTAGACAGAAATCAGAGTGCAGGTACAATATCAATTCCATTTATTCTACTTTGAGAGGCCACTGGTTACAGCTCCATCCTTCCAAATTAAATATCTCAATATACTTTCAGAGGGTGGTCTCTTTCCAGGCAGAAGAAGCTTTGCATGCATTCATTGACACCCGTAGGTAGGAAATATGAAAGATAATCACATCCTTATAAATAAGCTGCACTTTGTCGGTGTCAATAGGGTAGCTTTCAGCACAGGCTTATTTTGGCTTTTTGTATGTGTATGTGTGTGTGGATGGTGTTGGTTTTCTTTGTTTTTCTTTTTTTTTTTTTTAAGATAATGAGCAAGAACATACAAAACCTTATTGCATTGTGAGTATTACACAGTGAGAGACATAAAAAGAGAAAACATCTCTTAGCAAGAAGATTACACCGTAGCAAATCCCGCGGAGTATAATCATCCTCAAGATCCTTGGTTACCCAGCACAACAAATTAGAGTTAGAACCTCTGAAAGCTCTTTAACCCCAGTCAGGTTGGGGAGGGGAGCTGCTATATAATTTTTGAATAGAAGCATTTCAGACATAGCCAACAACACTGTGACATTCATTGAATGATTCCTATGTTTGTTTAGCTTGCCATGCAGTGTATAATTTGGGGAAAATAGCTTTTGCTTGATTTAACCCCCCCAAAAAATTCATAAAGGTTAAGAATAGCAGAAAGTAGTATCTTGATTTGAAAACATAAGCACTGTATAATTGCTACGTGACATATCCAGCACAATATTGTTTTTTGGATAAATCATCTCCGGAGATGAAAACATAAATCTGAATTGTGTGTTCTGGTGGGCACAAGCTACCCAAACACCCATCTGAAGCCATGCCTTTGAGTATGCTGCTTTCCTCAGCTCCATTTAACGTTACCTTTGTAACTCAGAGTAAGAGACAAAGAGAGATGAGAATGGTCAGTTAAGTCTGGTCTTCTGCACCTGTAATATGTTGCTTCATTACCTCATTAGACCCAACGGCTTTTGCTTGAAGAATGAGATTTTTTTAAATAATCCAAAATAATGAAGTTACCACTACCCCTTCTCAGAAAGTTCATCCAATAGTGAGTCTGACAGGCTTCAACGTAATGAGGAGTAATTGGAAGTACCAAAACAAAACATATGTTATGTTCCATTACCTGAAATCTAATCCTCCCACAATCCGTCACAAGTGTTTTTTTCTAGTTATGCATACAAACTAAAGACCATATCATTTGCTCGAAGCTTTTCAGAGGTTTGATCCAAATCAACAGGTTTAGCACAGTCTTTGAACAGTTTGCCTCCAAATTTCATGGTACTGTGGGGAAATTTGGATACAGAACAGATTCTGGACAAAAACTGCGCATTCACCTGTAAGACTGCATCAAAAGATTTGGCAGTGCTGCCAAAAATATACAAGCCATGTGGGCTTTCTACCTCTTAATCATTCTTTTACCTGCCTCAAAGGACTGGAAAATAAAGTTGAGTAAGTAACAGCCCAAGGTCATCACAGTAAGCAAATGTCTCCAGTCAAAACACAAGCTCTGGCTGTGATTCCTAGAAGTGATGAACTGTGCTTCACCTGCCCTGTCACCAGCAAACTTGGAAATGGAGTAATTTGTATACCATAGGAAATATTTGCCCTTCCAAGGCAAAAATGCCCGTATGCATCACACTCCAGATACACGTCTTAAATTTTACCTCCCTGTTTGTGGACCCATAGTAAAATAGTATCAAGAAAACAAAACAATAGAAAACATCAGGCTCTGCAAAATGAAACTAATGTCCTGGAACTTCAGGTTAAATCAAATCTCTGGTCCCTCTCTTCCAGGGTAGAAGAGGTTAAATTCTTCCATTTGAACATGTCTGAACTACCAAAAGTTTAAAAACTCCAAAGATAATAAGTAGAGGGGGCACTAACTGCTCAATAAAAGCTTCAGCATTCCTTCCTTCATCTCTTAAAGAAACATCCCATTTCCATACATTATTTATTGTGATGCTATTTTCTTGAGCAGCTAAATTTGCTATCATTTCCTTCTTCATTCAAAGTGATTTTTAGTGCCAGCAAACCACCCAGATTGGTAGTGCTGGCTATTTGTAGTGTCTAGAGATCTCTGGATCCAGAGAGCCACACTAGAAGATGCGAGGAAGAGCTGGGAGCAGCATCACACCACGCATCCCTTCGGTCCCACACAGGGTACCTCATTGCCTGGGGTCCTGGTGGAATGAACATGACAACCCAGGGGATCTTTTGGGTCTTCTGTTTCCTAGCAAGTTATCCTATTAAACTGCGGGAATTGTCAGTCAGCCTCCCTCCAACAGAGTGAACAAAGTGCAGGGAGATTGTCCCCACGATGCATCCCTCATATATAAATTTTGATGCATGATTTCTTTTCAGTCCCTTTGCAGACCACTGCAGTAGTAACGAGATCTCCTGACATGTTTTCTTTTTTAGGGAAGCTGACAATAATGGAGCGTTATCCATCAGGGTCACAATCTCTCCCAGGAGAGCGCCCAACCATACCACCCTCATCTGCCGAATAATGGGATAGGATATAGCTGCCTGTAGCAGATGGTACTTCAAATATCTTCCCAAATTGCGACCTCATATGCAAAATTGAATACAATAGTGTAAAATAGCCATGCTGGGGACTGCCCTTTCCTCGTTTTGAGGCACATAACTATGAGCTGATCACTACAGTCTGGAATATAGGGAAGCTGCTTGGTTAGTAATTGAGGAATTTATTTTTTTTTTCTGAACCGTGCTCATGTTTTGTCCATTGCTACCCTGACCTTACAAAGTCAGAGCCAAAACTCTAACTGCCTTTTGGGGAAGCAAACATAAAGGATGTTACAGAGAGCACTAAAAAAACACCCCTTGGTGTTAATTCATTCTTTTCAGAATAAAAACTAAAAGCTGGAGCTAAACATGCCGTGACCAAAATGAGAAACAGAACCTGGATTTCCCTCGGTGTTAATCGTGATAATTAATCTTCAACTCCAAGATACACTATTTTTTGTAATGGCAGCTTAGCGAGCCTTTCAGATCCCCAGCACAGTTAGCAAAGAAACAGAGTATTTTCCCCTCTTATTTCATGTTATAACCTTGCTATGAAATGCAATTTTTACCTTATTATTGACTTCCACTTGTTTCCTGCAAAACTACCAAAGCAGGATTTCAAAATGCACATTATGCCAGCGCTGCTCCCTAGGCCCACCGTGAGACATTGTGTTCACCAGCAATCACCACGGCTGCGGGTATTTTTTATTTCTGGTTGCTGCAGTTCTGCTTCTCCCCGATACAGCGAGGCCAAGATACTCCTGAAAACTTCACCTGATTCTATGGCCCTATTTACATAGATCACAGAGACTCTGTGGCTGGCAAACCTGTTCTTGGGAAATTGGCTGGGCTCTCCTCTGCACTCCGATTCTGTGAAGTCAGAGAAGATGGCTGAGGAGCTGCAAACCAGTTCTTTCACTCAAGTCAAGATTCAACAAGGTAATTTGTGAATCCTCCCCTCCACCCCATCTACTTCACTGGCAGAGCTGGTGACTGGATTTCAAAGCAGCCTGCAGCAGGCAGTTGTTCTCATCTGTCAGCTTTAAGATCTTGCGACCATGAATGAAAAGAAAAAAAAAGAAAGAAAAAGAAAGAAAATCATTTTAGCCTAACCCACAATGAAAAAGGAAATAAGGCCATTAATTTTTTACAGAATCAAATGCGCTCAATTACCTTGCTTTCATACAGGAAGGAGGAATTTCAGTACGAATTGATTTGAGGCGGCTGCTAGGAGAGCAAAAGGGAAGGATCTCAAACTTAGTTGTTTCCTACTGGTTTTCCCCCTCTTTATGTACTTTAATCCCCTGCTGCAAAGAGTTTTAATAGTGATGGGGCTGCAGTGCTAATATTGATAACTGTATAGTACTGTGCCTATTTGTCAGTTTAATGATTATGTACACGAGAAAAATTGTTGCCTTCCTTCAGAGGCTGATGAGCTCTTCAACACATTATTGCCAGAATAAATGTGAAAAGTAAAGTAAGAATTTTCAGTGGAGGGAGTAATTAAACAACCTCACCACTGAATTTTAATTAGTGATACAAGGACTATTTCATTGCTCAGCTCTAAATGTGCTTTCTGATGAGGGCATAATATCTAAATAGATCTTGCGTAATGTTCCTATTGGAAGACAGGGAAAGAGCTCAGGTTTGAAGCAAGGGGACCGTTTTGTCCAAGTCAAAGGCCTGCCTGAGACAAGACGACTTGCAGCAGTAGCATTATCAGGACACACTGCTTTTTCTTCTTTTTGAAGAAGAAGAAGAAATCAGAAAAAGGAGTGATATGGCTGGATCTGCCTCTTTGAAGGCTTCAGGCTCACACAAGCTGGACACCCTGAACAATTTAGAAGAAATGTCAGGTCCAGGTCAAGATTTTGGTTGGTGCTGAGGGATCCTTAGCAAGATGTACAAAAAGGAGTGCTCTTGAGGAATGCCAAAGTGCCAGGAACATTCAAGAGCTTTGGTGGAGCAGCAGTGTGCAGGAGATGTTACAGATATTTAAAACTGAAGGCAGAAGAAAGTTTGACTAAATTTCAAAAATGCAGGACAGTGGGGAGAAAAAAATGGAGAAAATTCTAAGATATAGACTTATATCTGGTGGTTATATAGACTTAGTACTGGTGGTTATTAATGGGACACTTAAAATTGAGATTGACTGACTGACCACCATTTAAATTTTAAAAAATATTTCAAAATTTTCTTCCAAAAAGATTGAAGAGAAGCTATAGGTTTACTAGAGGAATGTGAAATAAGGACTACAGTTGGTATTATACAGAGGTGGGATTAGACCAAATGATAAAAATGGTCCTTCCTTACCATTGCACCCTTAGAAATTCAGAGCACAGAAACTAATCTCAGATTAAGTATTCTATAATAAGAAGGAAAAAATGCAGTTTATGCCAAAATTTGAGCTCCTCTGAAGGCTGGATAGCTAAAACATTTTCTTAATTATTTTGCTATCAACAGAAAACAAGGTAGACTGTCAGATTGATTGCAATAACTCAGTAGTTACCAAATTTTTTGCCCCACAAAATACAACCACTGCCAACCTTCAAAATTTCTCACAAAGCACCTTGTCCGCGTTTTTTAATCACTCTTTTATTTAAAATATCCTCACAGTAATATTGTGTATATAAGGTGTACTTTTACCGTGACCTCAAAGCTCACCAATGCCTAGCAACAACCACTGCTGTTATCTTCTCCTGTATGTTGTTGTGTGGGTACCCTGCTGATTCATAATGGCATTACAGCTTTCGTTATGTGGAGAACATTTTGAATGTACAATAATCTTACTTAAAATAATTGCTGAAGTAAAATCAAAATACTGTTTTGTAGCCTTGCATTCACCTGATATAGATTTTTATGTAACCGTATGTTTATATACACATGTATGAGTGCAAACCCATGATATTACACAGTACTAATGGACACAAGACCACAGGCTGCAGCATTAATATGCAAAAGCCATTAAGTTCCTGAACACACTGCTATGATGAAACCCTTAATAGGATGTAGACTACTGAATTAATAACATTCATCGCGATTATAGTGAGGTGCCAAGACTAATTGGAAAAGGTGTTTGATCATAAAAATAACTATCA
This sequence comes from Anarhynchus alexandrinus, assembly GCA_008711295.1. Lineage (NCBI taxonomy): Eukaryota > Metazoa > Chordata > Aves > Charadriiformes > Charadriidae > Anarhynchus > Anarhynchus alexandrinus. The sequence continues at coordinate 8,715,735 of VUYV01000013.1, forward strand.
GGGATCTTTTTTCCTAGTTTGTTTTTTTTTTTTTCCATAATGAATTTAAATGTGCAATGAATAGAGAGGGAAAGCAAGGGAGGTTAAAAAAATTATGCCTGGTATTGTGTGTGTTAGAAATACAAGTTAAATTAATTGCACATTTATTTCAACAATCTTCTGTGTTTTGTCAAATTTCTATTTTGAAAGCCCCAGTCGATACCAATCTTTGTGTAAGAACAATGCTCTTAATAGAGTTATGTACCTGAGCAAACCTATTCACAGGCGCTTCACCTCTATGGTTGATATGCATGTAGGGAAAAAGCAGGCAATTAAACTTTACATCAGAGTAAATTCTCTGTTCTCCCAACTTCTTAATACCTTGCAGCTTACTTGCCTCTCAAATGCATGCCTTTGGAAGCAGACACCAACAGATTTTCTTGTTGTTTAAAGAGCTGGCAATATGAAACACGGTCCTGATTTCATACATGTGATGACTGACAGTGTCAAAAATACCCATGAATAAAAAAGACCAGGGTAAGAATAACAATGCTGGATTGTTTTCAGTGTAACTGTTTAATATTTTAACTCACAATTAATTTATGCTAAATAGGAGAAGTTGAATTCATTTCCACAGTTTTTCCTTTTTTTTTTTTTTTGGATAAAAGAAAATTTTTTAAATTGTCCATTCCTAAAGAACACGTTCAGGAAGAGGTCTTGAAACTAACTGGGGGGGTGTGTGTGTGTGTGTGGAAAAATTCTTGTGGACATTATTGCTTGTGATATACAAACAGCAGCTGCAGATGGGATCAGTAGTCTTCCTCATCTGGTAGCCAGACTCAAGTGCTTCATAGACACTTCCATATCAGGTATCTCTACGGAGTAAACAAAACAATCTTTCTGACCTCAGCTGACTAAAGGATTAAAAAGATTAGACTTTTGATCCTTTTAAGAGAGATTTGTGTATAATGAAACAGGTTCAAATTATTTGGATAAAAGCTTTCTTCCCTCCCTCCCTTCCTCCAGGATGGCATTCCATAAGTTTGTTATACAATGCTTGAAATAATAAAACAAAACAGAAGACACACATTTCCTTTAGTCTGTTCTAACATGCTTCTGGAGAGCTTAATTATTCCTTGGTTATGTAATACAAGAAAACAGAAACATGAGCAACTGGGCAACCTTCCTGCAGAAATCTACCATTCGCCTTCAGTTCGTCTTTTTACCTTTGCTTCTCTAATGCTTTCAGTCTCCTTTTGTATTGAATCCTTCCCATACTTCCTATCCTTTTTATTTGCTCATTCATACCCCTTACCTCTGCAATATTCTTAGGAGAGCAACTGGAAATGCCCAGGCAGAGGTCTTTTCCAGTCCAATTTATCTTGCTGACCTGTGTCAGATTATGCTATATGGGCTGCCTCTTCTCCAGAGATGTACCCACACGCTCAGGAGGAGGCAAATCGAAGACTCAAGTCCCTTTGAACTGCACTGCACACGTTAACCTATTTCCTATTGTGTCTCGAGTGGTCCAGCTTCAATTGGGCAGGAACATTTTTCAGCAATATAGGCCAGGATCAGGATATAAAATGATGGGTCACCAATACTGTTTTATTTTCCTGCTTATATTCCTTTTTCTTCAGCTGACTCAGAGTCCTTAAAATATGGACGTATTTAAAAATAAGTCACAGAGACCCTACACCTCATGAAATTAGAAGCAGAAAGTTGCAGATGGACAGAGAGTAGATCATGAAGAGATCCCAGAGGTGAAGCTCCAAGAGGGAAGAAAACTCTGGGTTAAAGTTCCTATTGCATGATAGACACCATCATTGTTTGCTGTTGAAACTTGGCAGGTTTTTTTGGTGAGAGGATTGTTTTAAAGTACCGATTACCTGAGTTATATGCATTAGAACATATAGACAAGTACCTGCACACGTGCTTCTGAGGTCTCCCGAGAGCAACTTTTGTCTCCAGATTAGATCAAATAAAATCTTATAAGATTCTTATCAGATGTGACAAGATCAGAACCTGAGGTTAGACAGTTTCAAGAAACATCTTCTAAGTGTGGCAAAATTTAAATTAGTTGTCTTTACTTGAAGTTTAGCAGAAGTAATTTGTGAAGTATAATAAATATTTCTTTTTAAAGGTGCTGAAAACTGTGTTGTGTGAAATTCTTTAGATTCAGACAGTTCTTGCTACTGTTTTTGGTACACAGGCCCTGAGCAGAAATATGCAAGTTCTATGAATTTTGCATACTAAATGAAAACCACCACTTAAGAACTTGCAAACACACTTCTTAAAAATGAATGAACACCAAAAAAAAGTGAGTTTTATCAGTAAATACTTCTGAAATACTGTAATATTGTAACTGAAATGAGGATTTGTTTTTTCTATATTTGTGCCAGAATTAATGGAATTTTCTTAGTGACTGAAATTCTTCATTTCATCTTTAAATGGACTGTTTATTACATTAAAACTATACCATAATATAAAAGTCCAAATGAAACACTGGAATAAAATGTTTTTTTCTTATCAGGAAGAGACAGCTTAATAAGATATTTTCAAAATTAAATTAAATTAAATTCCCTCCCTTCCTTCATAAATTGTATGATAATATAACTTTTTGTTTTATTCAGTATCAAAAGAAATTTGGAAACACTGGAACCACCTACAGTAGAAATTCCAAGTTTAAGACAAAAATCTGGGCTCAGCACTTTTTACACCATCTTACATTGAAGAGCAGTGCACTTTAAATAGGGAATTTCAGAGGTAAAATTGGTTCAACCTCATTACATTATCTTCTCATGCAAATACGTGCAACGTTGCTTTTCTGATTCATTTATAAACATTGCATATTAGGCACAGCCTGAAGTCATCAGTCATTGTTCAATAAAAAGATGATATATCAAACCAAGAACATCAAGAGTACAAGAAAAAAATACGGTGCTCTTGAATCAGACACTTCAAAATAAAATACATGAGGTTGAGTTCAAGAAAGATAGCCATACTATTTTACTGCTCTCTTCACAAAAAAAAAAAAAAGAAAAAAAAAGTTACAAACAGAAAGAAGCACAGCTCCCAGGGGAAAGAGACTCTTGCTAAGTCTAAAGACTTTCTCAGGCTCCTCAGACACTTATTGCAGATCATAACAATGATTACTTTACAAAACTTTCAGTCTCTTTGACCTGGTTTCAGCTGGGATACAGTAAATTTTCTTTCCAGTAGCTGCTGTGTTTTGGATTTAGTAGGAGAATAATGTTGATAACATGTATTGTTTTAGTTGTTGCTAAGTGATGTCTATATTAAGTCAAGGACTTTTTCAGCTTCCCATAGAAACGGAGAGGGAGCACCGACAGGACATGTTGGCCAAAGGAATATTCCTTATCATAGATGTCATGCTCAGTACATCAACGGGGGTTGGCCAGGGGGCAGGAGTCTGCGATTGCTGCTCAGAATGGTCTGGGTAATTGATCATCAGGTGGTGAGAGCAGTTTGTGTTGTATCGCTTCATTTTGTATAGTCTTTTACCATTATTATTATTAAACTTATTATTTTCCTCTTCCATTACTGCTCTGTCTCAACCCATGAGTCGTCCCCCCCCCTTCTTTTCTCCCTCTCCTTCCTATCATAATGGGGGGTGGGGGGGAGTGAGCGAGAGGCAGCGTGGTCCTAGTTGCTGGCTGGGTTAAGCCATAACACTCATGCACCGTCTCTGCATTCTTGGTACAGAAGAATCCATGTACAATAAGTTGGAAAAGGAAAGCCTCTGCAGTTGTTTAACAAATGACATCAAATAAGGACACCAAACGTAAAACTAGAAGCGTATGAGAATATACTTGGTGGGGCAGCTGCAAATAGGATGCTCTGGAGGATATTACTACATCAGCACACATTGCTCACATCATGGTAATAAATCACCAGGCAAAGAAGAAGCAATCTCTTAATGAATACCACTCAAAAGAAAGCTTGCAATTATAAGATATGCGTATTTTAGTTGACTCCAGAATATCCCTTTAAGATGCAAGTCATGGTGGAAGTAACCATGGTAAAGAAAAGCATAGGCGGTGGTAGATGCTTAAATACACTGAACTGACATGAAATCAGAACTGACGGCCACAAGAAAAGAGGTATTCAGGCCAGTGCTGAAGCAGAATTCCCTTCCTCACATGAATTTAACACAAACAACTTCTATTAAAAAATTCTATATTGAAAATTATTTTTAAACCCCCTACAACTTAGTGCTAACAATTTCTATGTAACTGGAATGTCAATCTATGTATCTGCATACTCTATTCTTTTTCCCATTCATACCTTTGGAAGAGGAAGTCATTTCATTCACTTCCGTAGTACTTGGAGCATTCCATGTATAAGCATATGTTTTGGACCTCGTAACTCATATTTATAAGTAAAGCCAATGTAGCGCCTCGTTTAATTCTGCATAGGAAGAGAAACTGCACTTGAAGGCAATGATGTACCTCAGCCACTAGTGCTAAGGTGGGGAAAGGGATCTGTCTTACCTAGGAGTGGTATAAGTAACTAACCTGGCTGCTTTAACGTCCAGAAACATTTTCCAAATGGTGGTACATAACAATAGATTTTTTTACTAACCAATGGAAACATATTGAAGGAAGCTTATAAGGTACATGAAGTTATTGAAAATTTAATTCATGCCGTATTGCCTTTGGAGTCCTGCTGTAATCGTAAATGCCAAAAGCATAACAAAAAATAAGTAGGCTTTGGGGTGTTTTTTTAATGTTCGACTTTAAAAAAAAAAAGAGAGAGAGAGAGAGAAATGCTTTGGGAACTATTTTTATTCTGGCAGAGTTTTCACTGCTTGTTTAATTTGGTTCCCGGACTCTGTCCCCTTTTAATTCCCTTGTCATCTAGAATCTATTACGGGGAGCTAATGCCCTCATGGCACCATCTGGCATTATTTAATATGTAACACCATCTTATAAATCAAATTATAATTTATAATTAATCAGACAATTTGTATTTTTAATAATCAAAATCTCTATTAGAAAAAATCTGAATATATTAATGCACCATAGCATTGTAAAAATATTTACGATCTGTGGTTTTTCTTTTTTTCACTGCTTGAAGACAAAGGGTTTCATTTCAAAAGCAGATATTAATTAGAATGCATCCTAAAATATTTTACAAGGATTTTTTCCAAAGTTTTGTAGAAATACGCCATCCCAAAGAATGGGTGTTTTAGAAAATTTTAGAACGCAATACAAACAGAAAGTTGAACTGGAAATCTTTTTCCACTATACTCGCTGCCTCTATCAGCCATTATACACAGTGCACTGTGCGTGTTCTGCATATGTGGGATCACCAGCAGGAATTCTCTCCCTCAATTTAAGTATCCTCAGCCTTACCCTCTAGCATGACTAGTTATATCCAAGGACAAATATTTTTACCAATTAGATGCTACCTATGCAAATTCAATATTTAGTCTTTCTTTCATCCTAACACACAAAAGACAAATGCTGATTGGCCTAGCAATAGGGGAAAAATAGGATATGAGTGTTTTACTACAAAATGGAGTAAAATCCCCTCTTTTTTTCCCCAAATAAATTATTGGATAAGTTCTAAATCACTGGGTTTTTTTTCTAGTCTGGGATAATTCAGTTAGGTTTTAAGAAAAGAGCTAGAAAGAAAAGGCCAAAGATGAAAAATTGGTAATATCTGCGTCACGCTGCTCTTCATTAGAGTCTGAACTCTGGGTACCACAGTATCAAGCGCACAAGCAGCACACCAATATACTTAAAGGAAATAGCTAAAGATATTTGTGGCCTGAGCACTCCAGTGCTATAAAACTTCTTTCTAAGACAGTGAGTTTCACTTCAGGGGACTCCTGCTTCCACCCTGCATGCACTGCTGCCAGCGGCTGCAAGGCAAAACAGGGCTGTCGTGAAATAAATGAGAACTACGGAAATCATAATAGGAGCAGCGGGCATCTTGCAGCAAATCCCGCTAATCCTCTTGTGTTCAAAATGCCCAGGGGAGAGGAGGAGGAGAAACACTGGCTGGAGACGTGTTTAAGCTCCCTTCAACAGAGTAAACTAGAGTGGACATCTGAGGCTTCTCACCTGCACCTGTGTCACAAACCTTGGTCCGAACCCCGTGGGGAGCCACGCTTGAGCTGAGTTTAACGCTAGATGTACGCTGACAGGCGCGATTGGTAGTCAAAGGGATGAAAATGAGTGAAAATGTGAGGAAGTGCTCTGAATCTGGCCAATGTCCCCATCCACACCAGGTCATATGCCACCTGAGTCCAGTGACAGGGAAGCAGATGCCCCGCCAGGTGGTGGGGTGTCTGGGTCAGTCTGGCTGACCACTGGAAAACAGGCACTGAAAAAAACCAATACATTTTACATCCACTTTCTCATTCTAGGCTCAAACCTGTACTTTTTATCCAAAACTTTCTTCAAAGTTCAAAATCTGTTTCAGTGAGACATTCCTGACGAGATTTTCAAAGAAGCAATATTCATTTACTTGATGGCTTCTCATGGCAATGGCAAGACTTTATGGAGCCTTCAAACAGCACCTTATAAGTACTAACTTACACTCATCTTAGAAATTCTCATTTTTCACCCTTCCATAGATCTTTATTACTAAGATACACAAGAAATGGGAACTTCAAGGAGTGTTTAAACTGCACGTTCCTCTGCTACCTCTTCACTGCACGCAAACGTAATCCTCTGCTTGTAATGTCACAGTTGGTGCTTGCGCACGGAAAAGATTAATTTGTCAGAAACAGAGGATTACACATTTAATAGGGGCACAGACAGGTGAACAGGGCATAGCCCTTGGGAAGGGAGCTCCATTGGCATGCAGATCTGACCCACCAGCTCCTCATTCACTGAGATTACATGAGAGGAGAGTTGGGATAACTAGTGTAAACAAAAAAACCCATATATAATGTTAAGCATTCCAGTATCATTTAGCTTTAAAAGCATACATTGAGGTTACTATGGAGAAACAAGAAGTGATTTGGGAAAGCAGGATCTCTGAGCTAATGCAGACCTGAGCTACCATGTCCACACTGAGTGGTACCACACAAATTTGGTATTTAAATTCCTTCTCCTTCAGCCCTGTTAGCATCCTTGCTAAGGAGCGACATCACACAATTCCTTAATTGTATGGAGAGAGAGAAGTCCCACTGGTCAGCCACAGCAAGGAGCAAAGGAGGTGAGATCCATGGGACCCCGAGTGAACTGCCCATGAAAGGCAGCAGTTCCCAAAACGTAAAGGGACTGGCAGCTGCTGCCTGGAATAAGGACAACAGAGCCTTAGAGAGATAACAGGTGGCACCTGACTTCTTTGAGAGGCAAAGCCTCTCTGTTCCCTCTTGGGGGGGAGCACACTCTTGGAAAGCCTAACTCAGATCACATTAGAGGGGGAAAATAAAATCACTGTAGAAAAAGGATTTCTCTATAAAGAGAAAAGCCTCCTTCCATGCTCTGCCTGTGTAACAAGGATTTTAGAAAAGAGCAGTGCACGTGAGTTATTTACCTTCAAATCCATCTGTATTTTTCTCCCCCAGCTTCTAGAGCTTTTGTTTACTGTGTACTGAGTCAACTAAGGGGTTAAAATAATACACACAGCTTACCTTTTGCAAGGCCTTTTATAAACTCTAGTCAGACACAGAAGAGTCCCTCATCTGCTGTAACACAGATATTGTCCCCAGTTGCCAAAATACCCACAACAGCAACCCTGAGCACAAGCAGCACGGCGACAGGGGCTCTCCTCTGCACTCAATCCCCTCGTGTTTCCAGGCTTCCCTCATCAGCAGATGTAATGCATTAAGTGGGAGACTGTGGAAATGGGCTCATGTAGAGTGAGGTAAATCATAGAATCATAGAACTGCTGAGGTTGGAAGGGACCTTTAAGATCATCAAGTCCAACCATTACCTTACCCTGACAAAACCACTCCTAAACCATGTCCCCAAGTACCACATCTACCCTTTTTTAAACCTCCTCCAGGGATGGCGAATCCACCACCTCCCTGGGCAGCCTATTCCAATGTTTGATAACCCTTTCAGTGAAAATTTTTTTCCTAATATCCAAACTAAACCTCTCCTGGCATAATTTGAACCCATTTCCTCTCGTCCTATCAGTTGTCACTAGGGAGAAGAGGTCAGCCTCCACCTCTCTACAACCTCCTTTCAGGTAGTTGTAGAGGGTGATAAGGTCTCCCCTCAGCCTCCTCTTCTCCAGGCTAAACAACACCAGTTCCCTCAGTCATTCGTCATAAGATTTGTCCTCCAGACCCCTCACCAGCTTTGTAGCCCTTCTCTGGACACTCTCCAACACCTCAATGTCCTTCTTGTAAGTGAGGGGCCCAAAACAATCCTTGCATTGTATTCCGACCCCTATAATTCCTGATGTATATCACATTCAGGTCATTCGAGCATTCATGAATTTCGAGTTCAGTCACGCTGAAGTCTCATTATAGCATTTCAGGGAGCAAAACTCGCACCGCTTAAGCCACGTGGCTACCCCAGTTTGTACCAGGTGAAGGTGCCGCAGGGGCTGCAGAAAGAAGAGCGGATGGATGAATTAGAGCAGGAATCTGTGCGCTGTGTAAAGCGAACTGCTGGCAGCAACTCTGGCCTCAGCTGCAGGTGTGTGTTGGCTCTTTCATACTTGAGCAGTGAGTGGGGAACAAGACAGACTTTGGGTTTTGTGACAGGAAGGATACAAGGAAGGATACGGGTTTTGTGGGGAAGGATAACTCACCAGCAGCGCCACTGGCTGACCCGTCGGCATGGACAGCTATCTGCCTTCAGCCCTTGGTGGGAACCCCATGGCTCGATGGGAAATTCTACTGAGGGGTTTGGGGATGCGCTTGAACTCTGAATGCAAAATGCAGGAGCGCTTGACTCTGTTCAAATCACGCGCATAAGTCTTTCTTGAATTGGGATCTATAGGAGTACGTATATCGCTACTAACAATGACATACTGTATATTATTGCAGGAAGAGAATGACTACAAACCTGCAGGTTAGCCTGCCACTAATTTATTGCTGCTGGCACCACTTTCTGCCTTAAATATTATACAAATTTACTTTTCAAATAATCTTTGAGTAAATATATGTCTAAAGGGGTATATTTTATCAGATGGACATTTCAATGAAATATTTTATTTCTAAGGTAGGACAAGTGGAAAGTAGCTAAAGAAATATACTGATAATAAAACATGCAGTCAAGGAAAGCACTTTCATAGCAGCAGCAGCAGCTGCATGAATGACTTGCAGAAAAGAATAAATTGTGTTTATAAATAAGCACATGAGGATAATATTAATAGATGTGTTTAATTGAAACCCGTAAAGCTGGTAAGATTTTTATCTCCTACACTTTAGCATTTTTTTTGTTCCTGTGAAAAAGACTGGGAAGAAGGTGAGGGGGAATATGTGCAAAGCACATGGTGTTGAGTAAAAGACATCCCGTTGCGATTGCTCACAGGGTCTGAACCTTATGGAGAGCAGCAGCTCGGGGTGATGACAACGGGATGTTGCATAGGAAATGCTGTGAGTTGGGAGCAGCTCGGAGACCCACCAAAGAATACGTTTTGTTAGTCCCCATTCTGCCATCAGGCAGGAAAATTCACTCTAAAGCCACAACCACATGCTGGGTTTTCTGTATTTAGTTTGAAGTAGGCAAAAAGCAGTTTCACAATATGCCTGGAAGAGCAAACGGCACCGTGTCTGTTCACTGATTATTGGGTCTGGTTCAGGCTGGCTTTTATTCATTTTTCCACTTTTATTCATTTGTCCCACTTACTTGAATTAGCAGTTTCTGATCCAGATCCAGGAGCGGTCTCAGCCTCTTGGCATCTCCTGGGACATCCATCAGACCCTTTGGTGTGCGGTACTCCTTCCAAGGCTGCGCTGCGCACATCGCCAGATGCCTCCCCCATGGGGAAGGTGAACCCCAGTTGTTCCCCATCTCCTGCACAGAGTGGCAGCAGTGGAGAGCACAGATGACTTTGCCAGGAAGCAAGATTGAGGATGAAGGGAGAGGCAAGACACAGCCAAAGAACATAACTTGTCCCAGTTCTCACCAGTTCCTGTCAGAGTGTGAAAGAACTATGAAGAAATACGAGATGGCAGAGCTTAAATAGCTCTGTTCAGCTTTGTGCTACCTTCTCTTACATGGTTTACTTGTCTTGGAAATTTGACTTTGCATTTTCATTCTATTATACTTGCAATCGTTTCTCTAGGGATAATTGCAACATCCCTGTTTTTCATGACTTTTTTTTTTTCTTTTTAACTTAGAATACTTGATATATCCTAAACCTTAACTTGATCTAACGTTTATATGCTAGGTGATAATTAATACCAAAGCATTCATCTCCAGCTGCCTGAAATCTAAAGCTGTGTTGTGTTTAATGGAAACACAATTTGCATGTGTCCAGTTTGTGCTGTAAATAAAAATCTGCTTAATCACCCTAAGGAAGTGATTCCCTCCTTTCTATCTCCCATAAACCTCTATCACCCTTATACTGTGGCACAGTGTCTGAAAATGTTATATGCCTTCACTCCTCCAATGCTACTTCGTAAATATATTCTGAACCTAGCAGAAAAAATGTTTCATCAGATGGTCAGCTTGGTAAAATATTTTACTTCTAAGAGGGGATGAACAGCAGGCAATGAAAGAAATACAGCTATAATAAAAGACACAGGCAGTGAAAAGGCTGTGGTAAAATCAGCATAAATGTCACCCCCCAACAAGAATAAATTTTCTTTATAAATAAATACTGTGAGAATAACATTAATATCTTTAGCAGAGAGTGGGAAAGTGTAGGAACAGTAAAAACTGCTCTTGTGTAAGCATACTTTTCTCTTCTAGTGCAGGAGGTATGGGACGAGAGTTATGGTACTTATTTAATTCCAGTTTGTTCCACAATGGGTTTTTCAAATGAGGCTGAGGATGGCCACCATCACGCGACTTGGGCAAGAGAGGACCAAACACCAACTGCCAGTTATCTGGTTTGGTAGTTAGCAGACTTCATCACAGTTTTTCCTGACTACTGACCTAGTGCATGGTACCATCTGGTTTTATTCACATCTTTAGACCCTCATTTGCCTCCTGACTCTGTCTTGTTTGTTGAGAGTGTTTGCAATTTAGGGCCTTAATTAAACGGATGCGCAGCACCTCTCCCACCAAGCACTTCCAAGAGATGTTATATCACGAATCGAAGTGAAGGGTATTTGCACTCCGCATTACATTTGGTGGTAAAACTGAGTGTGAGATAACTGAGGACTATTATCAATGCTGTGCCTCTTTCTCACTCCCCCCCTTTTTTTTTAAGTGTTATTTTTAATTTATTTTTAAAGTCTTTACAACTAATGAACACACCATTAGCAGAGTAGAACAGGAGTTTGATTAAGTGGGAAGGAGAATGAATATAAATAAGGTCGATAAGATGGAAAATACAGCAGAAAAGCAAGCATGAGGCGATGCCTATCCCTGTTAGCAAACAGAAATTAAAACCTCTGTTCTAATAAGAATAGCGATGGCCTTAGATGGGAAGATATTTGTAGGACACTGCTGATGTAAAAAGATTCTAGTCCTTGCCAGCACTAGAAGATAAGGTAAAGGAAAAAAGAAGAAAAGCTGAAAAGTTAGACCAAGCATCATGGAGAAACTCTCTTTGTTTAGCCTGGTTGCTGTTTGTTTCTTTGTGGGATAGGGAAGTTAGGGTATCTTTTAAGACCAGGAAGATCTGCATTCAATTCCCTGATGTAACCTAACCCCCTACTGTCACTCTGGAAAAATTAATTGGGCTCAGATAGTTAAAGGTACCTCAGATTTCTAAATATCACTGATTTCAAGAAAATCTTGACTTGTAAATCAGGTAAAATTGAAATGAAGTTAAAGTTCCTGAAGTAAACACAGTGGAAAAACAACCAAATTAGAAAGGACAAGTGCAAACACAAAATCAACCTTAGGCAGTTTTGCTTGTGGTGTGTTAAAATAAAAAAAAAAAAAAAGAAGTCATGGGGAATTATTCTTCTTTAAAAGATTAAAACAAGGACTCAGGATTATATATGTTTTTCAAGCTTTTTGTTGTTTCCTGATCATCTGTATTTCAGATGGAGTTGCACTTCTTTTTTTTTTAACTTCAAATTTACTTAATCACCTGTACTGCAGCATCACACGTGGAACCCCATAACAGGATCTCACGGGACCTGGTAGGGCTGGTCCTATGGCAAGGACATTGGTCTTAGGTTCAGTGAAACTGTTTATTCAGATATTGGTTACAGGCGGGCTGCACTAACTTAAAACTTTGTACAGATGAACATAACTGCTTCCTACACCCTTAGGGGACACACAGCTGCACCCACGGTAGAGTGCCCACACCTTCAGTCTCAACCCCTATGACATTCTTGAGTTTTTGACTTGCATCACACAGACTGCTGACACATCCACACAGTAACATTTGCACAGAACCCTAAAAACACGCTGAAGTCCCTATTTGGAACCACAAACCCTCAGTCGATAGCCACCCAAGCCAAGAACAACTGCACAGATGGGGGAGTCCTTGCTTCAGTTCCCATTTTTACTTAGAAACCTGGAAGAATGATTCCCCCCTCCCCCCCCAAACTACAAGCTTTCTCACCAAATGTTACAGGAACATCTGCTGTAGTGACATCAGGAACGTTAAGGCAATTAATGTGAGTACCGTCAAAGCATTTAGCTGGGCCTGCAGAGTCCTGGCCTTTCTTCTGAACTTGTTCATCTCCTCAGCACAGGAGATCAGCGAGAAGGGAAGGGAGGCAGAGGAGGGGAGGTGTTGCAGTAGCAGAGGACACAGGGGAGAGGCTAAGATTAAAAAGAGATTTGGAAGCTTTTTTTCAGCTAGTAATTCCTCTTATTGCATGATTCTCTCCTCCCCCCCTTCCTCTCTCCATCATCTTTTATTCACACAATTTGTCTCACACCCTCAATGACAAAATAATCCTTCACATGAGAAAACTGATTAAAAACTGGATCCACCAAGGCATGTTTGGCCTGTTGATTCCTTAGATGCTTTGTAACTGCCCTTGAATTTGTGACTTCCCATTTGCATTTTGGTTTTGACCTACCCCTGTGCAACCAGAAGAGCAAGAATTCTTAGGAGAAACAACCCCTGAGCTCATTGCTTTCAGCGACGTCCTTTATGGGTGTTCATGCAGTCCTGTCATGTGATCTAACAGGCTGTCCTGGGGACCTAACACCTCTGATCTGCCCTATAAATTTCACCTGCCCTTTTTGGCATGTTGCTTCAGTACCAATCGACATCCTCTTGAACAGCCAAAAAGGCCAAGCTCTCTAGGTTCACAGCATGACAGAAATCCTGTTCAAAATGTGCATACCTTGTCAGCACTCAATGTCTTGCACATGCAATATTTTGAGAATCTGCAGCCAACTTTTTTATAAAATAAACAATGTACAAACAGTGATTTAAAGATCATTATAGCTTCCCATAGGTTTTAGTATTTTTCTCCCTAAAAACAGAGAGACTGGAAGGACACAGTGACAAGAAGGTGAGTTTATGAGAAGATGCTGGTCTTGCTACTTTCCTCAACATGGTGAGGACACTTTTGGTTTCTCATTGACAGAAAAAAAAAAAACCCAACCACTTTTTTCCTCTTTACGTATAAATAACAATTACACTTCTCCCCCTTTGTCCCCCCAAAAGCTTTAACAATTCAGCCTAAGGCAGACATCATTTGGCATGGAAAAGGTCATGTTTTATAGAGTAGATGGGGAGAACAGAATCATATATGAGAAAGTCTTTAGCAAACATCACTGTTGAGACGTTTAGACAAACTCCACATGCAGAAGAGAGACATATGTCCTGATGGCACACACAAAGCAATTTCTTTCACAAGGAGCAGCCAGCTTGTAGAACAGAAGCAGATGGATGTTCTCAAATCATTTCAGAGCTAAAACATGGGAAGTTCGCAGTGTGCCAACCACAGCACTACTATCTATTCCAGTGCATGCTTTAATGACCAGAAAAATTCTCAACATACATTCTTCCCCACCTTCTTCTATTAATAATTATATTTACATGTCTATCACGCTATATATGCTTTGCCCATAAAGAAAACTGCCTTTAATTCCCTGTGTGCCCATCTCATCCGAGCACACACTCCAGCTCCAGTTCTCCAGATCACATTTATGTCTTCTCTGTGCTTATGAGGGTCAGTTCAAGCACCAGTCTTGCCCTGGTTGCTACATTCAAAGGCAAAGCAACGCAGTGAGAGTTACTGACCCAGGAATACACAGTTCATCTAAACCATAGTCCTGTGTCTGTCCAGGGACAGATGTCAGATTTATTTTTTTTTTAAAGTATTATTTGAAAGAGTCAATAACTTTGAAATATTTTTTCTGGGTAGTTGTCTTTAAAAACGTTTTCATGTTTGGTTAATTTAAAATATGAAAAGCAGCCTGTTTTCCAAGTCAGTGCTGTTGCTTGCAAAGAGAGCCAATTCTGCGTAGAACAGGTATGTCACAAGACATGCAACAGTCACCCAGGTAATCTTTACCGCATGCTTTTCCAGATACGTGATCAATATGAATTACTGTTATTTTGTGCATACTCACTATTTTTCAGAGATGCACAGTTTGCTCGCCCCTTCACAACAACTGTGGCACACTCCATTTTCATTACTTTCTGCTGGGCCAGAGATGCTTTTCTGGATTTACCCAGCTTGTTACAATCCTACATGGTGTCATGTTAGATAGTATGACCAAACAGCTCAGCTCTGCTGGTTCATTTCCAAACATCCCAAGGGAAACCATAGCAATGCCTATTTGCACCAGTTTTTCTTACAGCAGTGGATTTTCCCCACCTTCTCTTCTCGACCTGCTAACCTAAGGACAAACCCATTCCCATTACAGTTGCAGGAAAAAAGAAACCAGATTGGAAACAGACTGACCCCTTTGCCAAATCCAGTGGCCTATGCAGGGACAACATTCTCCACCTGATGACCCTGGAAGAGTTATCCCTTCCAACACTCTCCACGGTGAAACAGATTATCACCAGAAAAAAATAACGTGCCCATCCCTGATCTGAAGATCTTTATGGCTGTAGTTATGCATTTCTTCTGTGTCCTTTGCTCACACAGATAGCCTGAGACAACACGTTGTACAGATTCAGGTGGTCATGCCATCTGAGATAGTACTCACTTCTCTTCCTGTACCTCACTGATACGGTTTTATTGGGAGATCTCTGCTGTCAGCTGCCTACAAAGCCAGCGTAAATCATTTGCTAAACCATATCATGCTTACAGCTGTTGTGCCAAATTACACCCTGGTGTACGCACATGCAACTCTCAGCCATTGCTGGCTGTAACCCATTGTGCCTAGAAAGAAGCATTTGTTATATTCCCAGTGATACTTTTATACTGTTACCTTAGTAAAGACTACAGTTGGTGTAAATCAGTACATTTTCATTGCCGTCAGTGGATCCACACTAACATAATTCTTTTTCATCTTTATCTCCCATCAAACTTATGGTTCTGCACCTATATTTCCTGCGTAGTTACATTGTTCCTGCTTGTGTCAGCCTCTCTATGTCAAAACCAGATTATTTCTTGTAAAGGTTGTACACGTACGGTGGACATAAGCATTGCACTGGGGTTGAGCTGAGCCCATCGAGTTTAGCCTCCCAGCTCCAGCAGGATTCTAGACCTAATTGAGGAATATAATAATGAGGACATATTGAGAACTATTTTTTCCTCACTACAGTTTCCTGATTTATTGTAATTAGTGATACAGAGACATCTGGAGTTGGAAGTAATGACCAGGCTACTATTAAGATACATAAATTTGTCTAACCCTTTGGTGAACCCATTTGTACTTTTGACATAAAAAAAAGAATTAAAAAAAATGTTTCACGTGTGTCCGCCAGTAAGATGTGCAGAAACCTTGCACAGGGTAGGCATGGGCATCAGTGTTTCACTGCTTGCTCAAAAATGGATGTATCTGAAGTTCACTTTTACAAAGTGAAGCTCCAAGAGACTGAAAATAGTCCGGCTACTTTGAAAGGAATTCCAGACAGAAGGGGAAAAACAAAAAAGGTGAAATTAAGAAGGTCTGGTTTTTCCTCATGCTTTTGCATTTAATTTATTGGTGGTAAATGGAAGTTGTTGGTGCATAGGACTATGTGGTACAGAACTGATGGGAATATAATTTCCCCTTCACCCAACTGGAACTGTTGCACTCAAGGTGCCTATCCATAAGATGGCTTTTTAAGGCTTTTATGTATCTTTGTCCGCCTGAAAAGATGTATCAAAAAACAAGCCCAGACTTTAACACAGCTTTTAGGTATTATAGAATCATAGAATTGTTAGAGTTGGAAGGGACCTTAAAGATCACCTAGTTCCAACTCCCCTGCCGTGGGCAGTCACCTTCCACTGGACCAGGTTGCTCAAAGCCCCCTCCAGCCTGGCCTTGAACACTTCAGGGGATAGAGCATCCACAACTTCTCTGGGCAACCTGTTCCAGTGTCCAGTATTGTAAAAGTTCTGTTTCATCAGCAATAAGGAATTCAGCAAGGACGTAGAGCAATAAGAAGTTATAAGCCAGAAGGGACTATGTGTGTGACAAAGCTTCATTAAACCTCCTGAAAGGATGACTGCATGCCAAGTGTCCACTGTTTTTCTAGCAGCAGCTGGCTCCAGGTGCATTCTCAAATGCTACACATTAATCCAGGTCCTTTCTGAACCTAAGCTTCTTTCTCTTGCCCTACTAATCGTACGATGAGCTTCAGATCAGAAGGTTGCTCCTTGACCTGCACAGAAAAGTGGTTGGAAAATGACAGGCCTCAAAATGGTGTGATCTCACCAAGTAATGTATTCCAGCCCTGTAATTTATTTTTTCTGTTCTTATTTTTTCTGTGTTCATTAAATTGGCTTCCTGTGAAGTAGGGCTTTGGTTTTAAAAGGCCTCTTTTGATATTCAAATGTTTACAGAACATTCACTCCCGATTGCTTGGTTGGAAAGCTGAACTATTTCTTCCTCTGTTCAGGTCATCTGTACAGACCCTTCTGGTGGCTCCCACAAACATGTTTGCAAATCTCTGGGTGATCAAACTTTATTTTGTTCCTTTTTCACATGCAGCTAACCTTTGAAAATCATTTCCAAGGGCTATTCTGAAAAGCAGAATCCCAGCTGGAGTTTTTTAAGGTCATGACATAAGATTTATCTTTAACACACATTCTGATTTTCCTTGCTTTGCCTTTTCTTTGATAAGATTTTTTTTCTCTGGTGTTTTGCTTTGTATAACATTGTGCTTTTTGTGACCATACGCCATTTCCAATGGCTTGCAAGTAAATTAATTTATTGTAAGCAGTGTTTTGCTATTATACAAAGTTGTTCATTGGTGAGGGAGGATGTATGCCAGCTGATAAAATTGAGAAAAGATACAAGAGATGACCATCTAACCTGTCCCATGGTGGAACAGGAAGCAGGTTTTCCTGCAAAACACTAAATGTTCACCATCACTGGGTCTATGTGACTGTGGTAAGCAGACACTATAAAAATCAAGAGACGAAGGGCTTTTAACAGGGTATATGAGGACTGGTAAGACCTTCTTGTTTTGGTGCTAGGGAATGCCTTCTTCAAGCAGCCCTTGAGAACAGAGCTTAGGTGGTTTATTGTAAAATATGGAATTATTTGGGTTTTTACCCGATACTATTGACATCAGTAGAGATTTCCCTAGTGACTTCAGTGAAGTGATAGCCAAGTCTTTAAGTACTGCAAATTATACACATTCAGGGGTATAGGGACAGTGGCAGAAAATAAAGTGGGCACTACCATCTAGACAGGAATGGTATGATACCACCTCAGGTGTCTGAGCAAAAAGACTGATCTGAGCTCATACATCTAGTGGGAGAAGGGCTGATCTAGACTTTTGTTCACAGCACTTTCATTAATACATCTATTCAGACGGAAATATCAACCTGGTATGATTTTTCTTCATTTTTTTTTTTATTTTGCCATTTTTGATAACACTTTTTATGGAAAGAAGACTTTGCATCCTCTCTCAAGCTACCAAGCGAGAACTTCCTTAGCACTGCACAAACCACTGCCCACAGATGACTGATAGCAGCTTACAGCAATTTATGCAGACATAGAGTTGCACTTGTCTGTGATTTTGCCTTGTAAGTAATTAGTAAAGGTCAGACAGATTTTCTTGAACTTATATAAATTAATCATGAAGCAAAGAACAGGATTTCTGGTGGGGTCCAACTTGTGTTGGCTACTACTTTGTGCTGGCAGGCTGTGGTTAGCCACTTATTTAAAAATTAGCCTATTCATCTAACAATTCAGCTCCTAACTTTTACCTCAGAAACAGAAACAAAAGAATGATTAATATTCATAAGCTTGGCATTCCCATGAAGGCAGGTCCATGTAGATCTGAATGGTAATGGAGTATGGTTTAGTCCACCATGAATATAATATTAACCACACATGAAGTGTGACCAGCTGAAACAGTCAACAGAAAAAAAACCCAACTAACTTACTTTTAAAAAGCATCGACTCCATCCTTAAACATATTGACCACATCTGATACAAACTGATCAGTTCTGCTGGCTTCAGCAGAGCTCTTCTAATCTACATTAGCAAAACATGGAGACCTTTAACTACTGACCTACCCTGCTGTGTTAGGGGCCATGCCTTTGATACCTACTGCATTGAAAAAGACTCCAGTTCCACTCTGTGTCAAACACAAAAATATTTTTTCCAAGAGACATACTAAAAAAAGGAAGGACTGACAACAAACAATTCATCTAGTAAAACACGAGATCAACAGACTCTGAACACAAAGCCAGAATGTATCACTAGAGACAGGCAGATTGTCTATCCACATCCTAATGAAACAGCAAATAAAGGATTTTTTTAAAATAGAATATGTGTACTTGTGTGTGTTTGCATATGCACTGCCTTTGTGAAATCTCATGGGGAAAAATAATTATCTATAAAAGAAAAATGATCTTGTGAGACCAGTCTGCCTAAGAACAGCTAACAAATTTCAGCTGATATCATAAAATTATGACATGTAAGTACCATGAGTTAGCGCAGCGTGGACTCCATCTTCTGCTGAGAGAAATTCTAGCTAACTAGGGCCAGCACAACCTGCTCACTGTCCTTAGAAGTTGAAAAAAAAAAAAAAAAACACAAAAATATCCCCAACAAAACAAACAAACAAAAACAGAAAAAAAAAATCATAGCAAAATCCCTGAGACAGTCTAGAAATTTTTGCTGCTGTAGTTTAATACCTTATAAGCTCCAGCTGCAAACATCGTCTTGTGCATGGAAGTTACCCTCCGTGGACCAGTCACAACAAAAGGGAATGGGTGCTGACTTCTCAGCTGTTACACTTCAGATTGGCATTTTAGGTTTAAGGGCTGGGGAGGGCAAGATTGCACTGTGACTGTGAACTGTGACAGCTGAGGGATCCTGCTTCTCTTTTTCTGGTCCTGGTATGGATGGAAACTTCCCAGTAAATCAGGCAAGGCAAGTGCATGACTTTTTGTTTTGGAAGCTGAGACTGTTTTCCACTTGACGTAGTCCAATAACAGCACAACAGAACCATTTTACAGAATCACAGAATGGTCAGGGTCAGAAGGCACCTCTGGAGATCATCTAGTCTAACTCCTCTGACAGACCATGGTCACCTGGAGCAGGTTGCATGTGATGGCGTCCAGGCAGGTTTTGAATATCTCCGGAGTGGGAGACTCCACAACCTCTCTGGGCAGCCTGTGCCAGTGCTCTGCCACCCTCAAAGGAAAGAAGTTCCTCCTCATGTTTAGATGGAATTTCCCATGTTCAAGTTTGTGCCCCTTCCCTCTTTTCCTATCACTGGACACCACTGAAAAAAGACTGTTCCCATCCACCTGGCACCCTCCCTTTAAGTATTTATAAGCGTTGATAAGATCCCCCTCAGTCTTCTTTCCTCTAGACTAAAAAGACCCAAGTCCCTCAGCCTTTCCTCACAAGAAAGATGCTCCAGTCCCCTAATCATCTTTGAAGCCCTTTGCTGGACCCTCTCCAGCAGTTCCCTGTCCTTCTTGAACTGGGGAGCCTAGAACTGTACACACTACCCCAGATCTGGCCTCACCAGGGCAGAGTAGAGGGGGAGGATGACCTCCCTCGACCCACTGGCCACACTCTTCTTGATGCACCCCAGGATGCCAATGGCCGCCTTGGCCACCAGGGCACATTGCTGGCTCATGATCATCCTGTTGATTCCAAAACGTATATTTTACATTCATAAGCAGAGAGATATAGCATTTGAACATTTTCACTTCCAATCAAAGCCAACACTGGACACTCCACAGCTCTTTCAAAGCATTTCATACTTTGCAGGATCAGAACCTACACACTCATACATCAGCCCATGCAACACAGTTGACTAAAACTTCATTCACAAAGCAACTCACAGACACATGGTCAAAGTCTAAGATAGAAGAAGATGACGTTCCAAAATAGGTATGCTGTGTTTGGGGATTGACCTTATGTTGCAGCTCTTCTGTCTTCTGATTTGTTGGTAAGATGCTACATACGCATTTCTGACATCTTACTTCACGAGTTTACTGCAGAACATTTTGACAAGATGCTTTAGTTGCTAGTAATTACAGAACATTTTTTTTGTGCATCCTTGAAATTGGCAAAAGAAAGCCCTATCAGCATATTAACAATCTATCTGTGTATAGACTGATACTTTAATGTGCATATCAGAAAGAAAATTCTACTTTGCGTGAGGAATTACTATACCTTCCCCTCCCCCCCCAATATATTTTGCACTCAAAAGGGAAAGAAAAGAAATGTAAGTCAGTCAGGCCCAGGCACAGAGTACTACGCAGTTCTTAATTTCTCATTAACAGTGTGTCAGAGGAACTGATTTATCAGGAAATCTGTCTTCCTGCAAGAGCACCTGTAGTTTTCTTTCTAATTGATTTAGCAATGGAATTCTGCCTCTGGTTCATTTCCAAAAAGAAAAAGAAAAAAAAAAAAAGCATCTGTGATTGCATTGAAATACATATTAAAAGATTGTGGCATCCTCAGAGGACGCATAAGGAAGTAACTGGAGAAGGTCAGCTTGTTGGTGTCCTTTGCCAGATGCCTATGGCTCTTGTGATATGCGAAACAGTGAGATTCAGATTTGGTGTCTGCAATATGTGCCTGCATTTCAATTCACTTGCTGGAATACTAATTTAAATGGTAAATCCATTGAAAAAAAGACAGTCACTAAAACGCCTGCAGTATTTTGTTGAATTCTGTGCTATTATTAAGGGTGCGTTAACATCATACAAATGCTTAAAATATTGCAAGTGAAAGAAATGCGGTGATCCTGCAAAGGAAGGCTTGGCTCTCCCTCACAGATCAGATATTACCAAGACCTAACTGAATTTTACTGCAAACTTTCAGGTTCTCTTCATTTACAAAGACCGCATCTTCCTCCCTGAAAAGACAGACGCGCTCGCAAGTGTTGCACACTTCCAAGCATTGGGTGAGGTTTTGGAGATCTTCAGTGATCGCCAAGAGATGATTGCTCATTTCTTGGTTTTTGATGTCTCAGAGGCTACATTCAGCAGTTCAGGCAGTATTTATAGGCTATTTTGGAGAAGCTCAGACCAGGAGTGGGATGCACAAGCGCAAATATGAAAACTAAGCAGATTGTTGGATTTGGGACCAAGTTCTTGACTCTGCCACCAATCTGTAGCACAACCTAGAGCAACGCACTTGCCGTCCCTGCTTCTGTTCCCTCTCAGGGGAGTAAAGATCATGATTCTGTGTTTACCAATCCTTTTCTAGCTCTCTAAGAATCAAACTGAAATAAGCTGGCAGGAATTCAGCCAGCCAGTTAAGCCAATAGAGGTTTAACCTCCAAGTGGGTCATGACACCAACCAGTTGGTGACAGTAACATCTTCAGCTGCTGGGGCAGTCAAAAGGGGATGCATGAATACAGGCATCCAGCTCAGGAGAAGTGCTCTCACACCCAGGAAACTACTGAAATACAAATACTTTCAGCACGTCCCATTTTTCCATTGCAGTTCTACCGGGTTTTTGTTTTCACATGAAAGTTTTGCTGCCCTAAACACCCCCGTCTTTTAAGATTATATTATTTTGGAGGGAAGTACTGTGAGAACAGGTTCCTCTTGAGCATGCATGGGATGGAAATTAGTCATTAATCAACTGAGTCCCCACAGAACCACTAACTTAATGCAGTAAAATGAATGATGGAAGGAAAAATAAATGCTTCTGAATTAAGCAAAGCAGAAATATTATATCAACCAAAACACAACACACACAGGCTATTCCTGTAAGGGAGGGAGTGGAGGAGCCCTTTTTAGATTTATTATTTGGATTATTGATACTGATGGGTTTGGGAGAAGCAGTGAGAAAATCAGTCTTCCATCCTGCGGTGCAGAAACCAAATATCACACGGTGTAGAAATAAATGTTATGGGGGCTGTTGTGCCTGGAGTGAAGTTCTAGGAAAGAGCAAAATTTTTTTTTTCCATTTACTTTTCTTACCTAAAAAGGAACCTGTGTAGAAGTTTTCTGCCACAAAAAGACATTGTGCACCTTCAGGATCTGGAAGATGGATCCTTTTAAGGGGAATTACTAACCTTCTCTTTCAGAGTAGGAGAGGGAAAGAAAAAATATACTCTTTGGTGAAGTGGTTCTGAGTTTTTCCTCACTGAGAAAGGTTTTGCTTTAATGAAACTAGTCCCAAACAGGTCAAAAGGATCGGATGCAACATAGCAGTTCCCAAACTGGAGACATCTCCACACCTGGGGATGTGAGAAAGTAAGCTTGCGCTCTTGGAAAATGAGAACTGGTATATGAAGCTCGGTGTGCCCTGCCTCTGGGGTACAAATTCATTGCTCAGGGCCCGGAGCCCGTCCATCACACCTGGTGCAGCAGCAGCAGCCGAAGGCTGGCAAAACCTCTCTGCTTCCCCATGGCCCCGTCTTGCCGGGAACGTCTCATCCTCTGTTCATTATGAAAAGAAATAAGTTCTAGCAGCATGAGGGCAGGAGAGGGAATTGAGGACTCAACAACCTCAGGCCTTCAGTCAGGCCCCACTTATGCTCTTTATGGTTTATAGGTTTTGGTTGGGCCCAGGAAAATTAGCCTCAAATTAAAATGGGCTACTGTGAGCTTCATTAGCTGTAAACAATCCATATTTCATTAAGGGGTGAGAGACCAAGCACACTAACAGCTCTCCTAGGAACAAGTTACACTAAACCAACAACTGGATATTAAAGGTATAAAACAGGTAGTACCATAGTATGGGAGGGAAAACTCAGAGCTGCAGAGATGCAAATTTTCCCAACTTTTCATTAAATGCGCTGTAGCTTGCAGCTGATGAAAATTTCAGCCACTGATGAAAGAACAGATTAGGATTTCAAAAAGCATTTGAAATCAGTACAGTTGGGAACAAATATTATTTCTGACTAGATTTGCATACAGCCTTTCAGATCTAACTGCATGGCAAAGAAAGGAACATTTTAAGCATCGCTACATGCACCTTTTTCCTCGAGAACAGGTTACTGTAAGTCTTTTGTTTTGGTTGTGTCTAAGATTTCCCACACACTCCCTCCTCCATACAAAGAATTCAGTTTACACTTTCCTGGCAGAGTTAAAGAGACTGCCCCAGGAACGAGCTGACATGCGAGCGAATAAGATTCAAAGCAAAGAAACAAGCTGTTGTAAAGGGCAGCCCCTACCCTTGTGCCAAGCAACAGGGAAAATTGGCTCTAAGCTCTTTCTGATGCTTTATTGAAATGTGTTGGTTTCCCCACACAGGAGAACTACCCTCTGGTTTGTACAGCGCAGTGCAAACTCACAGCTCTGCATACAGGATTTTGGATAATCAAAAGCAGCAAGCATGCCAGAAATCTGTTTACCCTATGCAAACAGTGTTACCTTGTATTGATTTCCTCAGTGCATGTTAACATCAATCTGACATTAACACTAGCTTAGCCACCACTCCTTTCATGGCGAGCACCCTGATTTACAAGATTAAACGTATCTGTGTTAACGTAGGATGTTTTCAGACCTACAACTCTTGGTCCTCTCTACACAGCAATAAGGCATCATTTGCCATTCCCCATCCGATTCCTTGACTGAGCGCATCTTTTGTTTGATTTCTCTTTTTTGGAGGCTCTACCACATTACTGGTCTGTTTTTCTGGGTTCTGCTGTAATACTTTGCTGCTATGCCGGGCGGGAGAAAGACTCAATGAATTATTTTTTTCCCCCCTAGGATCCCAACAGGGGTGACTGCAAGGAATCACTCAGGAGACAGGCTGTCACTCCTTTAATTTAATAGATGTCATATTACCACTCAACCCTCATTTAGGTACTTCAAAAACAACTTGTCTCTGCCTCCCCAAATGGAAAAATCACCAAGTTTATTCACAGCTCTTTTGACATGTTTTCTCTTAAGTAAAAACCAGGTCCCTCTCTTCTATTCTATTTGGTAACTTCAAACATGTTTAAAAATTTTTTTTTAACTGTTTTGCATGGGATTATGTGTTTTTAACAAGACTTCTCTTTTTAATCTTTCCTTTGAGGTAGAAAAACATACTAATTACTAATATGTTTTGTGCCACGTGTTTCCATTTTCTTTAGTTTCTGAAAACAGTCTGGCACTAATCTCACTGTAGGGTTATGGGTGTTTTACATTTCTACTTCAACAAAGAAAACAAACACAAACATTGCAACTCATTCTTTAAGCCACCTGTTAAAATGTTTTCCTATAAACTGTTTGCCTTCTCTGGCTTTGGCCTGTTCAAGCCAAACCCTGACCACCAGCCTCACTCATGCACGGGATGTGCCAAAATGAGAGCACAAGGAAAATTCCATGGGAAAACACGAGGTACATGAAACACCCCACCCCACCCCCCCACCCCCAAAACACACATGGAAGCATTCTACATCCCAGATTGTCAGTGTACCCCATATCCTGCCTCCACGTTGTGTCTTTGCCCCTAAGTTGGGTACATATGTACCTTGGCAGGAGCTGTCTGTTCACAGGACCTGCTATTGACTTCCTTTTTCATGTTATTTTTTGTACATATCAGCTATTCTTTGCTTTTAGACACTCGTCCCAACCTTTTTCCTTCCTTCTGTAAAAGCAGTGAAGTAACTCTGAGTACATAGTTAAAAATAATAATAATAATTTTCTGAATATAATCCAAACAATTAGCAGCAATGACAGCATTTGAAAAGAGCAGAAGCAGAGGCAAGCACTATTAGAAAAACAAGTAACAAATTAGAAACCTGGAGAGTCATGGCTGATATTATGACAAGCTGCCTCTCTAAAACCTATTATAAACAAACAGATTCCCAGTGGCTATTGGGGAATTGGCAGTTGGATACAAGAAAAAGGAAGGGAAAGAAAGAGAGAAGGAGATACTCCTGAAAATACTGAAATTGCAAAGCTGTTTGCCTCCATTAGGTTAAATGCTACAATTTAAGCACTCCGTATGTCAGCCCATGAAGCTGCACTGACAGAAGTCTCAAAAAAGGGGATATTCCCCATCCCCACGCCCCCCACCCCCCAGTCAGTAATAGCTAATAATCAGTCCCCAAACCAAAAAATTCCTCTCTCGTGAGCCAGGGGTTTGCAGAAATGTGCGGTTGTGTTACTGGCTTCCACAAGGTGGCCTCTTCCAGTAACTTTACCCAGCACTGGTACCTCTGCACAAGCTGTACGTCTTTTAGGTGCAGCCTTCTATCTGCTTTTCCCCCCACCCCTAAAGGACTGCGCAGCACATGAGAAAGACATTAAGATCAAGAAAAGAAAGTGCCCCTCTAAAAACTGTGATGGTATATCCCACAGATCAAACTCATAGAAGCCAATCCCCAGATTACCCGAAAATGCTCAGACCCTACCAGTTAGTAATAATAATAATAGCCTGTACCTTCAGGTTAGATGAGCTCACCTTGATCTCTTACTTTCTCTTAACATCTGCAACGTCCCGTGCTCCTCAGACTGATTCTGCAGAATTATCACATGCCAGGTATGGGCATAAGGGTATTTGATTTCTACTATAAACAAATAAAACTAGAAAAAGTATAGAAACACTCCTGATTTGTGTTGGCAAATATTTCCCTAAGCTATGCATGCTGAAAAGACAGGATTCCTCCCTTGTTTCAACTAGCGGTGCAAGCAACCAACGATCATACTCATCAATTGAGGCTGTATACTTATAGTAGGGTTTTAGTCAGATCATTTCTGGTACAAATTCAGCACTAGTGAGTTTGCAGAGCTCTTTTCACATACCATGGAGAAGCCTCCACAACAAATAGTCCCCTATTTTTTCATTTTTTTTTTCTTTTTAAATTCTTTTCATCTTAAGTGAAGCCAGTGTGGCCTTATCAAAGCTGAAACGCTGAAGTCAAGTGTCAGACGTTAACACAAATGTCAAGTGACTGCAAACTTCTGGATGAAGAGATATTTTAGTGATTGCAATGCTGGCCTCAGATTCAGAAAGCCTGGTTACATCTCATCTCTGGTGCACAGCTCCTGAGTGACCTTGAACAAGCTCTGAACCTCAGGTTCCCAGCACTTACAAAGGGGCTGATTTTTCTTTACTCCTCCTCTTTGTCCTCTCATCTATTTGGCCGACGCGCTTCTTCAGCACAGAAAGTGTAGCTTATTGTGTGTATATAGTGTCGCACACGGTGTGGTTCTGTTTCTGTAGCGATATTCAGTTCAACTATAATAGAATAAATGAAGCAAAGAGAGGACCCAAACAAAGAAAAATACTTCTAATTTAAGCCCGAGCTCTTTCCCTACAAGTAACAGTTCACGAAACAGGGTCATGAGTAGCTTTAAGTCCAGGGATGTAAAAATTGTCCTGTCTTTGCTATCTGCTATAAAGAGGCTCCAAATTCTTTTATTGTCGATATGCAAGTTTTACAAGGAAAAGAGATAGATACTATGACCTCCCCAGTCAAAGAGAAAAGCCTGTCCTTAAAAGCTGGAATCTTCACATTTCTATTTCTGCGGTTTCCACAATGACTTCATAAATGGTTGACACCGGTTTAAAAGAGAGAGCTCTTTGTGCAAAGCTGTATGTTTTATTCGAGGCACAAAATATCTTCCGGACAAAAACATGTTCTGCTGGAATAAACAAACACAGATCAGAGAAAAGACAAACTTAAAAGAACCCTCTGGGTTTTAGCAGATTGCAGCTTACAAGTGACCGTGTATTTTCTCCCCCATGCAGTCTCCTTTTGGCCATCAATTGCCGTGTTTTCTTCTTTTAAAGTCGCTCCTCAAAAGCTGCAAATCTACTGGAGTATTTTTATACACGAACACTGAGGACTCCTTATGAACTAGCTGTCTGTGCCTAAATTAAACCCTGGCATTCATGGATGAATTCGGAGGCATCGATTTTCCCTGTTGTGTGGCAGTTCAGGAGGGGGACAGCAGCTGGTAATAGATTATAAATTGGGGTGCCAAAGCTGCAGTGAACCTGAAGGACTGCCTCAATGCACAAAATATTGCCCTGGCCTTTATGGAGTGAGAAAGAAAAGCCAAATATCAGAGATATGAGCTATCGCGCAGGACTGGACAGGTCTAGAAATGTGATTCTACATTTTTCAGGTAGAAAAAGCTACATCTTATCCATCAGCATGCACAGGGACAGCAGAAATGAGACAGAAGGCACGAGGACAAAGCAGGGGGCACACATCATCTCCTGGCAAGACTGTTTGAAGAAAAATGTTTAAAGTTTTATCAAAAACAGAAAGCAAAGGTATCAAGTCGTAATTTTCATCTCACAAAGTCAACTCAAGAGGAAGGCAAAGAGATAGGTTAGGATTGGTTTCTTATGGCCTCCAGTTTTGTAGACACCTTTCTTAGGACCATGGGAGAAGTTGTTTTCTGGAGATTGTTCTTCTCTCTCAGGTGGACCCTGGATAATTAGATTAAACTCAGCCTGGCAAGGTGAATCCCTTGCCAAGCAAAGTCCGAGATCCTGATCACTGACACCTTCCTCCTGTCTCAGTTCTAATTTTTCTGTCTTTTTCCTGTGTCTCCCCACCATCACTCCACCAACCCTGAAAAACCGAACAGAGAACAGGCCTTCCTAAACAGGCAAATATCCCAGAATAGTATATATTCCTGATACCTGCTATGGGGAACAAATTCCTTGAAACTGCCTTTCAGAATCAGTTTTCAGAGACTATTCTATTACAAGAGGGACTTGATAAAAAAAGTGAGTAGCTTCTGTTCTCTACTAGTTAGTCTTCTAAACATTTTCTTAGTCAAAATTTTCAGTTTTAGGAGAAAATAAGGGTAAAATCAAGAAAAAAAAATACAAAAAAAATCTTGTCGGCTTTTCAACCAATAATGAAGGGAAATTCACGGCTTTTTCAGTCCAGACTATTTTTATTTCTTTGCTCCATTTTCAAAAGGAAGCAAAAGTAAACATTAACACTTCAATTCAGTTGTCTACACGCAGGCAGATATTATGCTATTGCAGACCCCTTAAGGTGCCTCAGATGAGACTAGCAGGTATGGCACAGGACCTACAGAATAACTCCCACTGTTGTGCAGTTTTGGCTGGAACCTGGCTATGCCACTGTCTCTGTATTTATCATCTAGCAGCTGAATTGGAAAACATGGTTGCATGGAAAAAAGCAAAGAAAAAAACATTGTCTAACACAGACAAAAGTCTCAAAAAACCTAATAAGACGTTGTTGTTTTTTTGTTGTTTTTTTTAAAAAAAGGCTCTTTAGAACTTTTACAGCTAATTTATGAAGCTAGCTGAAGTGTGGTTCTGGAACAGTTAGGGATTTCTGTGACTGAAAATCACATTAAGCCGGTCTCCGACCTCTATTTACATTCCTCACATGAACAATTAGGAGCCTGCACAGTTCTTAACACAAACCCACGTCATCATTTCAGTGGAAATAGGACTGGAGTCCTCTCCTCTATCAGCCCCATTTACTGCTACTGTCTGAATCCAAAATCAGAAAAAAAAAAAGAGACTGCCAGCAAAATAGAAAAAAAAAAGAAAACAAAAGAACAAAGAAAAACAGAGACCTTATAAACTGTATGCTTTGAAGAAAGATGAGTGCTTTTATAGCATCTCTTTACCTGAAGCTTTTGTTCAAATATTGGTAGAGGCAGTGAAGACTTATCCAGTGATTGCACTGGACTTTGGGTTAGATTATAGATGTCAAAACACTTCATGAAAAGATACCTGATCAGAGAGCCAGCTTTGTGGGGTAATTCACTAAAAAAATACAGGTGTATTCAGAAGTGTCCAGAAAAAAACAACCCAACAACATGAGAATATTTGCCACCCACGTAAAGTCTCAGACCACGCTATTTTGCAAAGACCCTTAGAATATTCAAACTAAAATCACAGTTTTGTCTGCAGCAGAAGTCACTGGTTGAAGGAGACACTAACCTTAACATGCACTAGTTTAAAAGAAATTTTGAAGTCTTTGCTCTTTGAAAAGGAAAAAAAGCATGACCAAAACTTACATTATCTTAGCCTGCGAAGTTGTTGAAGTGGAAGTATGAACTATAATAGCATTGGGATGCATTTTTTATTACACAAATTTATTGACCATAAACTTTGGAAATGTTTTATTATTATACAGAAGTGCCAAGCATCAATCACTTCCTCATGAAATAGCAACGAAAGAAGATTGACCTCTCTGGCATTTATGAAACAGTTCAGGATATATTTGCATGTTTCCCAGAATCCTACAGCCACAAAATGACCAAGAAAGAGGGGAAGTTCATCTCTAGAGTTCGGGCTGAGTGTTAGTTCTTTATTGCTGGCTTTCTTAAAATGGAGCAAATTCAGGGTGTCTATTCAACAAGTTTAAGCAAGCTTTAACAAGTGAATTTGACAATCACTTGATCTGACCCCCCAGAATGTCAACCACCCCTTGAGCTCATGTACAGCCCAGAGCTGACTTCACGACAAGATGTTGGGACACTGATACTCTGGAGGTGGTCTGCCCACTTACTGGAATTCAAGCTGTTTGCTCCTTGAAGGTCCAGGTTTTTCAAGCACCACGGATGAGTTAAACACTCAGCTTGGATGGCTTTTAAAGGAAGGTGGACAGAAGGTGGCCACATGCTGTCTTTTTGACGGTCTCCCTCTCTGGCTATGTAGGATGGCCCCGGCGCTCTGCAGAGGCACTCGAATCTCAGTATCTATTTCCCACAGCTGGGAATTATGTCTGTGCTTCCTCCTGTGCTTCTCAGGTATTCAAAAGAGATCAAGTTCTGCCTTAGTATTCAAGCAGGGCATAAATTACAGGTCGGGTGGAAAGGTCTTACACAGGAAATTGCTTCCCATCTCAAGCCAGCACAACCCCAATTTATTTATTTTCCCTCACCAAACAGCACAACCCATAATATTTTCTTTATTTTCGTGCTCTGTTTTTGCTTGAATGCAGGTCTGTGACTTGTCACAGATGAGTGGCATTGGCTTATTTAGGGTGGTGATTGGTAGGATGAATTACCAGAATTTTGAAGTCATTTTATTTTTGTCATTTCTTTTTATTTTCCAATACCTTAAAAAACAAAACAAACACATACCCCCAACCCCACCCCCAAAATACCAAAGCACAAATTGTATTTTTGCTCCTGATCGCAGGATGAAAAAACGATGTCTATTTTCAACCCCAGAAATGACTACTGACACCTCAGTTTTTCCAATCTATATTTCAGAGTTCCTCACAGAGAAAAATTTCCAAGTGTTTTCAGACACCCATTCCCTGAAAAGCAAAGACACTTATGCAGACACGTAAAGGAGACACCTCATCTCAAAATTCAGTGCATACAGGGAGACATTATTAAAGTGTGCAGAGAAGCAGCTACCCCTGTTGTCACAGTATGTTTAACCAGCCAAGTGACAACAGAACAGCTTTTTCCTCTCCATCACCAGAAGAAATATTGCTTAAGCCTCTATATTCACGACACCTTTTTTGTCACTTCTTTTCTTAAGCTACTCTTGTTTGCTTAGTGTATTTAGCAGACATTTATCTCACTCTATCAGCAAAGATTAAAGACTCATACTACCTAGTAATCCAATTACCCTACACGAGAAAAGCAAATGTATCTTTGGTCAGTGCCCACAGAGCTCCAGGAATCCATCACAATAGAAAATGAAATCTAATTAATTGTGTGCTTTGGTTTAGCTTCATCCACATCATTATTTCATTCGTTTCTAATGGATATGTTAGCAGAGACTTAATAGTTTTAAATGCACAGAACCACTGGGTCAGCTTACCCTAAGGTGAGTGTTTGGATAATTATATTTTTAAAGAATTGTATCTGAAAAAATTTCCTTGTGGTGGGAGGCTCAAAAGAGAGGGAGAGATTTAGAGAGCCTTGGGATAACATAGTACTTATGCAGAAATCTGAGTCTTTCACCAATTCCACTAATCCTCATTTTACATTTAGGGAGAAGGGGACTCTCATCACAATTTTTTTTTGCTTCTTCAAACACATATTTTCACATGACCTATTAAAGCGCCTGAGTGAACCTAAAACAGCACAACACTTTTCTCAGAATCCCAGAGGCAACTAGTTATCTGAGTATGGTTTGGTGAAAAAAAACCCTCAAAACCAACAAACCAAAACCAACAATCCCACAGCATGATGCTATAGATAAATGGGTTGGCATGATACCATGACAAGTACACTGGGGAGCAGAAGAAGGGCCTGTGGTCCTGCCTAGGGCTGTTGTGGAACCACGCTGGGTCTCGAGGCTGGAACAGAATCACAGAAGAGCTGAGAGAGCTATTAGAGGACAAGCAAAGATTTGTGTAAAGCAGCAGAAACAAAGAAATCCTCTCAATATCATTTAACGAATATAACACTATAAAGCAGCTTGCCCACAACTGACAGGTCAAGTTTTTAAGATAATGAGAGCCAATGGCTGCAAACTTAAAGCAGACCAAAAAAAAAAAAAAAAAAAAA
>VUYV01000013.1:8747709-8853972 GCA_008711295.1 Anarhynchus alexandrinus
AAAAAAAAAAAAAAAAAAAAAAATCACAGTAAAGCTACAAAACACACTGTTAACAGCAAAGTGATTAGCCACTAGGAGAAACTACTAATAGATTTGGTAAAGTCTTCCTTATCTGTGACTATTGAATCAAGGCTAAAAGCTGTCTAAAATACAGGACATAACTCAAATAGAAGTTACCACAGATCAAATTAGGCAGTAATAAAGTTTCTCCTCCAACCTTCAAAGTAATTGAAAATTACATTGTCTTGAACTTATTAATTCTATACAAGTCCTTATAAGTATCTTACTGGCTCGGAATAGTTTGTCTTTAGGAAAAGAACACTTTTTAGCCTTTAAATTATTAATATCTTGTTTAAGCAATGGTTCAACTTTGTGATATACCAGAGCTCTAGGAAAGGAATTGCAAAAGAACAGCAAGATCTGTATCACCAAATAAGCAATCTCTTATGAATATCAACATTCATATTTTCCCAAAGCATATATGAAATTTAGTCGCACAACTCCACTTCTTCTTAAAAGTCAAAATCACCACCCGTGATGCCCATAGGTTTTTAGTATCTGAATTCACTCTGTCATCTCCTACAGAGTCTTTTCCTTGTTTCTAGGATATAAAGCAAGCTTCCCTCAGCCTTCATCTATGGTGAGCATGCAGGTTTGCAGTAGAGTGTTTTCTTACACACAAACCTTACCCATGGGCCTGACTGCTCCAGGGGAGTCAACACGTAGGCACGGATAACTACAGAGATGATGCTGACTTCCACGTATTTTACAAGTCGAAACCCAAAGCCCTCCTCCAGAGAAATGTGACAAAATACCTGACATGGCAAAAACCCCTCTACTTTTACAGAGCCACTGAGCTGCCAGACTATTACATCCAAATGCTCCATATAGAGAAGCTGTGGGGAACTGCTGTATCCCCATGGTAACGATCAGAACAGCATAACTGTCACACAAACTCATGCTGTGCTTGTGTGTGTGCATGCACATATGCTGTATTTTGAACACAAGGATGTGACATATGCTTCCAACCTTTAGTCTGGGGTCCAAAGCCAGTCAAAGACAAGAGAAGGCAGCCAGACTGCAGTCCAATAACAGCAGCAGCTCTAGTAGTGTCCTGTCTATCCTCAATACAAGGCAACACCCAGACCAGGTATCTTATGTAGGATAGGCTCAGACCACAATGGAAAGAGGACATTAAACCAACCACCAAACACCGACTGTTTTATTTGTTCTAAGGGTGATGTGCCTAGCCCTTAATATTACTTTAAAAAAAAAAAAAAAAGCATATTTGCCTTGGCAACCTGCCCTCCAAACACACATGTACACACGGTTTCAGGCACATCTGGGCAGAAGAATCACACACAAACTTAAAGAAAATCCATTCACTTTTTCCCTGCGCTGTTTTACAACAAAGTAGTGTTAATTTGAAATTGGGCTTCGCTCCGCGTTAATTAAGTGCCAAATATAAATGAAATTCTGTGTTCACATTGCAAGCTACAGACAGGTCATTTTAACTCAAAGTGGAAGGATATGAAAGGCCGAAGACAGAAGAGAGAATCAAGGAGAAGAAAAAAGACAAAGAATCACAAAGGAGACAGGGACATGACGACAGTTCAAAGAAAATGTAACACAAAGATGATTCCATCTGTTTGAAGCTCATGCGCTGGTACTGAAGTTGCCTACTTTATGAGGTCGGTCTTAAAGACAGATACAAAGGGAAAGTTACTCAGAGGATCAATTCTATTCTCCAAGTTCCACAGCATCCATCAATAAAATAACTGATGCAGTATTTTTTGTTCGGTGCAGTGTGGTGTTAAAAGAAGTAGAATAAAACATTTTGAGAAATCACATGAAGGCTCATGCAAAGCCATGGTAAAATTGAAATTCTTTGGAGAACTTCATGAATGAAGCTAAAAGATGACGCATGCAGTCCTCCTTTGCCCCACAGAAGTCCAGAAAGGCATCCCATCCAGGTATTTCACAAGCAAGACTTTCTGTGTGAATGAAAAACAAAAGTCCCACTGAAAGGTTTGCGAAGTGACCAGAGCCACAAACATCTATGTTTTCTTCAAAATCACCACCTACATCTTTCAAAAAGCCTCAAAAATGGCTAAAAAACATGGGATTTACTTAACAAAGTGCAAATGAATGAGAACTGAAGTGAATGTAATCTATCAACTGGTCAAGGTACCTATACATAAAGCAATTATGCAAGAATCAAGCAGCCTCTTCCTCTGTAAGTAAAATATTTTAATAAATAAGTACTGGAAGCCTGCTGAGTAATTTTCTCTACTTGTTCTGGGAGAAAGAGCAGCCCACTGCAGACAGACTGCAAAATATGGCAAATGCATACCTGTCTGTAACACACTAAGGCAAATAGAGGTAGAGAACGTTAGTGAGACCTTAAGAAGCTACACACAGCCTGCCTTTCATTGGGTTCCTCAAGTCTCCCATGCAACTCCTTCTTGAGGGAAGCTGATTTTTATTTTTTTTTAATCATAAACTCTTTATCTCAATTTCGTGCTTACTTGCTTACCTCCTGCAGATGCAGTGGTCTAAATTTAGGACCCAGTCTTTCAGAGTCAACATTGACTTCAGTGCCCTGCTGGCATCAGGTATGCCAATTTAATTTCTTTCAGTTATCCTGCTTTTTAACAGTTGTGCACAATCCTTCTGAACCCTTTAATAAAAAGTGTTTATTAGAGTTTCTGTCAGGCTCTTAAAACTTGGCATAACTGCTATTGAAACAACACCACCAAAAGCTCCACGAATAAAAAAAAAACCCCAGAAAACTTACATAGACTTCGGATACCAACCAGAGTAGTCGCTGATGTGCAACAGTTAACTAGTCTCATTTTACTGCCAGTAAAGAAATGGAGCTTGATTTTTGTATAACACATACCCTACCTCCCTAAAATAGACATTGCAAGGTAGTTGTGACTTTTAATTGCTTTTGTTACTGCTTTTGTTATTACTCACTCTAGTCAGTCCCTTCAAGGAGCTGAGCTACAGCTTGGCAGCTGCAGCTTCCACCAGCTTCAGTGGGATTTGCAGGTGTTCAGCAACTGCTTAGATATGGTTCCTTGATGTTCTGACAGCTATGCTATGCACATCATTCTCACATAATAGAATAACACCTTGGAAAACCACAACATAAGTAGGATGAACCACTGTTCAAGTATGTTTCTCTATTTCTTCTGAATGAAGAAATGTTGGAAACCAGAGCTTATTTTCACTTTTGGTTTTGTCGAGGTATTTATGTGTCATACTGGCCCTCAGTGGTTTGCCCTTGTATAATTCTAGGCAAATATGGTCCACTTGCAGTCTTCTACTTCATCTTAAAAGTGATTTACATTTTTCAGGAAAGCACATATTTACATGCAGTGATACAGCCTTGAACACTACCAGAAATCAACAAGCCTCAGATGGGGCTCACAAAGAGGTTCCTCAAGATCAGGCAAAGCACTAATTGTGAAGAAATTGAGTCTAACAAAACAACATGGGGTAAGTCAATGGTATCCGTAAACAAGACTACACCAGTGATGATTCAAGAGACTGTAGATGTCATAATGAGGCAGCTCCACCAGTTTTGATTTGCTTACATGTCCTTGCTGCTCAGAAATATCAAAGAAACCTAAAGATAATATCATCCTTGGGGTCCTGAGGTCCTCTCTGCCTGCAGAGACACTGGCATTGCTCAAACAAGAACATCGGCTCAAGAGAAAGAGGTGTGAAATGAAGCTCCTTGCAGGTTTCACGCCAACATTAGCCTGGTCAAAGAATGGTGCCTCTCATATACTCTTCTCAAGCAGTAGTATTAAGGGTGAGCTTTGAGCAATGGAGCTGACACTGGTTATGGAACCATTCTCCAGACCTGAGTTATGAGAGGCTGTCAGCACCTTTCATCAACATGCATCATATTGCTTAGCTAATGGAGCTTGGAAAGGATCTACTATTTTTCAATATTTTTCCCATTATTGTAAATAGATGAGATTCTGCTCCAGGCCATGTATGAAAGATGAAAAATTAGGAGGAAGAGACATGAATAAGTGCAGAGAATGTGAAGAAAGAATGTGATCGCTCTTATTTCTTTGCCTCAGCAAGGCATATTCTTCCCCTTGACAAAAGTAGAATTTGCCTTGAGAAGAAGCCAGCTGATGTTACCTGCTGATCAAGAAGCAAAAGCATTCAAAAGAAGGAATACTTGAAGTGAAAAATTCCATTTTTTTTTACTGCCTTCAACATTGTATCAGCATTCTTTTTAACATAAGCCTAAATGCCTCCAGTGTTATAAGACACTTATCTGTATTTTAAAGAAAAAATTTAAAAAAATCTTCCAAGAGTGGAAAACAAAACCATATTTTCAAGGCATCTGTGATTCTAAATATCTTTTTAAAATCAGAATATCTTAAGCAGTGTCACAGTTGTGAAGTCTAAGGGTAAACAAAATGTTAAGTTTTTACACAGAGTTTACTAAAAATGACCCAAAACCACATTCTCAAAAGCTCTGTTTTTTAATAATCCAAATTTTAACAAGCCAATCTATCCTTTTAAAACAGAGTTACTGAATTTATCACCATTTAAACCTGTGTAAATAGCATACAAACTCATGGCAGTGCTTGAGAATGGAGAATCTTAACACAGGCATTCTGCCACCATTTGCAGGCTTAGATGATTTGTTGTGGGTTTCTTCTGAAATTAGTTCCACCTTTTTCTTCTGCTAGAAACTGTTTTCAGCTTTCGCTGTTCCTCAGCTGACATATGTTATGTATACATTATATATGCATATGCTTTTGCTGTTCATTTTGTAAGGAAGACCAAAACAATTCTAAGAACAGATGAACTCCCTGCGATTTGCAAACCTGACATGAAGTGCTGTGAGAAATGTAAAGTATCCTTCCTTGCCCTGGGGAATTAACTTGAAAGTTTAAAGAAGAGAAACAGATTGGTAACCATACCTCCATAATATTTCCACAAATGTAATCTGCACCCCTCCCCAATATTTTTTTTTCCCATTTGTTTGTTTGTTTTTTTTTTTAACTGAACTGGTTAAATAGATGTTTGAACAGAAAATAAACACAAGAGAAAATATAAGCTTGTAACTACCATAGTCCTGGCTGCTGGACTGAATCCTCAGGGCACCATTTAATATTCAGATGCACAAAAGTACATTTAAATAATGTTAGGGTTGGGCTGTAGCACAAACCAACAGATGCTGGGCAATTTAAAGTTAAGGATGACACTTCATCACCACTGTTCTTAACAAGGAGAAGGAAAAGCATGTAAATTAAGCATATAATTTCAGCCTTTCAAATGAATTCTTCAGGGTTTATTGGTTTGTTACATGGTAATGGTATTTTAAGCACAGTTTTCTATATGTTAAATGTCAAAAACCTTCTCGGTATTCAGACAATACTAAGTTTACAAAACTGAAAGAACAGCAAGTGATAAAATTGAAGAGTGAGATTCCCAGTGAACTGCTAAATAAATCACTGTAAAAATCCTATCATATTTTTGGGAAGGGAGTGGGAAGAAGAGCGCAATGGTGCGAACATTGGACGTCATACCAAATGCAAACAGAAAACATAATGCTCGACAAAAAAGGGAAAAGAATGACACTGAAATATTACCCGCACAGGGAAATAAACCATTGTGGAATTGATTCATCTGGCATAGATAACTCTGTCTAAAGCCTCATCTTATAATTCTTTATTTGTGATGTAGATACAATCAGAGTCAGAAAGCATCAAACTTCCATGAACAGAGTTAGTTCTGAGACAACAGTAAGTCCTGGTGGCATTTATTTTAAAACATTGACTTGAAGAAACAGTTATTTTCTTATGTGCAGAGACTAATTATATGCCTCAAAATAATTAGATTTCATATAAAAGATACAGTAAACAAGAAGCTCAGTGGTACAAAGTACTGAACATCTCCAGTATGGGGCTAAGACTGTAGATGTTTTTGATGTGATCACTTCTTAGCTTTTTTCAATTCATTCCAGTTATGTAATTTATTAACCTCAGAGAAGCCTATGTGATTCTAATAATTTTATAGGAAAGAAAAGTGAGATCACTTCCCAGTCATACTTGATCCTATTTAGAAAAGAAGAAACAAAGAAAGAAAAACTACCTGAAAAGTAAGAAAATTTATATCTAAAAACTCAGATTTTCAGGGTGCTCATTAGTTGAGTCCCACCCATGACACAGGATTTTATATATATTTTTTTTTTTTTTTAAAAAAAGAACATCCAACAAAAACCAAAGAGAGGAAAAGAGATGAGTAATAAGCAGAGTGAACTTTTGTGAATCTGAATTAAAGAAAGAGGCAAAAAGAAGTGGCAAAAGAAGGAAAAAGATCAGTTGAGGAAAGACTGAAGGGGCAGTACCATGAATGTAGGATTGCATAGCATAAAAACCATCTTCAAAGCATCTGAAGCTTACAAATAATAAGGAAGTCTTTGAAACCATACACATTCATATAAAAAAGTACCTAAGAGGCACAAGTGTATCTAAAACATACCTATCAAGACAAACAACTCAAGAATACTTTTGCAGGATTGTTTTACAAGTCCAACACGCATTTTCGTTAATTCATGCCATTTATTTCAGTGCCTTGTTCAAAGAAACTATACTACACTAGATATTTAAGTACTAGTTGCCTTAAAATAAATTAAAATAAAAAAAACTAATTAAAAATAAATTAAAATAAATTCTTACCCTAAACGAAAGATTTAGGCTTCCTATATAAACTAGTGTATTTCAAACAGTTACTTATTTTATCCCACAACAACCTCAGTCAGATATACAGATATTCTGGGACAATATGCTAAGAAACATCCAAGCACCATGAAGAAAAAGAAAAAAAAACAAACCAAAACAAAATATCAGAATACTCACTAGGTAGAAGCAGGCAGACAGCAACAAGTCACTGTGATACAGCTACTACAAAAAACCAACCAACCAACAAGAAAACTCAAAAGACCCCCACCAACACATCTGTAACCCATTACCAATTCAACGAGCCAGCTTTGCCCCAGCATGCATCAGGGAGGGGGGAGAAAAAAATTTTCTGTAAGAAGAAAAATGCATGTGGATGTTCTTTCCAGAGAAGGCAGTGTTCCTGCCGTGCTGTATGGGTT
This sequence comes from Anarhynchus alexandrinus, assembly GCA_008711295.1. NCBI lineage: Eukaryota > Metazoa > Chordata > Aves > Charadriiformes > Charadriidae > Anarhynchus > Anarhynchus alexandrinus. Next base: position 8,754,851 of record VUYV01000013.1, read on the forward strand.
CAGAAAAAATGTTTAAGATAAAACATTTAAACTTGTTAGCAGTGGCAAATATAGTCAAGTTGCTACGAAGAAAGATTTTCTTTGGAAAGAAGTGTATCTTTTTTTTTACCTTCACGGAATTCTCCTAATAAAATAATTTGAATCAGCAAGTGATAAGGGGTAGTGAAGACAGCCTAGACTTCCCTGATTCTAGAGGACGTGAACATTACACTTTCTAAAGTTACCATATGAAATAGTTATCTGATAAGCCACAGAAAAAGTTATTCATCAGACAGTCCAGCCTCAATCCTGCCTAACTCCCTGTAAAAGAAATATACTTAACAACCTACCAATACTGTGGGGTTTTAATCTCATGAGATTTAATATATCATTTGCTTTTTCTCTTTCCTTTCCTTTTTTAAATATGTCCTCCTCAATATTTTTCCCTTCACCACTTTCAGCCTCCAAATTCTGCTTTATGAATGAGCCTCATAGCTGTTTTTTTCCTATCTTTTCTTGTATTTAATTTTCTTTAGATTTACAACCTTTGAAATCGATAGTTACACTCTCAGACAAAGCTAATGTAAAAATACATATTCAAAAAAATCAAGCTGCATCCTAGCATACCTTGGCAAAAAAGAGAAAATTACTTTGCCTTACCTTTAACAAAGTTAAGGCGGCTGAATAAATATGTAAGTGGAGGAAACAAAAAGAAAACAGCTGAATCCCATAGGCATCCCTCTTTCTGTTGTGCTTAATAGCAAAAATTGTGGGAGGAGTGCGAAATACTAAATAAGTTAGCATTTTCTACTATAACAAAAAATTAGAAGAAAAAATCGTAAGGAGAAACCATACTTCCTAATGGAACTTGTTTGTGTGTATTTCCTAAGGCCTTGTCTCCAAACTGATTGCAGAAGGATAAACAGCATTGAAACTATTATTTGCAACTGTTTCTCACACCCAAGAGAACCCAAATGTTTCCCTTCTCCCTAAGGGGCATCGGTCCCCATAGCGGAATTTCAAAACTTGCAGTTAAATTGGAGGGGGACACAGGCAGTCCTCAGAGGGAGCCCACGTGTGGCAGAAGGCATTAACTCCAACTGCTTCATCTTCAGTAATTTCACAGGATCAGTTTTCAGGCAAAGCATCAAATCCTGGAGAGCTGCAGGAGCTCAGCAGCAGCCAGACAGGGGTCAGCAGGATCTGCCCTTTGGGTGAGGAGAGGATTTCCACTCTGCAGCCTCCTTTCACGGAGACAACGCGCAGCCCAGGAGATGCTTCCAGCCTGGCAGCACCTCTCCAGTCTCCCTGATATCCCGAAGTTGATGCAGAGGTTGTTTTCTCACCCTGAAGCAATTTACTGACACATTCGTGGGGACTGCTGTGGGTTTTGTTTTGTTTATCATCTTGCTAATGAAGTGTTTGTTTGTGTGTGTGCAAGCGCTCTGCGGAAGAAACCTCCAATTTATCATGCTTGTGTTGACATTGCTTCATCTGCAGCCTAAACACAAGCAGAGACTGCACAGAAATCTTGCTGGTGGTGAAGTGTTTAGTACCATATCTAGCACAGCAATAAGAGCCAGTGAAAAAAATGTGACACGCATCGCTCCAAATCACCAGCTGATTAGGACAGTTGCATGACAGCCAGAGCAACGTTCTTAGTCCTATAGCTTGGTGAAGAGTATGAAGAAAAATGGAAAATATTCCAATAACTTGACCAACGCATAGAGCAGATTTTTATGAAAAAGACAGTTCTCTTTAAAAAAGAGGCAGATTATTCAATATATCTGCCCGCAGCAGGCTCAAACTTGTTGGAAAATGTACCTCCGTATAGAAGGAGGCAATGTATTGATGAACAGAACTGCTGCTGCCATCCAGGAGAAATAAAGTGAAAAGGAATAGGAAAAAGAAATCAATCTCCCTTATCGCTCTCCAGCTGCACATTGTGTTTCTGTCTGCCATGCTTATATAGGCAAATCATTGTATTATCTTTCCTCTTGTGAATAGTCCCACTGAAGCATTTATGAAATGGAGGATGTATATGGCTCGTCAAAGGCTATGACCTGGCGGATAAATCTGTATACCTGCCCGAAGAAGTTCCTGCTGTGCTCCTCTTGTATAGATCTGCTCCGGAACACACAGGTTCAGAGTCAGCCCTATAATATCTGGGAGCTTTTCAATTTCCATTAGAATTAAATCAGAAACAAAGCAGACTTTTAAAATGGTTGTCATGTCCCTGACACCTAAGGCACAATCCTTTCCATGGTACTTGTAGAAGGTCCACAAACTTTACAGTGCTGAACAGGCCACTGTGAAAGGGATGTCCAGGTGTTACTCTGATCCTTAGCCACTATAACACCTGCCAGCTTTATACAGAATGTGTTATCTTGTGAGGGCTGCCAGCAGAAAGGAAAAAAAAAAATTACAAAACCACAGTGAAGGTGCTTTAAATCAAGAGGTGGTTCCTAGAGGTTCTGGTATCCTGAATTCTCCAGGGGAGGTGAATTTTAGACCAAAGTGGCCTGGAGGTAATCATTCCTCAAAGGGAACAATGAGGTAGCTTTTCGCTCTCTGCCAGAGCTCAAAGTGATACTCTGGCAGAAAAGTGGACCACTGTGTTTGGAAGTGTCCTCTCCAAATCACCCTAGGCATACTGACCAAAAGCCAGCAGCTTCTTTCCAATATTGGTTTTTATGAAATTGCATCCTCTGGGTCATGCCTCAGTTTGCAACTCCTTCATGCTTTTATCCCTCACCTTCACTTTGGATTTGGAGAACATCAAGTCCAGGAGAAGCCAATTAGAAATGACCCAGGTCTGAACCCTGTCTCCCATGGCCATTGACATCAATGGCAAGAACTGCTCCCTGTTTGGAAGGAGCACAAGGTTGAATGGTGCAACTCCTCTTCATTAATATGCTAGAGCTGGTGGGCTCTCCAGGAGCGTGCTGTCCCTTCCACCCAACTCTGAGAGCTCAGTAGCATGCTATAAGTCTCATTTAGAATCATAGAATCATAGAATTGTCTAGGTTGGAAGGGACCTTTAAGGTCATCAAGTCCAACCATCAACCTAACACTGCCAAACCCACCAATAAACCATGTCCCTCAGCACCACGTCTACCTGTTTTTTAAATACCACCATGGATGGCAATTCCACCACTTCCATGGACAGCCTGTTCCATTGTTTGATAACCCATTTGGTGAAGAAATTTTTCCTAATACCCAACCTAAACTTCCCCTGGCCTGGCTTGAGGCCATTTCCTCTTGATCTGCTGGACCTCATCCAAGACATCAACTTTTCGTTGGCCACCCCCTGTTCTTCAGCACAGAAGCAAAGTGGGATGGATGCAATGGGGCACTATCCCATGCCTCAGCGACAGCTGCTGCCTTCCTTGGGGCTGCTCTCTGTTAGCCCCCTACCTGCCTCTCTCCTTGCAGTAAATGGGATCACCCCGGCGCAGACTGCTCCAAGAGGTGGTGCACCCTCCTACCGTCCTGTTAGTTCTTCCACGTATTGACCTTTTACATCTCTTTGCCCAGTAAGCCACCAACATAAAAAATATTTTTAGGGAGCCACTTTTATAATAAAAAGCAACCTATTTTACAGCTAATAGTGAGGGTCCTGTAAACAAAGACAGTCTTCATGCACGGTAAAGAAGCCCAAGCAACATCAGAGAAGCTTTGACAGCTTACTGCAGCTCAGGATCTTTCCCAATCTCCTCCCCCAGCCCCCAAATCTGTAGTCATTCAATGAAATGCCTTGGGATTTGGGGTTGGAAAGTGCTAGAAGGATGTCAGTCATCATTAGTATAATTATCAGAATTAGACAATAGGCATTATTTATTCCAAATATTTATTCATTATTGTGTCCCAGATTAATGTAAGCTACTTGAGGCAAATCTATTTCTCATGGAAGTATTAGTGACAGAAATTCTGAAGTAGAAAAAACAAACAAACAAACAAACTTTGCCAAGCTTCTTCAAGGAATGAGAGAGAGAGCAAGAGAGGAAAAAGAGAGATAAGAAAGTTTTAATAAGATGATTGATCCTAAAGCTGTCAGGTTGTCTTATTGCCAGTAAGCAAGCCTCTTCTGGGAGCACAGTTGTTGATCTAATATATTTGGTCCGTGATCTAATTTAATATGTTAGATCTCCTCTTGGTAGACAGTAAGTTTTCCTCCAGCTCTTTGGGGGAAAAATGAGAAAAAAAAATCATAGTTGTAAAAGCTGTGTGTTCAAGACTTTTTAAGTGAGTAAGCTTACTTATTATGTAATGTAAACTGGTGCAGCTTTGTTGGAACCAATAGCATTATTTTGATTTCTGCCTGTCAAAATCCAATTTAGTATCAGTAGCCCTGAAAATGGTATTGTGGTTTACAAAAAATCCATCTTACTTGTGCTACCAGTTGTTTTTAATACGATTTTTTTTTTATTATTAGCATTACAATGACAGCAAAGAACTGGGACATATCCTGTGTGCTTCACAGACACGTAGTGTAGCAGGAGATAGACGAGATACGCTTTCACCAAGAGGCAAATACTAGAATTATGCCGAACAGACCACTGGTGCAAGCTGAAATGGAGGCAAATGAAGCTAAGTGATTTCCACACCTTCATATCAATAGTGGAGCCAGCTGAGCTCTCCGAGGTTTTGTGAGCTGATATGTGGCAGCTTTATTATAAAAAAAAGCATCTTGAAAATTACTTTTCCCCTGTGCATGTACATCTTTAGAGAAAATTGCTTTGCAAAATAATAAATAAATAAAATGTATGGGGGTGTGAAGATGTTGCTGCCCTGAATTCCTGAACCCACTGCTCAATTCTGTCACGCTTTTCCTCTATGTTTTCCTATCATTGCATTTGTCTATAATGTCTTATATTTACATTGGAGGCCCTCAGGAAAAGAGGCAACCTTTCCGTTCTGTGTTTGACTTCACCTGGACCCAGCAAATAATGTCATACAAAACCCAAGGAAACTTTAGTTTATTTTGGTGTATTTCCTTTTTTAACTGTTTTGACACTTTACACTTTTAAAAAGTCAGAAGGGATCAGAAACAGTGGAATAAGAAAAACGAATTCATGTATCCAAATGATTCCACAACATAAAGACCAGCCTTGATCTGCTTTGCTCTCTTCAGCTACCTTTCTGCAGTCTCAACATTTGAACTAAAAAGAGAACGTGTGTCCATATTCAGCAGTCCTTCCACACCACTGGGGAGGAAAGATGGGATTTTGATCCTGCAGAACCACTTACTTGGTATCTAACCATAGTGTGCCATCTCTATTAGAAATCAAAACTCATGTGGGCCCAGTCCTGCAGCCAGCCGCTGCCAGGAGATGCAGACACTTACAGAAAGCAAAATCAGTGCGTTCCTGTCCTCCCAGTGAAAGCTCCCCTAATCCACAGGAACATAGCAGCAGCTGGGCAACATCAGCCTAACGGTGTATCTACCACAGTACCCTCCCCCAACAGCAAACATCAAGGAACAAATAGAGAAATAGCGCAGCCTATTGTGATATTTCCTTGGAATACTCTCCCAATTTCCAGTGATCTACAGGCCAGGTATTTTTTAAAACAAGAGTGAACTCAACAACTGAGTATCTTTTTTTGGGTCTTGATTTATGACAAGGAAGAAGGGAAAAAGAGTTATGTTGTCATGATATAAATACACAAAAGTTTCCTTCTGACAGTCCATAAAAGGAGAAGGTGAGCAGCAGGTTAATTGCATTCTGATGGGAGATTTTATTTTTTAAGTTCTACCTCTGTTTCTCTCACTCCTTACAGTTGTCAACACTTTGCTGTTAGCTTAACACAAACGCGATTTAAGTAATATGTATTTATATTTTTCCTGGCATAGTTCACGTCATGGTTAAAGACAAGTAATCAGTAGTCTACCAGCCAGCTAGAGGCAGAAGGGGCAGTGAGAGAAGAGAGTTTCTGTTTTACAGAAAATGAAGCTTAGAATCTTCTTCAAAGGATTTTAAATGAGAAGCAGACTGGTGCTTGCATGTAAATTCCCATTGTGTTTGCTACAGCAGGACACTGGTGGATTTGAGCACACCAACCCACCACAAATGGGTCCCAGGGACACTGCTTGAAGCTTTCTCCTGTCCTATCCAGCGCAAAGCAGAAATGTTCTGCCTGACCTCTTTTAACCCAGATCATTTAAAAGAATGAGCGAGGAGGAAAGAGGTTTGACTGAAGGAAGTAAAGAAGAGTTGATCACAGCTTCTTGCTGAATTTTATAGTTCTGAAAACTGAGACACAGAGAGGATAAATAAGAGCCTGATACCACCCTGGCCAAGAATGAAAATCAGCTCTTGCAAGAGTGCTGTTTTCTGCCCTTACCCCCTCCCAGTCTGACTGGAACTATTGCTTGCAATGGTTGAGACTCTCCAAATATAAAAAATGCCACCTGCTTGAACCTATGGTTTAGCTCCAGGAAGCAGGAATAAATGTCAGGTTCAAGTTCTCCTTTGTTTACCCAAAAGAGGGGAAAAAAAACTACTTTCTGTTAGTACTGTTAATTTTAATAAAAAATAATAGTTCTTGATAAGAAAGAGAATGACCTAAGTGAAACCCTAAAACAGTTGCAATGATCACGTGAGCTCTCTGCATCATACACGCTCAATTTAAGTGACTACACATACGGAACTGGGGGGGAAGAGGGAAGCCAGGAGCTCAGTAACTGCAAAAAACCGAGGAGTTTATTTAATGATGAGCAATGATTTTAGCTCATACATAGATTATCTTTTGAATAAAGATTTTTTTTTCTTTGAAAAGCACAGGTTTTGTATGGAAAACATGAGAAAGAAAAAAGCAGATTAAATTTTATTAACTCTTCAAAATTATTTGGATTTCAATTCAAAACAATGTTTCAGGTTCTCATTAGATGCTATGACCATTTAGATGCTCTGAAGAAACAGCCTTACCAGGCTCAGGGTTTAACCCATTGTCCCGGTTTCAGCTGGGATAGAGTTAATTTTCTTCCTAGTAGCTGCTGTGTTTTGGATTTAGTATGAGAATAATGTTAATAACATATATTGTTTTACTTGTTGCTAAGTAATGTTTATATTAAGTCAAGGCCTTTTCCAGCTTCCCATAGAAGCTGAAAGGGAGCATAGGCAGGACAAACTAACCAAAGGAATATTCCGTTCCACAGACGTCATGCTCAGTACTTAAGTGGGGGGTTGGCTGGGGGGCGGGAATCAGCAATCACTGCTTGGGATGGTCTGGGCAATCGATCATCAGGTGGTGAGAGCAATTGCATTGCATCACTTTATTTTGTATATTCTTTTACCATTATTATTATCATTTTCTCCTCCATTACTGTGTTACTAAACTATCTTTATGTCAACCCACTGAGATTTTTCTCCTTTTTCTACCTCTTCTCACTACCCTACTACATGGGGCAGGCAGGCGGAGTGAATGGCTGCGTGGTCCTAGTTGCTGGCTGGGGTTAAACCACGATATCCATCCTAACTTGGTTCAGGTCTACAGGATGAATATAACGCGCATGATCAAAACTACCTATAGCCAGTGATAGATTCTTGCCACAGCAGCATTCCTGGCACACAGGAGAGCATCATCACATATATTAATATTGGTCAAGTGAGGCTTCATTATAATAAATTGCTTTCCCAGTCCAGCAAAAAGTCCATGATTAATCATGGAATCATAGAATCATTTAGGTTGGAAAAGACCCTTAAGATCATCGAGTCCAACAGCAAACATAACATTGCCAAGTTAGTCCATCACTAAACCACATCCCTAAGTACCACGCCTACACATCTTTTAAATACCATCAGGTATGGTGACTCAACAACTTCCTTGGGTAGCCTGCTCCAGTGCCTGGGAATTGAAGCCACATCTCCTGCAACATAATTCAGAAATGCATACTTAACTTCATCTCCTATCCTATATATATTCTGGAAGCAGCTGATGGAGCATTACACCTAATCCTGTCACCTTTGGATGGAGGGCATTCAGAGCCATGAGGCTAGATCTGAGTCTCTGAGACTTTCACATCATAAATCCTTGGCTTGTTTCAGATCAGAACCTGTATTTAACACTTGTTATAACCATGCTATAGAAAGCTCTACTTTTTAAAATCTCCTGCAAGAGCTCGCAAAACACGGAGACAAAGAAGGGTAAACAAGACTAAAGAAAGAGACAGAGGAAAGAAGGAACATCTTGTCCAGAGTTGTACAACATCAGTTTCCAAAGTACTGATGAAGCAGGTTAAGAATCTCTTCTCCAAATTCTTTAATGTTGAATATTCCCATCTGTTTTCATTCTGTCTCCCTTACAGAAAAATATCTGGTTCATCTGAAAATGCTCAATACAAGTCCCATCTTTTAACTTCTATCCTTTCACTCATGCTTGAATAGCTCAAGTCTCTCACCTCTTCTTCTTATTCTTTTCCCTACGTTACACTTCAGCTTCAATTATGAAGTCCTCACTGTGATTTTCCTGCACTGGTAGAACTATTCAAATATCTTGTCAGAGGTCAAGCCCACATTGGAAAGTCAAGAATGGAAATAGTGGGGGAAAAAAGGGAAAAAAAAACCACCAAACCCACAAATCCTAAGCCACTTGAATGGCTGAGAAATGTTTCTTTGAGATGGAAGTCTTATTGTATGGCAGAAAGCACAACAGTGCAGAACAAAACCAACAATTTTTTGGCACTAACAAGGGGCAGGGAAGTCTACAGACAAAGCTGAGGAATACAGACTGATTGCTGATGGAAAGCTGGCGTAGAGTTGTGCTGAAGAGCTATATGAAATAACTAACAGGAACTAACTTACCGTGCCTACCAAGTTCTTAAACAATGCTACACAGTCCTGAGCACCATCCACTGCCTCGCTATTTACATATCTATAGGCAGAGCAGGGTATTGTCAGTTTAACATAAAACATGTCAGGGGAAATCTGCAATTGTTCAAGATCTGGTTCTTAAAATAATATCATCTGAAACTAGAGACAGGACCATGCTCCAGATGAAAAAAACGTGATGACCTGTGACCATTCTCTGCAATTTAAAGTGATGAGTAGTATAGACCCAATGGAACGGTATAAAAAGTGGTGTAAATGTCAGACCAATTTCAGTAGTTATTCACTGGCATAAAAAACACCTTTCTAATTAAAACAAAGTTGGTAATGTAACGTATCTTGATTCTTATGTCATGAAAATGAGACTTGCTCCAAGACATTCAGACACACATTGGATCTTTCTATATCCAGATTTCTCAGTTTATTGAAGCTGCTAAGTCAGCAAAAACATTACAATATTTCATCCACTACGTTTTAATTCTGATGAAAAACCTATTCTTCTTTAAGATTTTGAGATTCTCCTACATGAATCTGTCAGCAGTGAAAAGCATTCCTATTCAAAAGGAAAACACAGCGTGTTTCTGATAAATATCAGAAAAGGCCCTTGGTGACAGTGATGCACTTCATTTATTTATTTATTTATTTATTTACTACATGAATGCATCCAAAAGCCTTCATATCATAAAACAAAGCATGGCAACAACCTATGTGTGGTCCCCTAGCTGGGCCATTCCTCCCACCACTTGGATCCGATGCCCTGTAAGCTGTCATTTTCAAATGTCCACATCAGTTCATCCCTCAGAAATTCAAGCCTTTGCAGTACAGAAGTTCTGCCCATGTGACTCCACGCTCCTCATCTTCCTGAAATTTAGATTTCAGCTGTCAGCTGAATGGCAAACTTCTCATTGAAATGTCATTTCACGCACTGCTAGGTTTCCTCTCCTCCCCCGCCCTCTCCCTTTCACTAACAGAGCTGTTTTGAATCTAGATAGTCCTGATCTATATGACAAAAGGGTAACAAGACTTAACTAGAGTGCAAATTTCATCAGCTGCAGCAGGGACTTTCAGGTAGACAAATACTGGATTCTCTCTGATAGGCAGATTGTTTCTCTGAACACAATATGGGGAACCTGCTTCTGCTCTCACGCATTTTCAAAGGCAGATGTAGCTCCTCTGGCTGCAGGCGAGTTACTCACAAGCTTGGACTCATCCACAAGCTTGGACTCATGCAGACCTTCTACTTGCGGAAACTGCTGCCACAAAGCAAAAATACATCCCGTGTGGATCAAAATAAACGTGTAGGAAGAAAGTCCCTGGCCAAAAATTAGATAGCTGGCAAACCCTGGAATAATCCCATGTAGAATCTGCTAAATTTTAGATCATCTCTTAGATATACCTCTCTTTTTACTGACTACAGAAAGAATTCATGGTACACAGGTTCTTAACCCTGTCTTAAATGCCTAAACTTAGGGTGGATTAGCTTGGGCTTAAGGAGCCTAGCTTTGTGAAGCAGATGCTTTAATGGATTGCTGGGGTTTGTGAACTATACTTCTCGATCGAACTGAAGTAGATTTAGGAGTTTTTCTGCCGTTAGTGGTGCGGTGATTGAAATATCCATACATTGAAGTCTAGTGCCATTTCCAATGCCCTTGAGGTTCTGACACTCCTAAGCAGCACTGCGGGCTGCGCTCCACAAACAGAAACGCGCTTTTAAAACAGCAGTTGGAGACCTGGTGGGGTCCCCCAGATGCTTCTGTTTAAGCATCTTAAATCCTGTTTAAACTATGCAGAGAATCAGTCTGTCGCAATACTGTTTATCTGATGATGTTGCAGCACCTCTGATGTGAGGGTGCCTTTGCATGGGCCTTTCTTGCACAGGGTAAATGAGAGCTCAGCACCTAAAAACACCACATGCTGAACCTGGCCAGACACCGAAAGCCTGGTCTGAGAGTCAGTACAGCACTATTCTTCCACAGGGCTTCCAAACAGCTCTAAGCAAACCTTGAGCCCTACCTAAAACCTTGTCCTGCCCAAGGAGTCCTGCCTTGTAAGCATGGCATGAACTAACAGGTATTGTGAAGTGGTGCCTTGGTCTCTGGGGTAGAGAAGCCACAAGTTGGTCAGTGACACTGGTTCAGCACAGCTTCACTCTGACTTATCACTCAGGCTGCATAAAATTAAACTGCCTCAACCTAGATCCGTGTCTGAGCTAATAATTAGCATATTCAATTAAACTGCAGTGGGATCTGGACTCTCTCACATCCAACTAGCTCAGGTGCTTCTGTATTGCTGAGGTAGATGCAATTGTGAGTCAGAAATTAAATCCTGTTTCCTCTGTTGTATTCTTTATGTAATGATACTATAGAGGGAAAATAAATATGTACACTCCAGGCTTTGTGCTTTCTCAAGAACACCGTGGTTTCCTTGATATGAATAGTAATTAACCAGGGGAATGATTACCAAGAGCTGCAGTGTTACTGGGCATGTTAAAGCTAAGACAGGTTTACATGATTTTCACTTTAAGACATAGCTAAGCTTAAACAGAAATTCAATTGGGGAAATCCTACAGGAGCAGGACTGATCAGCACAGTCTCTCTGCAGATTTACAAACCTGTGAAATTCCCTGACTTTGGACCATTCTCAGATGACTTGCCCAAGGCCACGCAGGGGATGTGTGGTGGGCAGGCAATGCCCCCCAGCCTTAGCACAGTGCTGGTGGTCCCCAGGCCCTGATCCCAGGTTGCTCTAAGAGCAGCTCCTGTCTGTCTTGATGAAAGAACTCATTATGGCAGATGCCAAAAGATGATGTTCATGAATCCGTCTTCAATAGAGTGTTCAATAGGACTCATACATTCCAAGCGTCCCCCAGGAACTCTTTTCCAGCTATTGATATCCAAATCTTTTTAAAAAATAAAATAATTTAAGAATACTCTGTATTCAAACTCCAAAACTTAGAACCAAGTATCTTCCTAAAGGAACTGAATTAGAAGAGATGAAAAAGAAAGAGAAACCCCCTAACTCTGACATTTAAACACGTTTCACTTTTCCTTGACGAGTGCTTTCTTATTCACCACAAAGAAGAAAAATCTAGGAATATGTTTTTTCCCTGATGTATTGGCAAGACTACTGAATGTTACGTAAAGCAATGCTGCAGGTTAAAGACTGAGGTTATTTGTGTCAAAAAATGCTCTGAGTTTGTGCTGCTGCTACACTGAAAATCAAAACAAGTTTTAAACGAACACCTTTCCCCTGTGGAAATTTGATTTGTTTCTTGATGTTCCGGGTCAGGGAGCAAAGGCATTAGGAGGTCAAAAAACCCAAACCAAATAAAACAAGGGGGCGGGGAAAAAAGGAGAATAACACATGCAATGTTAGAGTCTTGATGCCCTCTAACCTGTGTTTATCATGTGTTCAACAAACACAGCAAATACTTAGCAGGAAACTATCATTTGTAAACAGAGATAAGGTGCCCAGAGGACTGTTTACAAGCAGAATATGCAAATTCTTATTGCAGTCCAAAAAAACAAATAATTGAGCAGTTATCTTTTAATAAAATATATAATTATATTGGAAAATGCTCTATTTGGGAGTTTTCTCATGCTGGTTTTCTATGGTTCTCCTGCTTGGCTTCATCTGTAGGTGATGGAAACAGATTTATTTCCAACAGTCACTGAGAAGCTGCACCATTTCGCACCAGGGAAGTGTCTCTAATGTAATCCTCCTTAAAGTTCTTTAAACCAGACTTTAACTCTAAAAGCTAGGAAAAAAGGTATATGTCAGTCCTTTCCTGCAAGTGAAGTGCTTCATAGTCAAGTCCCTCCTTTAAGTGTGGTGCTACAGAAATAAATCAGTCTGACAGCAAATGGCAGCTCCTGGTTTTAAAGCCTTGCTTGTTGCATGGAGCAGACAGAGAGCTCCTGGTCTCCTGCCATGCTCTTCGCCATTCAGGAGGAGCTTTTTGGGAAGGGAGCATCACCCTGTGCTCTTTCAGTGCAGTAGTGTAGCAGACCCTATAACAGAAGCAATAAAATCTCACAACAGAGGTGTGGGAAGCTTTATAGCTGCTGGTGTCTCTGAACACACCGTGCAGGACAGGACCAACTCAGATGCTGGCCAAAATGAAATTCCACAGGATGATGCCAAATTTGACAAGCTTTTTCTGATTACAGTCTACAGATCTCAGTCTAAATATTTCTACTGGTTATTTAGGGGGAATATGAACTAACAACACCTATAATGCATCAGAATCTTTAATACCAAGTACCTGGACTTTGGAGCATGGAGGCATCCAACCCAATATCTACACAGAGGAGCATCTTCCCAGACAGAACAGAGCAAAGACCGTTCCTCATCTCTCATTTCAATTTTGTTGCTTTTGAGCAGGATAACTGCTCATGAAAAGGACAGGAGCGAAGAGGGGCTATAAAGCCACTGACAGTTACATCTGGGCAGCGTAGGGGTACAAGAAGTGGAGTGTGAAGGAAAGATGTGCCATTGGGACAACTTCATTAAGGACTGAATAGTTTAAGTGTTTGCTGCTGGAAGTAGATGTCTTCGAGCTCGGAAACAGCATTGATTAACATTCTGAGCAGCTCCTGCTGCCAAGGAGAAAGACAGATAATCTCACCTTGAGCCTCTGAGTATTGTTGCTTTTCTGATTATTCTTCCACAGGGTCAGAAGGAAGTGGTAATATTACAATGCTGTTAGATTTTCAGTCCAATTATAAAGCAAATCAGCAGCTATGTGTTTCTTTAGCCTTGACAATTAAAACCAGGTGTAATATATTTATTTGCTGTATAAGCATAAGAAAACTCTAATCAAAAGAATCCTTTAGTTATAGTTTTTATATAATGGATTTATTATATATATTTATTATAGGTAAATATCTATTTTGTACTGACTTATCAACCTGCTATTTGAGGAAATGACAGGAGAGCAAGACTCATAATCCAGTTTCTTATTCCTGCTCCCAAGATGGGTGTACAAGAAATGAAGATAAGTATGGGAATTTGACAGTCACTCTACCTGCCACCATGCATCATGAAATGATGGCTTTGTCCATTTCTTTCCCACCTGTACAGAAAAGAAGGCTTCAGTCTACCAAACAAAATGGAATAAGGAAATCAGTAATCTAAAACATATCTATCTAATCCATGTTAGTCACATCAGCTTCCACTAGAGCCAACAGAGAAAGATTATCTTCTAAGATGATTAATTCCAGCCTGAGAGAGATGTCTGAAATTGGAGGGATTTATCACCCTCTCCACCAAGTACAGAGGGAACTCGGACAAGGGGGTCAGATTAGACGTGTATCTTGTAGATAGCCAAGGTCGGGGAGATGAATGCTTGCCTGCTCACTCTTTATAGACGTGGACTCTCATTAGATGCACCCGTTGCACTTAGAGTAGTGGAGGTCTGTCTCTACTGCTGCACAGACGACAAACATTGATAATATTAATTAGATACCTCCCCAGTCCCTTATCTCAGACATGTATCTGGGCAACTGGGCGAAGTACAAACTGCAGTATAACCAGCACCATTTCACCTCTGTCTGAAACACAAGGACTTTTGCAGAGAAATGCTGCAACGATTTAACTGTACGTGGGAACCGCTGGCAAAATGGTAGCAAGTCAGAAGTCTCCCCTTGTCTAAGGCTGAAGTGGAAACAGATGGGGAGTGAAACAACACGGGAGGAAGAGGGTGTTTCAAACGAAAAGCTCACATTGAAAGGAATCTGAGCAACCCCCTTTGTTCATTCAAAACTGGTTGGGAATGAAATTTGCCACTGGGATGAGAGCAGGTAAAACAGCAGTGTAATTATGCATGGTTGTCATCTATACTAGTTATTGGACCTTTCACACACAACGAATTAAGGTTTAGACGTTTATAAATCACTGTGTTCCATTAATTCATGGGGCTGCTCCTGAGGAATACAGTCCTTGTATTTATATATGCTTTCTCCGCTTAAGAACTGACGAGATACTGGTGAGGGCAAAAAAGGCAAGCCAAAATCAGAAATGCCAAGCTAAGGCCCAGAAATCCCTCAAGTTTATAGCGCGGTGCCTGTGTCCTCTTTCAGGCAGCAAAAAGCTGTTCACAACACCACACTGGAGCTGGTGTCACGCTCCTGAGCAGAGCCCAGGAACACAGCGTGGCTGCAAAGCATACTGAGCATGAGCTAAGAGTGGATCATGAGGATCACCACCTCTTCAGACCTTATGGTTCTGCTTCCTTCCCCTTCTCCTTCCCAGCCACCGTCACACAGCATTTCATACAGGACCAGCTGGGGAATGTGAGCAACAGCTCTTCAGTTTGGTGAAATCCAAAAGGACAACACCGCTTGTGCAAGGCTGGGATACTGGGACTGCAGCTCGTCTGGCAGCGAGACTTCTAAATTTTCAATAAAAAAAACCCCAAACAAGCAACTGAAAGCATGAGTGTATATACGATCTCGGACCCGGTACATGGACGGTCACGAGGCACTTTGTCCAACTACTTGCCATGGATACTCAAAGCTTTGTAATTCAAAATCCGTTCTATATGCTAGGGATATATTCCAGTAGCTCCCAGATTGGCTGCGAGTGTTTCCAACAAAAGCAGAATGTTTCCAATAAATTATGCTGGTGGGAATCAAAAGCTGTTTGGAGGGAATCACGCCTCAGGCCCTGCTGGGTCTTCCTCAGGCGTGGGTTTTCGCTGGGAGTGAAGGCAATCTGAAAGCCATATGGAAATGGTAACCACCTCCTGCATGCAGACTGAACTTGAAATTCCTGTCAATTCTTTCCCTGGCTTAATGTGGAAGCAAGAATATCGATGTCTTTAATTGGTTCCCGTGTCCTGGGGGCTCCTGGTGTGCAAGAAATACCATAAGAACATGAGTAACGATGTATTACAAGAGGTAAGCAACAAAACAAACAAAAAATATTAAGAACCGAAGCGCACTGAGTGGTTTGCAGCCAGCTCCACCACTGATATCAGGTTATGGCCTTTAGTAACGTTCTGCATTTCAGAAAGCTTCTAATGTTCACATCCATTGTCCTGCAACACGTTAAATTTCTTGCCTACCTGCTTGTTACATCTGTCAATCATGTGTGAAAACCGATGCTGGAAAGTAATCTGATGACACTGTTATATTCAATAGCGGTGATAAGGATGAACTTTAAGGTTCAAAGGGCTTTGGTGACAGCAAACCATCCACAGCTTGGATCCCAGCGTTTCCTATCAGGCCAACTTTCATTAGGTCTTTACCAGCAAAAGAAAAGGAGAGAACCCAAACAAAATAGAAAGAAACTAATATTAAAATGTGAACTTCTGACAAGAGGTAAAGCAAGCCTCTACTTGCACACAGGATTTTTCATAATCTTGCAGAGTGAGAGAAAGGCGGAGAAATTTAAGCAGAAGATGTAATTCTCCATTTTCCATGCTCTCTTGACTCCTATTCATATTCCTAGAGAAACAAGCTGGCTCTGTACCTCCGTGAAGAGTTTTGTGTCCAGAGGGCTGAGCCATGCAGGTGCCTTTTTAAATCTCCTGTCACACTGGGAAAACTGCACCTGACTGGAAAGGGATTTTTAAAAACACTCTTTGGCCAGGCCAGAGAAAGGAATAACTTTACCCAGGCTCTTCCCTGCCTTTATTTATACCTGAGTCACTGAGAACAACTTTGCAGGAGAGGAAGACAAGTGGAAAAGAGGTGCGTTTTCTAAAATGTTTTTCTTCCCCATCCAACGACTAACATAATACATTTAGTAGTAGCTATACCTACGGCAATCTCAACAAATGGATGAAAACTTCAACTAGAAACACACTGAACAAACTTCATTAAAATTTGTGGAGTCATTTATGATTTAAACCTGTGAAGAGTATTTCCCAATACAATATTTCCCTTATTTTGTAAGGAAGGAAGAATAATGTTGTACTAGTAGTAGTAATAGTAACATACAAGTGGAGAAGCAGGAAGGTGAGGAAGACAGCCCAAGACCCCCAGAGATGCTGACCACTGGACTGAGATGGTGCACGCTCTCACTTCAGCCTGCTCCACAGAAAGCCCGGCCACGCTGGAGACCAGGGCTGTGGGTGTGATCAGACAAGCAAGATGCCAAGCGTGATGTGGGTATACCACCTACTGACAGCTGGGCTGCACTCATTGCTTTAGACTCCCCAAATCCAGAGTAACGCATCCTTCCAGTCATCAGCTTTCCCAGGCTGTTAAAAGAAAAGAAGCGTCTTAACCCCTTCCATCCTTCCAACAAACCTGCACAAACAGCCTCTGCTATGCCAGCTTAGAGGCTGGGAACACGCTGGTTAATGCAGTTCCCTCCCTGAGGACTCACTCAGAGCTGACGGCAGCCCTTCTCAGCAGGGTGACATAGGGTTTACACCAACTCATATTTTCCCAGTGTCTTCACAGTTCCAGGCAATTAGGACTAAATTAAATTATTAGATTGAATTTATACAGAAATTTCTTTCCCCCCTTTACCCCAAGGAACAGATGTGTTTAAAACAGCAGCCAGAAATTGTTTCAGATACAGATATGCTGTAGATTTTGACAGTACTTTCAGCACCAGCAACTGGTTTCAGGTTTTTTTTCCCTAATTGGTTATCATATTGTCATCATGCATTGGTTTCCCAAGCTTTCTATCTGGAGGGGAAAAAATGTAGGAGAAAAGCTTTAATTTGAAAAAAAACCCTTAAATAATGGGTTTGTCGGCACTGATACAACACACTTAAATTTTAATATTGGATATGTGTCCCCAGAAATCTTGCATGAAACATTTTAAATACATACATATAAATAAGTAAATTTTTTTTTTTACCTAAGAGCAAGGCTCTCATTTACCTAAATCAATGCCTATTGATTTATGGATGATGTTTGTGTCTTTACGTATTACATCAGCTTGGACGGATCCCTTGGCTTTCCTTACTAGGTTCATTGGTTTGCCTTGGAAGGTAATATACTTTGTTCAAATATGTGCTGAAGGCAACAGCAATGTTGCTCAATTGTGCATTGTCATACGTTCTTCCCACTCAGTATTTAAAACAGTACCTCTGGTTTAGATGCTCATGAAATTTAAATCAGACGCACACACAAATTCAGAAACACTGACCTGGATGGAAGGATGGACCACATGGCAAACCCAATCATGTTTGTAACCCAGACAAAGGTTTGGCCTTGGATTTCATGGAAAGGTTAGCAAAATGTCAGCCTGTCACATCTTATTAACAGTAATAATAAAAACTCACACTTTTGAACGCAAATACCATCTGCGTATCCTAAAGCTTTCAGCAAACATTAGCACACCAGCCCTAGAAAGACAAGGCTTTCCTTTATAGATAGGGAGAAACTGAGGCAGGAGGGGCAGAAAAAATGGAGAAGGACTCCAGACAGTGCTCAGAGATACATCAGAGGTGACAGCAGACAGGTAAGAAAGGGAGACCTTCCAGAGGAACGGGTTGGAGTAGTCAAGGCAGCATCAAGTGCTATTGGAGAAGGCTGTCTCGTTATTTTGATGTGCTTTATTTTTAACTCAGATCCAGATCTGGTGTAAAACAGTGCTAAATTTAATGGAACTACAGTGATATATACAGTCCACCCCAGTTGTCCGGTAAATATCAGCAGAGATTGGTAACAGATTGGTGGAGTGGGTTTTTTGATCTGCTTCATATTTTCCAAATGCTGCAGATGTCCTTTGCTTAAAAAAAAAAAAAAAAGGCACGACCAAAAGCAAATCCAGCAATAACTTTCACTAACTTGACTCTAATTGAACTGTTGTGTGTGTAACCATTCCAGAGAAATGATGATTCCCGCAATCAGCTGAAAGGAAAGAGGCTGCAGGAAAAATAAGCCAGAGACACAGATAAGAAGATTTTATTCAGCTTTATTTGACAAGTTTTATTACACCAAGAAAACATAACGTATCTAATCTCTTTGCAGCTGTTGCAGCTCTTCAGCCTTTATTACTTAAATCCTATTAGATATAAAATTGTTTCTATTTGTCAATGGCATGATATCTTCTTTTTTTATTATTATTATTATTATCATCATCAGAGTCTTGCAAGTATGGCCATGAACATAATTTCTGGTCCATCTTCTTACCAATAGTTAAGGTTACCCTGTGATGTTTGCTTGTTTAAATGGCCTACTTTTTCAAAAGTCCTGGAGAGCTGTGTGTGTTGTTAGTATACACACAGTGCCATTAAATAAAGCTCAGCCAGTAATGAAAACCTCTGCAAACAAACCAGTATAGCTAATTATTTCTGTTATGGGTGCCGAAATTCCAGTCATACTGGCCTCAGCTGTATACTTACCCGTATGAAGACCTTGAAGCAAAGCCTTTCATCACTGTACACAGGTTTTTCAATTTGTCACTTGTAAAACTTTAGTTCTCCATTCTTCACAGGAGAATGAAGGACATTCTTTTTCCAACAGGAATTCCCTTTATTGCAAATAAATAATGCTGCTGCACTGCCTCCTTCTCTCCACATCCCTAGGATAACCACTGCTGTGATTCATCAGGTCCTCACTTAGCAGGATGCAAGTTGCATCCCCACCACCACATCTCCTTGGAAGTGAAGTCAGGTGGTTCATGGGCAGCCATGACAGCACACCACCCAACTGCCCTTCCCATGAGGTACGATGCCTCATTTCCTCGTGGACACCATTTCATCTTTGAAGCAAAAGATTTTACTTTCTGGGAAAGTGATTTTTTAGCCTCACTGCCAATCATAATTGTAACAAGGCAACATGAAAATTCTGTTACAGCTGTTCTCAACAGATGGTTTTTGACCAGATGTTCTTGCAGCATCAGCAGGTTAGGGAAGAAAAAGGGTGGGAGAACCAATAAGGCAAAAGTGCCTTGCCCACAAACCTCCAGCAGAGTAGAATAGAATATTAGCATGCCCCAGATGCCTGCTTTTGCCTGCTCTGGGAGCATCATATTCATTCTGTTAAAAAGGGCACTTTCATGCTGAAGAAAATTAGTATTTGAAACTCCCAGTGCCATAAAAGTTTAACAAATGGGTAAGACACTGATTCTGGATGCATAACAACAAGGAGGGGGAGTTGTTTTCTCTTTTGCCTATTGTTTTTTATTGTTATTATAATCTCTCTTTCTCTCTTTTTATTAGTTTAATTTTCTTTTGTGTAATTTTGTTTTTATGGAGCAGATTCGTCCCTGCTGTACCTCTGGTAGAATTTTAGGAGAGACAAAGACATCCCTTTGTGTCTTCAAGAGATAAAGAAAACATTAATATCTTTTTCAAAGCTTTCATATTTAGATACTATGGGCAATTTTTCTGTAGCTTCTCTTTATTGATTAAAATAGTCATGACCAAGAAGTGGCTCATGAGCAGTTCATGATCTGCTTGCTTATCAAATGTGCTGATTTTCTGACTGCATATTTTAGCATGCTGAAATGTGAAAGGCATTAATTTTGGACAGCAATATGTATGGAAATGAAGTGAAAAGTTCAGGAGCTGGGAGTCGCTGCCTCAAGCAGGAGCAAGACACTGCGTGGCAGCTGATCTCTGGTAACTTGCTCCCACGGGAGGCAAAATCTTCCATCTCTTGCAGCTTTTCTACTGCATGATGTGAAGCATCTTGCAAAGGAACTCTGTCGAGCCAGTGACCAACAGACTAGAAAGCTGGGCAGCTCTCCAAGGTGGGCAGCAGAGAGTTGGAAAGCTGGATGAGATCACAGACGTAAGACTGAATACATCAAGAAGCAACCATGTCTTCCAAGAGGATAAAAAAAGATAGAGGCAAGGGTAGGTAGGGATATGTTTTGGAGAGGTGAAGGTGTATCACAGAAGAGTGAGAAAGCGAGAAAGGAAAATGCAGTGACAGCACTGATTTGGAAAGATGTGGGTATATAGTGGGGGAGTTAAAAGTTTGGGGTGTTGGGTTTTGGGGATGTAGGATGTGAAAGTGAAGTGTGGGGTAGGTCTCAGCCAAGAAGAGATTTCCCTGAATGGTGGGTTATGAAGTCTGGCCCTCCATGAAACTGACACTCTTTATTCCAAAGTGTCTAGGTAAATATGTGACAAGTATGTCTCACATATAAAGACTCATGTTTTAAGCATGTCTTTTAGTGACGTATTGGATCAATATCTGCAGGCTGTATTTCTGATCATCACCTGTGATTTTGCTTTGGAGATAGGAAGCCCAAGAACTGACTACAGAAAGCCATGATAATGCAGACACAACCAGAACTGAAATGCTGAAGGAGGCAGATCTCTTCAAAGCACATAGGTCTTCAAAGCACTAGGTCTAGGGAAAAAACTTGGGCATCTAAAACTGGACTTGAAAGATGTCTTCATTTCTAAGTCTTCCACTATAATATAACAGTAGTTAGCAATGTAGTTTAGCAGCATCTGATCTCATTAGGCATTTGTATATTTCATCCAAAAATTCCCAGGACAGGTTTTTAACAAGCCGTGACCATAGAGGCTGTCTGTGTGCTGTCCACTCTGTGTGCAAGGAAAACAAAGGGAACATGTGCAATGTCTCCAAGTGAACCCCATCAGACCCTGCTTCACGGGGTGCCGTTTAAGACTTTGTGGGGTCAGAGACTGTGATACCCCTAAAGTACAAGGTAACTATCAACTTTACCACAAAACCATCTGCCACAGCAAGAAGTCAGGCCCCTTCACCTGGAGGGGGTCCCACCACTGTGCTCTGAGTGAAGGAGAGAAAGACATCTCACACCCAGGGACAAATCCAACAGGACATATGAGATCAAAGTGGCAGCGTGCTGAAGGAAGAGCATGACTCAGTAGTGCAATAGTCAGAGCACAACATGTAGGAGGGGGGTTACCGAAGGCAACTGAGTCACACTGGCATTTTTTGAATTGTTTGAGTTTATTTCTATCTCTTTTATAAAGCCAGCAAAACTCAATGTGAAGTGCATTCACAATTTCTAGACCACTGAGTCATGCTTTTGCTCGATTTGCTCTCCATCGACTGGCGACTGGGCTGTTTGATGTTGGGCTGGTGCCTATTCTGCCTAGAGACCCTGGCAAGCGAAGTCAAATAAACGTAACCCACACAAAACGACAGTGCTCATTACGAGTGGCTGCTACAACCAGAGAGTGTGGAGTGTTGTGGCCTGAAGCCATCAGATTGTTGTAAAAAGCAGAAAGGCTTTCTCCTACAAGAACTTTCAATGACTTGGTTTTGCTATTTTTTGTGCTCGGGTGCACATACTAAAACTAGTTTCCAATTAATAAGTGATGAGCTTTTATTAGACTCCTCAACACTGCAATCGTGGTTTTGAGCACACCTGAAATTTAATCATATAAATAGCTCTACCCTCTAAAGGTGAATTTTGCAATAACACGATGCCACAATCTAGGCCATAGGAAGAAGAAAGAACACCCAAGAGTTGTCTTGAGTATAGCAGGATATTTTTTTTTGTCAGTTTTGTATAAAATGATAGAAACATATTGTTTATCAGGAGCAAAGAAATAAAAAATTACATGCACTGAAGTATTATTCTTAGTATTATTTAAAAAAACCCACATTTGTGCTTTGATGTTTGATGCATTACATTCAGAATAAGTGTATAATTCAAATTTTCAGAGTCTTTAAAAATAAATAAATAAAGAAGTGAGCAATACTCCAAGGATGCGACACAGTGTCAACCGTCTGTAACTGGGACATTAAACAATTATATGGTACTTAGCAAAGACCAAATGCAGTCCAAGCATTAACCAACAAATCTTCATAACTCTCCCCTGAGACAGAAACTGTATCCCCACTTTGCAGATGGAAAACTAAAAAGAAGGCAAATCTTTATTGTTCTATAATAACTATGACCAAATGATTATGTTGTCAATCATTCATTCCAGCTTGCTTACATAAAGCATAATACAAGAATTAGAAATGGTTTATGCTAAAAAAAAACCCTTAAAAAACTTCACTTCTGAACCAAAACCTGCTTTTCTCCTAGCTCTGGATTTAGGCTAGAAAAATCTGCATGAGAGGAATGTATGTTATCAAAGATATTATGCCCTCAGAATGATGATGTGACTTTACAGAAACAGAAGTGTTGCTTCTGAAATGAACCAAATTTAGTCCATCAAAATAACCTAATTAATTGAGGAAGCTTTAATAGCAAATAATTTTGCTCATCTCTGGAGGATTTGCAAAACTGACAGGTGAGATTTAATTATACAGTACCGAGATTTTCAGGGAAGCACCACAGCCATCTCCAGCTTGGGCAACTCACTCTGTTCATAAAGTATTTCTGAGCACTGGTTACCATTAAAGCTACATCTAACACTGAGCATCTTTATATAGAGACTACCAAAGTGAGTCATTTCTGTATCAATATGAGTTTTGGATACAGAAGTACTCTTCAAAACTATGCTCTGTGCAGCAGGGAATACTTCATCTTTCCTGTTTATGTTATGACAGTGTACTCAGGACTGGTATAAACCTGCACTACGCACAGCATATTTTCCCAGTAAGCAATAGGATGGCTTAAAATCACTGTGAAGCCCAACCTAAATCAGCAGAGCTGCTGAAGAAGATCATTTCGCTGCTCCTGGTTGTGAATTTCTGCGCCTTCCTTGGTCCAGCCCTTGCTATGCCGTAAGAGATATCAGGGCACATCTGCAGAACGCAGATTCTTATTTAAGTTAGTCTTCAGCCCGAGCAGCTCCCTGGTCTGACTCGTCAGAGACCTACACCAGCTTTAGGTGGGGCAAAAAGAGGATGAGGGAGTGAATAGCCCGGGAGGAAAGGAGAAGCAGCAGTACTCTTTTCAAGAATAGCCTGGATTTAAACTGTATTAAATCCAATGCAAAACTGCAGCTAATTGTATCTGCCCACCAAATAAACAAAACAAACAACACAGCCAAAGGCAGAGGGAAAATAAAAATGGCCAACGGTAAAGTATCAGGCCAGTGATAGCTAAGAAAAGAAAACTGTATCTCTCAGGTCTATAATTCAGTCTTAATGAGCAGTCTGTCTGAAGCAACTGGATATTAGATGATATTTAATTACTCATCAATTAATCAAAAACATGGGCAGTTTCACTAATTTCCCAGCCAAAAGGGGTTGTGGAGCTGTTACCATAAACACACATGGTAATGTTATGCACTGATTCAGAAAAAGCGGTGTCGGTGAACTCAGTAGAGAAAGGATTTGGCTAAGGCTCAAAACTATTCTTTTGTGGTTTAGAAGTTTGCCAAATGAGAGAGGACTTTCTGGAAAAACACTATGCTGTTTAATCTTTATTATTTAAGCAAAAGCCAAGGGATTTGACAATCACACCACTCCAGTTTTGATCCTGTTATATACATTCGTATATATGTATACATACACACAAATATATATGTGTATGTATGCATATATGTACCTACATGCACACACATACACATACATAATATATACTTGACTGGTCCTTTTTTGCTTTCTTTTTTTTGTTTTGTTTTTCATTTTCTAATCCATTGTTTCATTTTTTGAAAGCCCGGCTTTCTGTACCGGTCAGACTTCTCTGCTTCACTGTGGATTGTGTCTGAATTTAGCCAGCTTTATAAACTGCTGTGCACTTAATTAGACTCTCCAACTGAGCAGAGTTTCATCAACATGTCAGCAAGGGATTTCAACACTGGGAATGGTGGAATAAATTACTGATGCATTAACTAACTTGTGTAT
Organism: Anarhynchus alexandrinus; assembly: GCA_008711295.1. NCBI lineage: Eukaryota > Metazoa > Chordata > Aves > Charadriiformes > Charadriidae > Anarhynchus > Anarhynchus alexandrinus. The sequence continues at coordinate 8,779,320 of VUYV01000013.1, forward strand.
CTGGTACATTAGCTGTAGAAGGACAACCAGGAAAAATATGAGACCCAAATTTTCCTCCTGATTTTCAATGCTGAGAACCAGGCTGGTTTGGATTTTCATTTCGTCTGTTCAGTCTGGTTTTGTGACATTTGTGGTCCTTGATATGGCACACTGTGGAAGCCTTTAGACATTTATCTTCCTAACTCCTTTTACAGGTGGAAGACAGGCTCAGAGGGACTAAAGGCATTCCAAATGTAACTTGGGAGCGTAAGGCGTTGCTCCCCTCTGCTTTGTGTCACCGGTTATCACCCCAGCTACTGGGCACTGTAAAGGAATGTGTGCTTACGGGTTGGACACCAAATTCAGGAGACAGCATATTAGCTTAAGCCACCCTTGAAGGTGGGCTTACATTAGGATGCCAAAATGAAGCTTTCAAAATGTGTTGGGCACGTGTTCACTCCGGCTGCCTCCGCCGGCGGCGATGGTGGGTGGGCAGGGTGGGCGCTGGGCACGGGAAGGTGGGTGCCACAGCAGTTTGCTTTGCTGCACTGAAACCACAGCTGCAGGGGCCGCGTTTTTTGGATGAGCACGATGGTATGGCTTTCTGCAAAGACGTGCATACATTTTTAAGGCTAATTTGACTCTGCACCTATTGTGACAGCATGTGTGGCTACCTTGGCTCGGGTTGCAAGCTCACTGGGACGGCATGAAAATTTGGTGTGTATTAGATCACGCATTGTGCAGTTTGCACTGAGAATACAGTCCCCAGGTTTTAATCACGTGTATACATATTATTTCTCATATAATACACTAATGGATTTTCTTCTTGCACGCAAGCAATATTTTCATTAGCATTTGCCCAGAAAATCTTGCTGTTTTCTCAAAGAAAACATATTTTTTATGACAAAATGTTGATTTCTGGCTGAAGACAGCTTTTTCTACTTTGCAACATGAACAGAGTAACAAAATTTAAATCAATTTCCCCAGATTATTCCTTTCTGAGGGAATTTTCACAAGCATATTTTATTCATACAAGACAATATGAAGTAGTAAATGCAAGCGACTGAAATATGTTGCCGCTCAATAAACTATCTCCAAAACTTGCAATACAACCCAAGTTAATTTACTTTATTTCTTTCATATTAACACAACTGCAGCGTACTTTTGAGACTTAAACAGAGGAACCTGTAGGGCTAGCCGGAAAGAATGGCTGTCAAACCAAAGTCTGCATCCCTTTTATACACACACAAACACATTTAGGAAACCTTTCCTTGTAGAAAGAAACAGATGATGAACTAAGAAGTGGACATGCCAGCAAGCTAGAAGAGAAAATAAATCCATGACATGAGCTATGTGGTGAACACACACTGGCAGAAAGTAATAAAAAATGTTTTTTTCAATGTGAGAAGCAATTATGGAGGGAGAATGGAAACTGCTAGGGCACTGACTGACCTTTGCTCATGGTAAATACGAGGCTGGCAGCGGCGTGTTTCCCTTCGAGATAACCCGTTCAATAAGGCAGCAAGGTGGGGGGAGGGATTTTTATTCCCCACTGCAGAAGGACCTGCCTGTACTTGGATCCCAAGGGCAAATATTTAAACTAGGGACGGAGCCTCCTGGATATAACGTATTAAAGAGCCCATCACCTCCACAGAAATGTCACTGACAAAAAGTACACCACCCAGCAGAAAGCTGCTTCTTCCCTTGCACGATATGGCATTTTAACAGCAAGACTATTATCAGTTTAGGCTCCATAAGGAAAATGCATTATTATATAAACTTAACGTTTTAGGAGGAACTGGTGTAATCAGGCGACGACTGCTCAGGTTTCAGCTTTCCCTTTCCTGAAGTTTCCGAAATAGCGACAATTCAGCAATCCCCAAATGACTGCCTCTCTCGGAAAGCACAAACCAGACTGATGATAAGGCCCCCAGTAAGTCCTTTCCTTTGAAAGGGTCTGTCACTGACATAAGAAATACTCTGCCATTTCCTATCCCAGCTATTTGCACTCTAGATATGTTTGGGTGTAATTTCACTTCAGACCCTGCAGCAGATGTCAAGCAAATAGAATGTATTGGCTGTGAATGGTTCCTTTATGTTCGCCTCTCCCCACATTAACATTTAAATAATCTGGTCCCCTCACTGGGTTTGATGGGATCTTTCTGACTAATAACCAGAGAGAAGTCTGAAAGCTTTCCCATTAGGTGGAGCGAGTCCCAGTTACAAATACATCACTGAATATCCTCATCTGTAGGTAAGTGCATTACCTAAGGGAGAAGTTCTGTAAAAAAAGCAGCAGATCAGTAATACCCATCATCCAGTGACATGGGCTCAGCCCTGAAATTCTCATGTCACCTCCTGAGGGTCGCTGGATTTGTCTTGGAGGTTCCTGCAGTTAAATACGTCCCAGTCCTGACCCTGCTTAGTTTGCAAAGTCTGAGATCATTATTCAAGTAGCATGGCTTCAGGCTTGTTGTGACTCTAAAATGTCTGCAGGGAGGAGGTGAACTGAAGAAAGGTCATTCACTGAACATCTTCTCTAGGTTGTCCGCAAGACAAATTTGCAAACAAGTTTTCTTTGAATGTTGATGTTAATATGCAACACGACTGACTAGCACTAAAAGGTTTGGGTGATGTAAAGATGAAAATTCCTCTAGTTGGCAACTTTTTCATTCTTTTTTGCCTATATAGCAGTAGACTTTCAAAGGCTGGTAAATGGGGACTGCTCAGAGCATCACCCCCCAAGCTGTGTTTTGTTTCTAAAATACACTATTTGCAGGTATGAGAGAGACAAGAGATTCTTTTTGAAGAATTTGTCCAGTTTTTCCCCAAAGCCAGATAGGTGATTTCCTCAATACCCTTCATCAAACATTTTCACAACTTAACTACACCTCGTGTGAAGAATTACACCCTGTTTGCTTCGAATTTGGCCTTCACTGTTTTAGCTTGTCACTCATTGCTCCTTTTCTTCCCAGTGCATGTTCCTCGAGGAAATCTGTCTCTGACGTGAGACACAGCTATGCCAGAGAGGGATGAGTTTTGGGGTTTAGTAGCACAAGGAGAGCTGTTAAAATGCTGCACATGGGAAATTTGCCTTGTCCAGCACTTTCCAGTTACTTGAACCCTGAAATTTAAGCTTCATGGAGGAGGATGAGTGACAGTCATGCAACAGATGTGCATGCCCAGAGCAATGGTGGTGATGCTCACACCTGTGACCAGTTTTGGAGCAGGAGAGAGGTTGTTGTGTGGTGGGCACCTCTGGGATGAGGACTGAGCTGCAGTGAGGACTGAGCTGCAGTGAGGTGGGAGGCAGGAGCCAAACATAGAGGTCCCCATTTCAGCAGAGGAGCAACTGTAGGACTGCACACTTGGCAAGAGAAGCTCAGACAGGAAAGAAGTAGCTGTTTCTGAAAACAAGTACAGAAGAGATAAATGGCAGGTTCTGCCAGAAGCCTTTATATGGACTCAGGCTGATGTCCCAGCCTTTCAGCTTGCTGGGCATAAAACACTCTCTTTGCCAGCATGGAGTGCCAGACAATTCTTGTGGCTCCAGGGACACTTCAGTCCACAGATCCTCATATGTCTTTCCCTGGGAGCCAAATTGCGTCTGTCATTCTCCCTTTCTTCCCAGATGGAGGCCAGGATGAGCTATGCGTTTGTCATGTCCAGGGTGGATCACTGCAGTTCACTGTCTGGCTCCAGTTGGTTCCAATGCATGGTCTGTCTCTTCCATATTTTAGGAGCTTTGTTATCAGCTCACTCGCTACCTCCTCCCCGAATTTAAGGCCTTGGTACCATGCTGCAAAACAATGAAAGGATCTGATCTCAACTGATTTAGCTACATTTGAGTGCAGCCAGGGCTGCTGGGCTCCTTTGGGATGAAATGAATGAGGAAGCCTGGCACAGCGTGCAAGTGAGTTATGGGTGATGGATACCCAGGCTGAGGGATCTGGGCACAGCAAAACTTCTGGAGAAAGGGGAAAGGACACAGAGTTTGTTCATTTTCAGGAAACATTGCTAAGTGTTCTGCCAGTGCTAAAGTCTTCCCTTTTTAGCACTATTATTAAATTCCAGCTTAGGATGACCATCCCTCCCTTTTCTTCCTCCCAGATCTCATTCTAACTAGGAAGAAAAATGAAACCGCAAGGCAGTGTTGCTGTCACAATTTACCTTGATGTCATCTAGTGACTTCCATGATAGAGATTGACCAGCTACAAAAATAAAATTAATGTAAATGTGGCAGAAGAATCTGTCGCTAATTAAGTGAACTGATTACATCAGAAGAGCAATTTCTCATCACTCATAATGTTTCCACAGCGGTCCTGGCTTTCCAACCTGATCCAGCTGATGTGTGAGTAAAGCACTGCCCTCTCCTGGATATTTTCTGCTCTTCAGAGCCTTACAACAACAGCAGCTAAACCTGAGGAGTATCGGGGAAAAAAGATAAGCTTCACACCAATATGAATTCATCTTTCTCAGGACACGCTTTGTCCTGGCGTGGGCTGCACAAACTCCTCCAACTCCTTCCCTATGCTCCTGCTCAACATCAGTCCCAAAGGTGCCTCAGAAGCTAAGGAAAGGACAATTTCTGTAGGCTCCGTGCTTCTTATAGTGCCCCTTGGTTTCTTTTGCACTTCCTGGCCCTGATGCCAGAACTGTCCTTCTCTGGGTTGAATTTCCTCATGGCCCATGTGTGCTCCTCGGAGGGCCTTGCTTCACCTTAATGTGCAAGTGGCATAGATGATCGCAGAAAGCTTCCTGGCAACCCAAACAGCATCTTTCTGCAAACACCCACCTCACCTGGCCAGTCACGCTCACCACTGCAAGCATTCCTAAAATCAATGATCCCACCCAATGAGTCACCACTCCAAACCAAACGAATCACCCCCCAAATGAGTTATTTCAGACAACAGCTAGATGTAGGGAATTTAGGATTCCCCAGTGATTCCTTGTAAACAGCCATGTTGGAAGGGCTCTTCTGCTTGTTTTGAATGTATCCTTTCCTCACCACCTTACTTCCACCTCACTCTGCAGATTTCTGGGAAATGTCTTTAAGTAAGGCAAGATATTTTCAACAATAATTTTCTACTTTCTGTACTGGTCTGCTATCACATTATTCTCTGTTTTAAGATCTCTAAGTTCAGAAGAGAGAAGTTCAAGAAAGAAGGATAAGAGACATCGGAGATGGTTTGAAAAACAACCCAGCAGCTGTTCATCCAGTGTGCACTGTATACAAATGTTGGGGTTTATTCCTATTTTCTTTCAAAGCCTTAGTTTTCATCCTGTTTTACTGTCAAATGACAAACAGCAAGGAACAGCCACAACACCCCACCTCCAGCTGTGATAATTAATAACCTGTCAAGACAGGGATCTGGCTGTCTTAGGAAATCTAATGTTTGGCTAGAGGTGGTGAAAAATACTGGGAAACCAGAAAGGGAAAAAAAAAAAAGCATTATTAAGAAGTTATGCTTGATGGGGAAGAGAAAAACCTTCTTAAATAAAACAATCTCTTTCTATATGTATGCATATTTAAATGGAGTTAAAGCTTGTTCAAGGAGTCCATTTTCAAAGTAGAATGAAATCCTTAGGGGAAAAGTTCTGTATAAATGTAAACTGTTCCTATGATTTCCTATTCACTTGTAAAGGCTGCTCAGACGTTCTTATTCCTGCAAAATAAATTCTTTTCACTCATAACCAAAGCTCAGTGAAGTTCGTGGAAAGTCTTCCATTGATTTTGGCAAGCTTTGGATTTTGAATGAAACAGATTTAGTTCACTTAAATGTTGAGTTAATTCTGAAGTGTCCCTTCAGTCTTACTTGAAGAGTAGATCCTTCAGCATTATGGGACATAAATCCCATGATCAAGTCACACTGATGATGTCTACATGTGGGTAACCACAGATGCTCAATAGTCTACTTGACAAATACCAAAAGAACAAAAAAATCTGGTTTTGTCTCGACAAACACAGCTTTGTCCTTCATCCCATGTCTTCAGATCCAGATACCCCTGTTTTGATCCCTGTCATCACCAGCCCATCAAATGGGACTGATTCTAAAGTCTTCTTGCTGTGGAAGCTCCATACAAGACCATCATTGTCAAAACATTCAAAATCAGTCTGGGTGATGAGCTGAATTAGCCTGTGAGGCCATCAGTTGTGAAACAAGAAAGCTAGAAAACATACAACCAGATTTTTCAGCAAAAACAATGATGTGACAAATTTTCATCCAGGGATGTTCCATGAGAAAAGCAAAAGCACTATTTTACCCCCAGAAAGACTCAGTTTGTAGGCAGCCTTTACAGAAAAACATACATATGTATGTTCATACATATGTACCTATACAGAGAGATAGATAAAGTAAAAAGCCTTTCCTGCACACAAAAATGAAGCTGAAATAGATCTGTTATTTGGAATTTGTGTCACTTGAGAGTTAAAGGCAGGCACCCATGGGGGGAAGCAGCTTTTCAATTTTATATTGCAAAGCACCCAGCCCTCCAAGGAAATATGAGGAGAACACAGCAACTAATTGAAACTACCAGGCAGCTTTGACTAAGTAGGATATGATTAGCAAACTGGAACTTAGCCAGAGCATCCTGGTCCACATTTTCACTCCTCTCTGCCTTCATCCTCTCAAAGTGCCTGACCGTAATCTACCCCTATACAGCTGTAATGTTTAACTCAGCTTTTCAGTCCACTGAAAATAATTACATATGGAGAACACCTGTTAATCGACTGTGCTAAATTAAAAGGGGAAAAAAATCTAATTTAACTTGGCAACATGTTCCCATTAAGATGGTATTACAAGTTTTAATTAATATCTTGATTAGATACTATTATTCATAGTTCTATTCCAGTCATTGAGATCAGATCTTCATTGTGATACTGCTATTTTGACACAAAAAAAAATGACTTGTTAGGTATGGTACTTCTCTTCCTAAGACAGATGTATTTCAGAGTTCAGCTAATTGAAACCGCTGGCATGAATAAACTGGTGGGGATGGCAGTCCTTGTTTGCAGTTTGGCAGGGTGCAAATTTATCTTGATGACAACTGCAAATAACATGTCCAAGAGAGATTAACAAACAGAACTAAATGTAAACAATTAATAGCATTATTTACTCAGGCAGTGATACCTGTGGTATGAACTTCACCCAGTGGTGAGTCATCTGCAGCATTTGCCTTATGAACAACTAGATGGAATATTAATTTTCATCAGAGTAACCCTTTTGACTAGAATCTATATTTTTACAATAGAGGCGCTACTCCTGATTTCAGCACAGCTACAGACAAGCGCAGTCGTGGTCCTTTTCCTCCCAAACACCTCACACAAAGAGCATCCTTGATTTCCAAAGAATCACCTCAAAAGTCAGTGATGTAAGCAGATTCCTGTTCTTAAACCCTAACCCTAGCGTCCTCCCATATGGGAACACCCCATACTTCATCCCCAAGAGCCCAAACAGACAGAGCCTTGCCGGTGTTTCCCACATTGCCAAACTCAGTGTTGGGCCAAAGGACAAACTCACAAATGGGGCCAGAGGCTGCCCCTGGAGAGCCCACGCACCCCTGGCTCCATGTGCATGATTACACACTCTGGAAAGCATCAAAACAGCCAGAACCAGTTGGTAAGCTACGGAAAGGCTGCCTGGGACACTCTCTTCTAGGCAAAATGCAAGCAGATAGGGAAACTCCCCCCTGCCCCTGAGGTGGGTCTTTAAAAGAAGGAGTCGGGGTGCCCTGAGCCCACTGCAGTCTCCGTCTGTGGGATGCTTGTGAGGCAGCAGCCTCACCTTGCCGTGCTCTTCCCAGGCACATTTCATTTCCCAGTGTGGCACTGCGCACGGCCCACTGCCACGTGGCTATTAAACAAGCAGAAAAGACTCAATTTCCTTCTGTCAGGGCTTTCCATGCTGCTGACAAACAGTAGCCGACTGACATTTAAGTGGGAAAAGCTTGGCTTTGAAGCCTCAGAGGATCCGTGCCCTATTGCTTCTCGCTCGCTGGCTTTGTTCACATAAACCAGGCTGAAATGCGCTGCCAATCATAACAGAGGGTGAAAAATCCTCTGCAGCATTAAGCCAGCTGGAGACGCTTATCCTGACCTGCTCTCAGAGGACACGGAGGCACTGGATCCGTCCCTGTGGGAAGGGAGGGGATGTTGACTCCTGATTTTGTTCCAGTGATTTCAAGAGGCTTAAAGATAGGCTTTAGAATGTAAACCAGGATTTTTTTTATTTTTTTTTTTTTAGATAAAGGACTGGTAAATGTAGTGTTACCAGTCAAACTTACAGAGAAACCACCAAATAAGAATCACACACTGAAAAGTGTTCTTGGTTTAGTCGCTATGTTGACTATGCAATTAAGCACACTAAACAACTCACCTGGTTTCATTATTCTAATCCCTTCTCCTAAGAAAAGAACAAAAAAATGAGGAAGTGGAAGAAATGCCCAATTTACTTAGGCCAGTCCTAAAATGGAGGGAAAGAACAGTGGGAATTAAAAAATGGCAGGAGTCAGCATCCAAAGACTCCTGAAAGGGAAATTTTGCCTGATTTCGTACTGGAGATCTTGGGGTGGATCCAAAAGGGAAGTAATTTGCACACAAAGTCCTCCAATTGAAAGTTAAAATCCAGAAGTCTCCTGATCCCAGAGGAATTTAATCCTCTCGTGGCCGCAATGTGTGACCTCCCCTGGTCACAAGAGTTACCCCCTTGGGTAAATCTTGTCCCTCAGCACAGCCATGGACACTGGCAGCTTTTACAGACCATGGCAGAGTAGTCCCAAACCACCGAAGGGATCCAGAAATTTCTCAGTCTACATCCCCCTGGATTTCAGTCATGTAGGTGGAGGGCATGCTCTGCTCTGATCCCATCCCAGCAAATTTAATGCACACCAACAGGATCAGGCCCTCATGAAATAGAACATGAGGATTTGAAAAGCGCCAGTTAGACCTCGAAAGACATCAAATATATTTAACATTCTTTTTATATCCCCCGCCTGGTTTATGCACCTTCAGGATTCATGTTTTCTAGCGCATCTCCACAAGCGCAATACTCACAAGCTATCTTTTTTTAAATGATAGCGGAGGTTCGGGTTACACGTACAATTTCACAGCTGAAGCTATGTAAAGCAGTCATGAATTTGAATGAGGATTTCTTTATAGGTTTTTAAGGCAGATCCAATAGGACCCAGGATGAATCTGCAGGTTTGGAGTTTTTTTTCCTCGGAATGACTTTGCTATGGTCATATTTTTCTCTAATAGAAAAATCACTGTTCATCCCTTCCTCACCTAGGAGGAAAGATCCAAATAAACACTGGCTTAGAGCGATTGCCACTATGCAGCCTTCAAATGGGAACGAAGGACGTAATGGAAGCGTTTGTACACAGGATGCCTGATACTGAACTCTGTATCCCTCTTCCCTGCAACACTGAAAATTAGTTTGAGAAAAAGCATTTACCTCACCTCAGGAAGGAGATTGTGCTATTTTTTGTTCAAGACTTAAGAAAACCTTTACCCATCTTTATACTTTTCTTTCATTAAATAATTGTTTCGTTCTGAGCCCCTTAAATCAATTCAGCCTGTCAACTCTTCAGAAACTGTTTCCACTCCAAATAATAGCTGCATTCTGCTTTGGGAGCACCCTGGCAATATGAATGTTCAGTCGTCATCAACTTCTTTTTTTCTTTTTTTTTTTAGGTCTCTATTCAGACTTTTGTGCATGGCTAAATTTTCTCTCTCTTTTCCTCCTTTACATAACACATTCAGCCAATTGGCCTATGTTGTGTTTGGTTTTATTTCCCCTTGGATCAGACTTTAAGAAGTCCTTAGTTTTCATGTCATTAAGCCTGTATCTTAGAATGGAAAGTGCTTCATTTATATAATTAACCCTCTTGTAAAGACAAATGCTTCTTTTTTTTTCCCCTCAGAAAAAAAGAAAAAGGTGAAGATGTGTGTTAGAAGAACAGTCAACTTTACAAACATGAAAGCTTCTCCTCGTTGTTTGATGTCTCGGTTCCTTGTTGGACTTTCGCAGATGAAATAGAAGAGGTTCTCATTATCATGTTGAGATGTCAGCTATGAGAAAACGACTCTTGCGCTTTACGAAAAAATGCTGAGTGTCTCAACAGAGGGATTGGCCCATGGAAGTACCCCAGGGCCTGATTTGTGGTGATGCTCACAGATGCATAGGAGGAGTTAGGAATCTGGGTGATTTTCCCTAGAGCGGGTTCTCTAAATACTGAGCTTCGCCCGCTGTTCAAAGCCTGCGTGCCTCCTTCCATCTGTGATTAATAATCATGGATCTTTCTTGAGAGTGCAGAGCCCTTAATTAAAAAGGAAACAGGATTTGAGAACAAAATTATTCCTTTCTCCCTGAACTGAACAAGCAGAGGAGGAGAAGGAATAGTATTGGGACCACCACTTTTTAAGGTAATAATTCAGGTGTCTCCTCCTGAGAGCGCAATCGCCAAATTTCCTCCCAGCCCTTGATGAAATGTTGAGGCTGTGCTATGCTGGTCAGACCGGGCAATATCCATCAGTTATGGTTCTTTCCTTACTGCAAAAGTCTGATTATTTTTTTTTCTCATTACAGGTCAAGTAACTGAACTAAAACCATCAGCCTCTCCACATTTAGAAAGTAATTATTTGTGTCAAATTCTGAGGGTTAGAAAAATACTAAGAAAGGCTGAAACAAATTTTAACAACCTTCTATTTGCCAAGCAGCTGTAGAGTTGGGAAGGAAAAGGGGTTTTCTTTCTGAAAAGTCAAGATTTTTTTTCTTAAAACACTTCCAATTTTATTTTATTTTCATTGTAATGATATTCTTTCAACTGCTATTACTTTCCATTAAGTATTTGCAGAAATATTTGTGGAGAAACTCATTTTGCTACTCTTACAAATAAGCCCATCCCTAGAGTATACCCTTTCATCCATCTAAAGTTTTCCTATCTTCCATTCTCCATTTTCCTTTGTCCTCTCTCCATATTCTACCTCTTTTTACATTTATGACTGCTGTATAATGAGGATAGCAAGCACAAATACATGACAGTGAATGATTCAAACCCCCATACATAAGAATCAAAAGTGACTGCATAAGGCACAGAAATTTATATTTGCAAAACCGTTTCATATAAACTGTCTGTGTATGAAGTCTGCCTGTGTGGCTTCCTCAGAGCCTTAAAGCAGCACAGAAAGCGGAGACATAATGTAGGTGATATTTGAAGGATTATTTTGCTGTTGCACAGAGAACTAGAAGACAATTTAGTTTATACAAAATGAGCTAGTACACAGAGCTAATAGAAAAATAAATAATAAATGAAATGTTATTTCTCTCTCCCTAGTGAAAATATATTATGACTTTGAATACACATATGGATCTGCTCTGTTAAGTAATAAAGTGCCATTTTTCCCTGAAATAATTTTCAAACTAATAATCTCAGTTCGAATACCCAACCCACAAGCAAACATGTTGATGATATTAACATTTATGCTTATTCAACAAAAATAAATATCGTTTAGCTTTTATCCTTGAAATAATTTTTCTCCCGTGTTAAGATATGTTCAGCAACCAATATGTATCAAAATAAAAAATCAGGAGTTTCATTCCTTAATAAAGGAATAGAAATGTTTTTATTGCCACAGGCCACCTCAAAATTCCAGGTATTTTCTAAGCAAACTCAAGAACACACAAAGCAATCTCGAAATAATTTACTGGAAGTAATTCTTATGATTCTGAAAGTGTATTGGCAAAGAGCAGTAATAATAATAATACTGTCTTGTCAACTGCGGAAGTTAAATTATTCTACATAATTTATAGATCCAAACAATTCATCAAAAAAAGTATGATTATTGAGCATTTTAAGAAGTGTTTTTCCAATCTATTTAATGTGCCACTTAGAACTAAAAAAGCTGCTAACACTACTACTTGGACTGTTGGAGTAGTTTTATACCATTAGTGCCATTATTGACCATCAAAGTATTTTGTTACACAGAAAGATACAAAAAGTCTCTCCCTCTTTTATTAGAGATCTGCAGATATAGGAAAATATTTTATACACATACTATCTGTACAATAGAGATTCTTGGAAGTATTTGTCTCACAAAGTAATTTCTATATTTGCAGACAACCAGAAACTAAATCCAAGGTGATTTCTTCACTAGGGTCTGCTGAGTGCAGAAAAATATAACAACACAGAAATAGAAAGATCATTTATCATTTACATTTATTTTCAATCCTAGTTTCATCTTCTATTTGAAGCAGGTCGACCCTGTAATCTCCATTTGGGGGAATTAGATGACTGAGAAGGTTTCTCAGCTATGTAAAGGAATATTTCTCACAAAGCTCAATTAAGAACCTTCGTTAGAAAATGACATTAATATTCAGATTAGGCATTCCCTCCTGAGAGACAGCACATTGTCTCAGGGGAGCTACAAGGCAGAATTAGAGCACATCTGTTTGCAGAGGGGTCTCAGAAGTGCTACAAAATGATTCCTCTCCTTTTCCTTAATCCCAATGCATGGCAAAATTTTGGGCACTTCCGCCGAGTATAAAGCTAAGGGTGTAGCTATGCAGTGGTGTTGGACCAGATAAGCTTCAGAGGTCCCTTCCAACCTCATCCATTCTGTGGTACTTCAGACTTATGCTAACCTCCAAGAATAAACCATGCCCACTGATTTTCTCCAAGCAGCAGTGATCTAACAGAGGAGGAAGAGGGTTCATAGCCATACAAGTATCTTTTGTCCTGTTCTGCAGGAACATGGAGGACATCACATGCCATGGCTCACACTGTCTCCTGGACCGCCCTGCCCTAGGTCATCCAAAAATGAAATCATATTTACAAAAGTATGTAGCTTTCCATAGTTTCTGGTAAGTATATTTTGGGAAGGTTGGGCCTGGGGTGTTGGGGTTTTTTTTGTACTTAGGGGGAAAGCTGAAAGATACATATTTGTGTGCCAGCTGAGAAGGTGTTATGGACCATCTTTTATCTGCAACAGTTACATACAGAGAAATGCACCAAAAGAGCACACAGCCCTCTGAGCTTTATGTCTGTGATTCAAACTTAATAGTAATTTGCATTCCTGTAGTGCCTATGGATTCAACTAGTTTTAGAGACAAGATTAAATCCAGGCTTGCAATCCCTTCTGAGCCTGAGACATTAACTGAAACAAGCATGTGAGAGCATTCACCACAGCTAAAAATCCCCTTGAATCATATGACTGCAGAAAATTATTGCTAGTTGAGACAGGTCTGGGTTTTACTTCTTCCTTTATTCAGAAACATAGCGGTGATTTTGGTGGAGTCTTCAGTGTGGCAAATACCTTGATTACAGTTGCACACTGGTGGATGGTACTGTCTTGGAACAACCTAAGTCTCTCTCACTTTTATTATTTGGGAGGAATGGAAGAGAGAGAATTCTGCTCCATTTTTCATTGTCAATATTTTGGTAAAGAAAAGGATGTAATGAACCCATTCGCAGCCAGGAAACAAGACATATTTTCCCAATTCTTCAGGCTCGAACTGAAGAAATGGGAAAATAAGGAAGAGCTATATGCCTGCTTCTTCTCCCTTTGAACACCCTGTTTCATATCACTTAATCACCAGTGCATATTTAAGACAAGTTCCGTGAATACACAATGATTTGATTGTCCACCCACACTGATCAGATACCAACAGATCCTGCCTAACTGGAAGGATTCATTAACTATCATCCAAGTTTCCTTTTTGCCACATGCTTTTGAGTTTGTTTTCCTGCATCAAATGGGAATTTGTTCTTCCTCAGTTTCTGCAGTGTGCTCAGATGCTTTCAGATAAATCCTCTAATAATTTGATTAAGTAAATGCATAAACATATTGCAGGACCTGCAGGAATTTGCTTCAGGAGGTCAGCGTTTCCCCAGCTTAAGGCAGTGCATAATTGCCAACCAGAAGCAACAACATAGCTGCCTTGAGAGACAGAGGCTCGGAGCTTGTGTGCCTCCGAGATAGTCAGGGTGAAGAAAATATCTTCAAGCAGCTCTTGTTTCCTTGCTTGGCCACTCCTCCCATGGCTGAGGATTATAATTAACATTACAACCACGGGAGATATTGGACGTTCCACTGCAGCAGCATGAACCACATTGGGCAGCACCTTTAGGAACACAGATAACGTGGTTTCACTGCCACAGAGAGATTACGGAGCATCTTTCAGTGTCAGCCTACTCCATATTTGTTGCAAAGGTATAAGTACTACAGAGAAGGTAGCATATACTGGTGCAATAAGCATGGCAGAAAAGGCTGCAGGGAATCAAATCAAAACACTCATATCTCTGTGCATCATATATGCTTCCTGTTGGGCAAGAGCCTTCATGTCCCGCAAACACTAAATTGACTGAATCCTGGTAATCCTGGTAATGGTCCTATGGGGCTGTTATTCCTGCTTTACAAGCACAAGCGAGTTCTATGTAAGTCTCACAGAACATCAAATACAGAGTTACTCTTGGAATTAGATACCCTATTGTTGTTTATTTTGGCTGAAATGAATGGAAACTGCAATGGAACTCAATTCTTCTAAGTCTCAATCCACTACCTACCAGCTCATCTTTTTAACATAACTTTTATTTTATCTCAAACACGCATTACTCACATATATGGCTTTCTCCAGGACCAAGTAACTGACACCAAAGAGAAGGCACTGGTGTATATTGTTACAGACATGCCATTTCAGATTAAGCTTCTGATATCCTGAAAACAAATCACTATCATAGGAAACTTTCCTCTCACAAGGGAACAGTTTCATCTTCCATTTGTATATGAATCATGAAAGCAACATAAGTGATGCAGGCCATATTTGGAGACTTGCATACCTTTATGTCACTTCTTTCTCCTTGCTGTCTCTATGATGCAATTGCAAATTATTCTCTCTCCCTCTTTTTCCTATTTGTAATTAGAGGGCAGAACAGATGGTACTGGCTTACTTTAAAGTGATGTCTTTATTAAAACACTTCTCAGTGTGCTGCCTAACAATCATGCACAACAGCAAAGAAATTACTCTTGTTATGGGCAAATCTCAGAAGGTTTTGAGGTTCATCGTAGAGAGACATCAAAAACTCAGAAACTTTGTGAGCCCAGTGCAAAATTCCAGAAGCCACCAACTGGGCTGAACGGTGTCTCAGGAACAACACCTCACCATAAGGTCTTTGGAAACACTTTGCTGCCAGCCACGTGCCTATAAAAAACACGAGTCGGAATCTCTCCCTTCAAGCTTTCTGCTTCCAAATTCAGTAGTAGCTTAAACCTTACACATCTGGGCAGAGGAAAGGGAGTCATATTTACTGTTTGGTATTTGAAGCTTTAGAGAGCAACTACCTAAAACCTGTACCATGTCTCCCACCCTTGTAAAGGAACAGAATCCAACCTTAAATCTCTAGTGACAAGTACTACTCACTGCTTTCTTGGTTTCTTTTTCTTCTACTACAGTTCCTTGCAGCACACTGCCTTCCCCTGATCCTCCACGCTCCTTTCCATGTGCCCCATTTGTCCCACGCACCTCCTGCCTCCCTCTCTCCCATCCCCCCACTCCCCGACCACCCCGGGCCACCAGTCTCAACTTCCAGTCCTTCTCTTTGGCCTCCAGTCTCCGCAACCCTGGACCACAGGGTGGCAATTATTTGCTTTAAACACATAGGCTTCTTTCTGAAACCCAGGTAAGTGACAGCCGTTTTATTTAGGGCCAGCCTCACTTCTTTATGCAGATAAAGAGCAGGGGAACAGGAATCATCTTGATGTCTTCAGTTCTTTCACACTAGTGGCAGATGGTAACCTTTCTACACAGGTGAATGACAATCCAAAAACAGCCCAAAAATTTGAGGTAACTCTGAAATAGGGTGACAGCAGGCCAAATTGTTCACCCTTATGAAGCATACAGTCATACCATAAGCAGAAATTTAATTTTGACGTATCATGTGCTCAGGAGAAGAAACTCCAAGCTCATAATTGTCTTTTGCTTTGCAATAAAGTGCAAGGACAGAGCACAGAGAGGGGTGAAAATCAGTTCAACTCAGAGAGGGTTGCTCCCTAACCCAGGTTGAACTGTCCAGTTTAATTGGGTGGCACCTCAAAAATGCTCCTGCAGCAAGCTGAGCAGAGCCTTCCCCCAGCTTTTCCCAGCACTTTCACTTTGGTTTTATTCCACCTGAAAAGTGCTGACCTTCTGATACCAGAGAGAGCAACTAATTACTAGCACCCTTAGGTAAAAAGCTCCATGATTTACAAACACTAAGTACAGGCTCCAGCTGTTTAATGGTGCTGAAAACCACACCATAAGGATGTCTTGGGGTATGTAGCATGCAACATTCATTAACGTTATGAAACAGTAGGCAATAGTGTGGACATCAGGCAAAGCATACAAGTCTGAGGTCTTTTCATGCAAAAGGAAAAGAGTGAATTCTCCCAAGATTCTCATCCCAAAACATGCTTTTACTCATAGGCTTATCCATATCTGGATTGCCTTTAGCTTTCTTTTTTTAGCCTTTTTTACAAGGGCGTGTAGTAATAGGATGAGGGGGAATGGCTTTAGACTGGAAGAGGGTAGATTTAGATTAGGTATCAGGAAGAAATTCTTTACTCTGAGGGTGGTAAGGCACTGGAACAGGTTGCCCAGAGAAGTTGTGGATGCCCCATCCCTGGAGGTGTTCAAGGCCAGGCTGGATGGGGCTTTGAGCAACCTGGTCTAGTGGGAGGTGTCCCTGCCCATGGCAGGGGGGTTGAAAATCAATGATCTTTAAGGTCCCTTCCAACCTAAACCATTCTATGATTCTGTACTTGTCACAGTCTCTCCTCCTTAACTCAGACCCGTGAAGAAGAAAAAATTTCAAGGACAAATTCAGGAGTACCATGAGATTACATTTTGTGGCACAATTCGATAAAATTGGGTGATCAGTAGACACTAGTGTCTTAATTTTAGCTACTGACCACTAAGTATTTTAATTTCTCGGCATACCCGAATTCTGCACTGGGCAAATTTTCTTGTATATTTTCAGAGCTCAGATTAATGACCTAAATCAGCTAATGTCAGTCTGTGCCGTAAACAGACGAGATATATTCTCAAACCTGTTAATCATGATTATTAATTAAAAAATAAAAATTGACAAAATTTACGTAAGGAGATTGATTTTATCTTTCTTCTATGCTTTCCACTTATTTAGCTAGAAAATTGTATTATAAGGCTATGATGACAAGGGTTAAAATATTACCACCTTTTGCTCAGAATAAGAACAGAATGTTCAAGAATACATTTTAATAAGGCATATCCTACGAGCTTGCTTAAACTTCAGTTTTTCATTCCAAAAACTTCAGGGTTATCTTTATCACCTCCCAGGTAAGCATTATGTTAATAAATGAAAAAGGTAAAAGGGATACTCTGAAAACTCATTTTCAAGACTTCAAAATAAAAGCTTGCCTCATTATTTCAATTTGCTGCTTTTCCGCAATTGATCAAACAGTCTTTTGTTCCCTTCTCTCTCTTACCATTTTTTAAAATATTTTTAAGCATTCCTCTTTTCTTTCCTGTCACCTATTATTAGCTCATGAGTCAGGATTCACATTACTAACACGCAGCTTGCAAATGAATTAGAGCTGGTGTAGCTTAAGAGAAGAAAGTGAGCAGTTGCACTGCTTCCAGAATCTCAGTGTCAATGTCTGTGCCTGGTTCTCAGTTCTTTGGGATGCTAGATCCCACAGTAATTGCTAAATCTTACTGTAAAACTGGATGAATGTTTTGTCCCAACAAAACAGAACACGCCAATAGATGCATTAGCACCATGCTGTGATAAGGAGGTGGTCTAATAACCAGAACAGAATGTGAGAACTGGGTGGCAAAAAAGCAACAACCACAAATACTCAATAGATATTTAAGTGCTTTCTTGGATGAGGGCAAAAGAACCCTACACATGGACTGAGGACACACAATGGAAACCTGAATTAGTAACCATGGAGAATGTGAAAGTGGACATTTTTAAAGCCACTGTCATAGTGTTATGCGGAAGTGTCTCACAGGTTTTGTTTTTATTTAAGTATTCAGTGAGTGAGCAGGAATTTTTTTCTACCACCTTCTTTTTTTTTAACTTCACAGTAGAGACAATCCATAAGTATACTAATTATGTCATTATAGTGTGATTTCAGTAAATCAATAAAAACTCCTCCATTTATCATTGTGGATATAATACATTTTAAGATGGTATCTAGGTAGACTGGACTGCAGAAAGAATGAGTAGGGATAGGAAAATAAATAGCCACCTTGCTCCTCAAAAAGGTTTAAACATGAAGAAAGATCTTTTATTGATCAAGCTGTTTTTTTCTTCCCTCGCTGCTCTGCTTTCTTGCATAGCGTAGCATGAGAAACATGAATTGCGCATGTTAACTGAAGGGCATGATTCTAACTATTCAGCTCTGTGAAAGAAATCGAGTCCACATTCCTCACTAGGAAATCATAAGATTTTCCTCTACCCAAACAGTAACCGGCAATATGCTATGATATTGAGAACGATTGTGTTGGATTCTCAAGACATTCAGGATAAATACAAAATAACTAAAGAGAATTAGATTTTGAGATTAGATTGGTCAGGTAAGGAATTTCACTAAACCCATTTATTAGGGCAGGATTCTTTTGCATTGAGGCCTGGGAGAACAGTACTCTTTTATCTTGGAAACTGAAGTTTAATTAGCTTGTGACAAGAATATAGTCATCTCCTGTATTTAACTGTACAGGCTTCCAGTTAAGTGGCAGAAGAGGGATGGAGAAGCTTGCAGGAGGCAGGTGCTGGGAAGGACAGCTGAAAAAATTGTTCTCTCAGCCTGGGGGTTTCCTGCATATGTACCAGAAACAGAAATCCCTTATGAGGAACTGGCAAAATAAGACACCCTTATGTAAATGTAGCCAACAGAAACAGTTCTCGCTCCCCAGTTTATTACAGCACAGCTCCAAGCCACAAAATCTATGGTGTGACCAAGGAGACAGCAGGAGAGGTCATTGTCATCATACCAGGGCCTTGTAGGAGACCTCATCAACAAAGAACATTTCCCGAGCTCTTTTTCTCAGCTGTCCATAGTCCACCATATATAGAACTTCACTTGGTGACCCCAGCTATTCATGTCTTCCCCTTCTTGTTGTTAATTAAGAAAAAAAACCCTATGCCAAATAAATATTGGTCTAAATACAGAGGCTTTCAGAAAAAAAAAAAGGTGTTCTTCCCATTGTGCAGGTGGGAACCTAAGGAAGAGAGGAAATCAAGGGATTTGTGCCATGTCATATCCCTAATTCTTGGTAAAGCTAGAAAGTAAACCCCGCTGTCCTGAGTCTCAGTTCAGCATTTTAGCACAGAATAATTCATCTTCAATGAAATAGTTTAATAGTAATCTGCCCAGGCTAGTTTTTGAAGAAGAAACAAGCTCCCACTGTTGTCCCATGGCTCCGGTCACTAGACCACTAAGATTTTCTCTAATGTTTTATTTCATTTTGCATGTTTTATCTCTAACTAATTGCATTTGTAAATTGCTTTATGCATCCCAAAGCACTTAGAAGAATGGAGACACCAATAAAGTATAGGAGAATAAACCAGGAGTAATAATTACTGAAATATAGGATCCAATAACTTGGAAAATCAGTGCAGAGAAACTGATGAAGTGGAAGATGCATCCCTTGTACCTGTTTAGGATGAGTCATCAGAGGACAGGCAAATTAGAACTGCAAAGAAAATTTGGGTTTGATTCATCTTACTAGAAATAACATCACAGAACTTCTAGAGTCTTTGCTGTAATACAGACACATGTTTAAGCGCAATAAAGCTGGGAATTGTGGCTCATGCATTTGCCCTGCATATGTGTACATAAAATGGGGGGATACCACCACATTAACCAGGCTGAAAGCTGCTGGGAACCATGAGATGAGGAAAGAGAGAGAAATATAGAACAAAGACGGACTAGGAGACATTGCCACTAAAGGAGGGAAGAAAGGATGCATTTGGTCTTATATCTAATGAAGACTGACCTGACATTTGAGATAATAAAAAATGACAGCATGAGGTACTGCACATATTCATTTTTTCAGCCTGCAACATTATCCTCATGACTTTTGCCATATTATGTTTACTAAGTAAGGTCAAGCATGTCTGAGTACATGGAGAAATGACAACCTGGGAACACAAGGTTGTGCTGACAGCGGGAGCTGTCTGTAGTGCTCTCCCCTCCAGGGCCAAACTCAGCCTGTCTCTTACAGCAGTGGTGCTGGTGGAGCGGGTGGAGTTCCACTTGCAGATCAAAGAGGAAACCTGGGTCTTAAAACCTCCAGGGTTCTCTTAGCAGGCCGTATTCATACTGTGGCCAACTGCCCCTCTTGCGTGGATGCACATAATCAACTGAAATAAACGAAAGCTACCCAATAAATGTTGTCCCCCTCTTCCTCTGAAAGCTTGGAGTCCCTCTCCAGCTCCAATTACTCCAAAATGTACATTCCACCACCCCAACTCTCCTTTAAGCATCAGTATTGTAGGTGAAAGTGTGTAATATTGATTTATAGCTAAGCTACAAGAACCTACTACATCCAAAAACATAAACAAACCAGTTTTGGGATGGGGCATGGAGGAGCAGACAGGAGCAGCAAGAGGGAATTGGCTTTGTAGGGAGCAGGCTGTAGGATCCCCCATCCATCACAATCCACTGCCTCAGACCACCCATTATATACAGACCAGCAGCAAGAGCCAAGGAAAAGATTCATGCAAATATCTGACAGTGGAGACACAGTGCTGCTGCTGCTGATTCACATCTTCCTGTATGACATGTGAAATGTTAATTTTCATTCAAAAAAGGAAACATATGCAAAATATTTGTCATTCAAAAGATGAGATTAGATTTTCTCAATGTGTCTTTTTTAGATGATGAATTTTATTTTTATCTATCTTAACATATATCTAACTGGAAATACTGTAGTATTATACAGACATCCATGAAACCAACCATCACGACTCTTTATTTGCATAAAGTAAAAAAAAAAACCAAGAGCTTTATTTTAAAGTTAACAAGGCTGACTCAGTATAAGAGCAAACTGAGAGGTAATTTTGTAAAGACTTAATCCTGGAAGGTGCTTAGCACCTTTAATTCTTACTAGTATCAAACAGAAAACTAGCATCTTCCCAATGGATTAACTGTCTTACAGTATTGCTCTAAAAATTGCAAAAATACTTTCTGATATGCCTGAACCATGGCACAATATGCCTTGTTTAAGTATGATCTTTATTTCATCTTGTCTCTGCTTACCACAAATCTCTAAAATTTGAGACTTTCAGAGGGAATTTGCATTGACATCACCAGGATGATTAGAAACCTTCAGGACAGAGAAGCTGTGTAATGAAATAAATGGCCAATCCTTTATCAGAGAAAGCAGATGCCTTACAGCTGGGCCTCTTAGAAGAAAGATTATAGGTCTTAAAATGGAACTGGAAGATATTTACAGGTCAAGAGGCCACCACCAACTCCTCAGAGAAGAATTTTAGAAAAAAAGAGAAGAGGAATTTTTCAAGATGAATACAGGAGCTCCTCAGTCCATGCCTCCCCTGAGGAGCTTACCATGGTCAAATGCTGTAGATGTGTCTAAGCTGTAAGGCTGTGGGAAGATTTGAGGATTTGATTAAGTGCGGTTTTTTATGCCTCTGCAAAGTGCATGTACAAAATGCCTTTCAGCCCTGAGGCATTTCATAGCCACTTTTGCACAGGCCATAAGAATTACAGGAGACAAAAGGCTAGGGAGAATCAGACCCAATGTCTGTAGTTAAACACAGTTTGAAGACTCTCTATTCTTTGAGATATTCAAAACTCAAATGGACTGAGCAACCTGACCTAGTTGGACCTGCTCTGAGCTGACGCAGGATGAACAACACAACCTCCACAGGTACCCCCCTACCTGAAATATTCCATGGTAATTAATTCAGCATCTGCATTTTGTCCTGAATGTTATTAATGCGGAGACAAAAAGTCTGAATTTCCAGAAATCTGAATTTTTAAAAAAATATATCAGGAACATCATGGATAAAATAGAATAATCCTCTCTCCCCCCCATTAGATGCATACCACGTGTCCCCATCTCCCCACAAAAACATGTTTCCTAGGTTCTCCTGAAATCCAAAGCAACAGTTAGAGACAAAGCATTTCTGGTCAGAGCCATAGCAAAGTTGTGGCGAAAGTAGAGTTTACTTCAGTTTTTCCGCTGAGAGTCAAAACTGATGCCTGATAAATACACTCAAACCCAGGCAGCTTTGGGGCAGTTATCACTGCAGCTAGCTCTCAGGAACTTAACAAAAGCTTTGGGAGAACTATCTGAGCCAGAGGCAGAGAGAGTAGCTGGAAAGAACCCAAAGGAAGGAAAGCAGAGAGTGTCAGGGTATCAGAGACACCCAGTTGGCTGATTATGACTGTTTCTGTCTCTGGCTGCTTCAAAAAAGGAGTTTCTTTTGATTGGAAAGGATACCACTGATAAGAATGATGCAGTAGTTGCTACATGTAGAAAATCTTCTTCTGAGGCCACACTTAAGCATTTAGTTTAGGAAGAAGGAAAAAAAAAAAGAACAACCTCCATAGAAACTCTGTTCATACTTTCTTATGTTTCATTCATGAAAAAAATAAAAAGAAAAAGTTAAGTTGATCAAGTCTGATTTAATCACCAGAAGTGATTCTGATGCTCGCTTCTGTGATAAGCTATCTGCAAATGCTTTGCGCTGGCCTCATGCTCTGCCTGTATCAAACTGAAAAAGCTTATTCAATTTTCCCTCATATGTCAGGATTACTTCTTAATAAAACAAAAGGTCAAATTAGCACTTAATCTATGTCAACGATGTTATTTTAAAGTTATTGTAGATATACCCCAATAGACTCATGGTCAGAAGAGAAACAGGCCCTTGAGAGTATTGCAACTCATTGACAAATTCATTCTGGTCTTTTAAGTTCAGTTGTGCCTAGAGTTTTCCAGAACTTACTGTCTTAACTAAAGACAATAAATCTTGCTTTGAAGGAAATCTTGAAGCTGATACTACTGATAGTTATTTGTAGGTCTGGATTTGAAACAAACACTTTTCAATTCCTTTAAATAACAGCTGACTGATTACAAGCCTAGAACTTTACCTCTGTTATTTATGGAGACTATGTTCTCTCAAACAACAAAGCAAAATTGCAAAGGTTAGTTACATAAATAACAAACTTCCTCTTGGAAGATTTACGCGTTTCAAGTTTGATTTTTTTTTTGCTATCAACACCTAATGCATAAAGTTGGTGCTAATGTTGGCTGGCAAAGGACCAACAGCCTTGAGTTTGTAACAGCTAAAACCATACACCTAAAGACTGCAGTGATGGCTGGTCTTATCTCTGTCTGGATGATTGTAAATTCTGCTTGTTGAAATTTTCAGAGGTAGGCAATAGCACAAGGATCATCTTGCAGACATCAACTGACATCATTAGAAAAGAAAAAAAGACAGAATAGACTGGCCACATTCTTTCAATTTTGTAACTTGGTAAGACAGAGAGTACCTCTGCTTTTCTAACCAGAATAAAATTGTTTTCTTTGTTATATATTATACAGTATTACCTTGTAAATCGTTCAAATGAGAAAGAAGAGTTAAAAGGAGACAAATATGCAGACAGGTTTCAAAGGATATCTCTATAAGTGAACCTGTTTTTATCCATTAATTTTTTGAGATAATCCTCATTTAGATAAAAAGTAACTGCTTGATGTGTGAGGTGTCTGTTTTACAAAAAAAACAAAAAACAAAAAACCCAACAAACAAACCCCCAAAAAACCAAACTATGTTTCATTCCGAAGTCTGAGAGACAAGCAAGAAAGGAGTCTGAACAGGTCTGAAAGTTTCCCAAAAGCTTCAGCACAAAACCTGCTGATGAAGTAGTTACTGCAGTGAAATGACCTGAAATGGCACAGTATATCCCGCCCACCCCAGACCTTAGGGCAAGCAAAGAACCTCTAAAAGTAAAAATCTGCAGGTTCTGGCATCCATTATAATCTGTACTTCAAGCAGCTGGTCCCTCAGGATTATTTTTTTTTTAATGAAAACCCCTTCTTTCATGTCTCATTTAAATTTTTATTTCATATATAGGTTGGAGGAGTCCTGTAAAACCACCCACTAGGAGGAGCTCAGAACTGGATCAAAGAAATCATTCCTATCTGGAGCACAATTCCATATAGATACCTACAGAAAATCCTTTCCGCTGGCAGATCATGTAAGATTCTTTCCATCAGAAACTAGTGGCTTCATTGCTTTTGTGATTTATGGCATGCTAGAACTGTCATCTATGGATTGTTTCGTTGCTGGGGTTTTTTTTAGCAAGATGTTTGTTAGAGCCTGAACACTCTTACAAAGGTTAGGACCAGATGATCTCTGAAATTCTCTTCTTTGGAAGTGGTGCCTTCTCTGAATTTCCTGGATAGAAATACAATCTACACACATACATGAACACAATCATGCCAGTGCCTTTGGGAAATATCAGATTGATTACACCTATGTAAATCAACAGAAAAGTTCATGTGAAGGCAATCTCCCACACTTTCATGAACTGTCAGACATACACACAACTAATTTGCATGTGCTTGGAGAAGTGTCAACATACAACAGAAGTACTGGAGGCAGATAATGCATTGTTAGGTATCCAGGCACTTTGGACAAACAGAAATCTAAATCTTGGCTGAAGATCCAATATTGAAAACAGAGATTGATAATAATGAATCTCAAACATCCCTTCTTCAAACCCATGCTGTAAACCCCAAATCCTGATCTCACCATTTTCTTCCTCTGCACCAAAATCCTCCTGCCTGTTTCCTCACCCACCGAAAAGTGAACTACAGAGTACTGATGAGACGGTGCACTTCATTCAGTATGCCCAAGCCCATGTCCACCACGGTCTCTGGCATCCCTGAGGGCTGCAGCCGTTGCACTACATGGACTGGAACATGGTGTTTTTGTGGGGTTTATTTTCTAAAAACTTAGGGAATTATGGAGCATACAGGAACCAATTTCACAGAGTATGCTAAAAGCACACAGTTTTTTCTCCAAAGCACAGGCATATCAGTGTGTTTTCAGCAGCAGAATCCAACTGCTTCTTTTAGCATGGGTCAATGTATTTCTTCAACTTCTCTGGATCAACTGAATCCACACAATTTAACACTGAAAAATTATACAACTTTCACCATTCTCTCCCCCAATGCCTCCTTTTCTCGATCCTCAAAAGAAAATCAGTCATAAGCGTACTGTAATTTTCGGTCTGTAACTTGGAGATAAGTAAAACTCTTCATACTTGTAGCTATCCTCCCATCTTTTAGCCCACTTAGCCACAGTTTCGCTGTCAAGATGGTACATGGGCTCTGGAAAATGGAAAAAATTCATGTACTGGTGTGCAATCATGTACCAGTGTGTCTCTGGAGCTTACACAAAACAGATACCATCCTTCAGACATAAACTCCTGGGTTGAGTCTTAGAGTTGTCACTGTTTTTATAATTAGGCCTCTGTTTTGTTTTTTCTTCCTCTAAAGACCTCTGTTATTAAAATGCCAATGCAAGTTTTATTAGTTAAAAATTTCTGTGTATATTAGTGAAAGGTATTTGGAAAAGCAATAAATTCTTAGGTCATGCTGAAAATCAAATAACCCTTATCCAAATACCAGAGGTTACAAACAGATATTAAGCATGTACACATTCAGCAGGAGATGACCAAAGTTAATATTACGGTTTGATATATCAAACTCCTTAGGCACAGCAAAGTAATAATGATCCCACGGAGCAAGTGGTAATATTTTAGAAAAGAGAAAGAAATATATATATATATCAAAAGTCATGCTCATTTTGAATTCCAAAAAACTTTTTAATCATACTGATCTTTGTTTCCAAACTAAATGGGCTTCTAGGGATTTCAAGATTCATAGACAAAATAGAATTGTTTTACATCTCCCAATGACATAGAGAGCTTTGGTACCACTGCAAAGGGTTGAAGGTACAAGGGGCACTCACAGTCTTGACTTTCATCTTCTGCTGTTACCAGAAGGCAAGTCTAGCACATGGTCAATAATTTACCTTGGCTAAAATCAGATCTCAGGAAACCAAAGGATTCCTGGGGTGCTCGAGTTTCATCACTTTCTCAATAATTTCTTTTGATATTGAGAGACTAAAGACTATATGATAACTGACAAGATTGTCCCCGACACATTACTTTCCTAACAAAGCAATCATTTCATTGTAGCGCTTCCACTGAAATGCACAGAAACTACCTTTTCAAAGATGAATGTAGCTTAACAATCACCTCCTCTAGATTTGTAGCAATAACAAAGAACACCATAAGCAACCTGGAAGCAGGGCAGGATTTGCATGTTTTCTTTCTATAGGCATATATTTCCAGCAAGACATAATGGAAATAATAAACATTATTAGTTTAAGAAAGTTGTTAGTCATAAAAGATCAGAAACTCCTCAGGGCAGGGAAGTTCTTGAAACTCTCTTTTTGGTCTTAGCCAGGGAAGCATATAAACATTTACTGGCACGAAGACAAAACTCGAGCCTTCTTGAATGAACACCAAACAGAGGGAAGTGTGCTTGCTTACAGTATGTGCTAAGTAAATATGGTGAATATTGCAGTCTTTGATGACAAAATAACAAACTAGGTAACTGAAGCTGAGGTATTCTGTTACGCTTTACAATTCCCTCAGAGAGCAGATCCTGTTACTGAGTGGACGCTGATTTCAATTGGAGGGTAACAAAACAGGATGTCAATGCAAAAGAACTCCTGAAGTTTCAGACATAGATTCTGCAATGCTATGAGCTAACATTATCCCACTGAACTGATATCCACCAAGTGAGCATTTGAGTCATACAGAGTACTAGCTGAACTTTCAAAAAGTGCAATTTCTTAAATAAGAAACATTTGTTTGTATTATCTTCATTGATCTTTCATTAGATCCATAGCGGTGATGCAGACTATTCAATAACACTGAAAACCTAATTCTATTTGGTTTTGTTATTGCACATATTCACTCATGTATTTCTTCAGGTTACGAAAATCATCTCATCTTCTGAAACCATCTGTCTTCCATCAGCACAGGCTTACTGCCTTGCCAACTTTAATCTCTGGTCTTTCTCTACTGTTGCAAGTCATTAATCAGTTACTTCCATCATTGTAACCAATGGTGACCCTATCTATAATCATCTTCTATGATTCTTTGAGAGCTTGCTATCCACCAGTGTCAGTGCCACTTAGACAGGTTATAAAAATGTGCCTGTCCAAATGCCACAGATACGTTAATCACTCCACAAGCTTTTGCCATTACACTTTCCTGAATTCTATTTGCAGCTATGCATCTTTTACACAGAACAGTATTAATTGTAATAATAGTAAGACACTGCTCCAGAAAAGCAGGGGTAAAGGAAATTAAAAGATAATTAAGATTGCTATTCTATATCACTTTTTCCTCAGCAGCCTGAACACAATAAGTATTCTCCTTGTTATTCTCACTGTGCAAGAGAAGAGGAAGACAAACAAACATTTAATCTTCATAAGTCAATCTAGAAATAAATTCATAGATTTGAGGCTAGAAGGGATCATTAGTTCATCATGTTTTCCTTCCCATCTAACATGCCAGAGAATGTTATCTTTTACTGCTATGATGAGCTGAAAAGGAAAAAGAGGACCCTGATGTTTAACTAAAACTCATTTTTTACCAAGCAACATCCAGTCTTTACTTAAGAAGGGTTTCTAGCTTTGCTAAGGAACAAAAAAACCCTCAAGACAACTAAAAATGAAATTTCGGACATGCCACACAATACTCCAGGCCTCCCGCTTGCCGTCTTTCCCTGTCACATACATTTTGTTCCCATCTCCCCTTTCATACAGAGCACCCGGTTAACTACTCTGCCGATGTTCAACCTGTTTTTAGAGCAGGAAGCTCATGTCTTGGAAATCTTGTTTCATTGATTTATTAAGTGAATTAGAGGGAGTACCAAAATCCTCAGGCTCTGTTTCCGTGCTCAGTTTCTGCAGCTACGCACGCACTGACTCTTCCCCCTAAACCCCTCCTGCCCTGCAGACAGCCCAGCCTGCCACTCCTTTCCCCCAACCTCTGTCCCTGTCCTGCATTTACCCTCGTCTGCCCCCACCTGTTTACGTTTCTGTCCAAGAAATTTATGGGCAGAGGCTGGGGTATGACAGTACCTGGGCTGGTAGTGAAGGGGCTGCAAGAAGAACAGCATTCCTGGTTGCCTGACCACTTGCTTCCTACTGCTGGGCTGTTTTCCATTGCACCTAACAGGTCCCTTTCCAAAACTTTTTACTTTCAGAACAATGCAACATTCAATTACTTTAAGACAATAAAGGTTTATAGAACAGATAATCAAAACTCCTGTTAACAAACCTTGTCTGCAGGCTCCAAATCCGTAAAATCCGTAATTTCCTCTGGTAGTTTCTTCCAATAGCTAAATCTCTGTCATTGTGACTTATTTCTTTCTCCATTTTTATTTGAATTGGACTGGAATTAATTCCCTGCTGTTCCTATTAGTTTTTAGGCTTTTCCTAGAATAAATATCAAACTCCAACGCTATTACCATTTTTTTAGCCTTTCAAAAATTGTGTTGGGAAAAAAGAAGAATTCCCTTCAACCCACAAAGTCTCAGTATCTTCCTTCTCCCCAATTTTTCCTGCAAAAAAAAAAGTGGGGAAGGAAAGCTGAGAGGAAATATGAAAAATATAAAAAAGAAAACTTGAGCTATGATATTCTTGTTTGAGATCAACTTCTAATTTCTAGAAGAAAATATATGGGTTTCTTTTTATATACACACACTCTCTTGAAAAATTCTTCATTAAGAAAAAAAAAGTTCAAAAATATTTTGGCTTTTTCTCTGAAATCCTGCGAAATTTCTACTACCATTTCAGTGTTGTTGGTGGTGAAGCTATATATCACTCAGTACTCCTATCACTGAATCTCCTCTGGCTGCCCTCAATATACAACTCCCCAGCTACTTGTCCTGGCCAGCAAAAACATCACAGCTCTGCTGCTTCTTATCTCTCTCTCTGTCCCTTATCCATCACCCTTATAGCAGGCTCAGACCCCACTTGCCTTCTTCCCCCGTCCATATACATTTTGTTCCCATCTCCCCTTTCATATGGAGAATCTTCACTTAACTACTCTGCTAGTGTTCAACCTGTTTTTAGAGCAGGAAACTCATGTCTCAGAAAGCTTGTGTTATTGATTTATCAAGTGAATTAGAGGGAGTACCTAAATCCAGTGCTCTCACAATTTACGGGAAGAGTTAGGTATACAGTTGTCATACACGCACACAGCAAAGGGAAAGTTTTACAGTCTTGCCAGGAAGGTGACTTCCCTCCGTATGTTTTCCACAGGTCGTGCCACAGTGGAAGGTATTATCACACAATGTGGACAGACAGCTCCATCATGGGAACGGCAGACAGGGAGGACACAAGAGGACCCCAAGTTCTAGCACTGGAAGCACAGCTTGCCTCACCTCTGCATTTTGCTTTCTATCTGCTTTGCCCATTTAAATTATGAAGTGTCTAATCAGGCATTGTCACTGGAGACCTGGTCTTTACAGGTTCATCCAGGTTAAAAAAAAAAAAAATAATCCAAATTCAACTAAAATTAATTACATTGACTTCCAACATAAATTATGTTAAACCAACTTAAAATGGCTATAATCCTCTTTAATAGTATTATTCACAGTCTTAATTCAGGTTAGTAATCTACTTCAAAATTAACAGGTTTACTTGATTTCAAAGACCTGTCCTCAGTATTGCTTCACAGACAAGTCCTTACTATTTTACAGGTAATATTAGTCTAGTGAAACGTTAATAATGATGAAGGTGATACGAGTTACTGAATCCAATTTTTTCAGGAAATGTTATTTTCTCTGAAGAGCTCAGATTTAGTCAGAATCAGTTTTACTGATTAAACTAGCACAAGAGAAAGTACTATATGAAAGCATTTCTAAATACTTATGCATCTTAAATGTGATGCCACATTCATGAATCATATAAGGACAACTCAGTCTGACAAGCGAGGAAAAAAGAGGATGATGCTGTTATCACAAAACAAACATTGTGTGAAAACATTGGGATTGTATTGATTATTAAAATGTATTTCAGGCCTTTGAGAAGCATGTATATTAACTACCCCTATTACTGACTATCTTCATACTGTTTTGAAGACATGCAGCATAAAAATGATGTCTAGTCTGCAGCATCCAGGTTTAAATCCAATCGTTGCCGCAGTCCTAGTTTGTCTGATTGAATGGTTATGGGTTTTGAATCAAGAAAGCAATCAGCTAACACTAATAAGATGACAAAGGTTAAAGTACTTTGAATTACTGAATAGCTGGGCCAACATTTAACACCAGACACTATTGTCGAGTTACATGTTCATTTACATATGTTTCAGTAAAATATTAAAGACTTCTTTCATTTTCTTCTGAGCCAGGCACTCAAATCTCAGACTCAGTCAGCAGAGATTAGGACGGTGCTTGTGGCCATCCAGGAGAAAGAGGATGCTGAGACAACCTGAGCTCAGGAAGACCTGAAAAGACCCACTTATTAATTGCCTGGATAAGGCCAAATGAATAGGGAGCATTCTCACAAGAAACAGCAGCCATCCTACTACCTATACGTAAGATTTAAGCAGCATAAAACGCTGCATTTGACCTTTATGTGCTTTTTTCACACTGGCCACCAAACTGAGTTTGTGAGGTTTACAGAAAGATCAGATGATTAAAAAAACAAACAAAAAAACCCCAAACCAAAACAACAAAAAAACCCACAACCCTGCCTCCTCCTGAATATCTCAATGTTTCAAAGTTTTGTTTTCATGCCAAATTGGCAAGAACGCAAATAACATCTCAGGAATCCGGGGAAAAACGTAGTTTGATAAAAGCTGTCTGCCAAAAAGTGACATTTCAAAAAGGAATTAATTTAAAATACCTCCTATGTAGAATTACTTTTCCCCTTATTTCGTAACTTATATGTTACTGACATACAATTTCAAGACATGATATAGCAATAGATGTTTAATGACTACAATAGTTGAAGCCCTCTATTATTGTATAGAAAACTATTAAAGGAAGTTGCTGTATAGAACAGAATAAAATACCTTTTTCTAATTTATAGATCAAAGTAAGTTATTTCTATGGAAATTAAATAAATTATTTATTTTTCTGAAAAATTAATGATAATGGAGATTTTTTGAAAAGACTTATTATGAAAATTTCATTTTTAATGGAAAATAATTTGAGAAAAAGTATCTAACCAAGGTACCTTGCAGTGTCCTTTTCTATCAAAACATAGGCCCTGAATTAAAATTCTTAAATTAATTTTAGAAAGCGTTCATAAAAATAATCATATATCAGCCTGCCTTTAAATAGATAAAAATGTTATTTCTCCTTGGACTCAATTCACATCATCATAGGATTTAATTCTATACAATAACCTAAAAGAGTATACACCACCTCATATCAGTTGACTGACTGGTCCTCAAGGTCAAATTTAATTGGTATAGAAAAACACCTCCTATTAACTCTATTACTGTTTGTGTTTATGCCAAAGCAAAGTTTGCTGTGTGGAAGTTATTAGAGGATTAAGTCACTGATATCAGAATATTCATCTTCTTAGAGGAATTGAAAGATATTAGATTTAGAGTAGACTTTATGGTAATTTATTAAGTGCTAGAATAACTTGCATGTCTACTTATTTTGAATAACTGCATAAAATATCACTCTAATTACTGGAATAAATTAGTCCTATGTTGTCTATACAACCTTTATTTTTCTATTAACATTTTGTCTTATAATTTATATGCTTAATCATATTGCTGAGGAGAAGTAAAAAGCTGAAAGTGTGTTAAAGGAGAGAAGGCATAGCCAAGTCTGAATGATGACACAAGAAAACCCTTTGTACAGATGCAGTGCAGTGCTATATCTTTACAATAAAACACAATGCGCTCTAAAAGTACTACCTGGCAGGTGCTACGTGGATCTTGGGAGACAGAAGAGGAAGGTCTCTTTTAGATGGGGGAAACCTCAACTGTAAAGATCTTCAAATCATGTCTTAGAATATTTACTCCTCAATTTTAAAAAGGTATCAGAGTCAAGAGTGCATCACCAGGAAAGCTGAAAATACTTGATTTTCAGTGAAATAAATCCTTTCCTTGTGAAAGGTGGGAGATGCCATAACACAGCAGCGATCCATAGCTGGATCATGAATTACAGTTATGGAAAAAGGCATAATACATGGAAACTTTACCACAAAATAGCGATACTTGGCCATGGTGAGAATGCAAAGCAATCTTGGACCTAACCAGAGTCCATGTGAACTCAAAGATCACAAAGTCATATAATTAAAGCTCCTTTTTTTTTTTTTTATTTTCTGACATTAACAGATATGTCTTGGTGAGATTAGACTTGTGAGTTGGTTAGGAAAAGGGATTGCCTGTTCTGCAATTATTCTGACATTCAGAAAAAAATTCTGAATTTGGATTAATTTTTTTTTCCCCATCAATTTTTAAAATGATACAAAGCTGCTAGGATTTCACTATGGAAACACCAGGGTGTTGTAGTGTAAGAATAAAAATCTTCTCTCTGGAAAGTATCTCTAATACCTTGCTATTTATGACCATGTCATGTCATTCAAGCCTGATAAGAGAAAAACCACCTAATGCTGTTCCACTCACCTTTTTTTTTTCTTTTTGCCTTTCATAAAAAGTGCACTGATTTTAAAACAAAACAAACAAACAAAATACCCCAAACCCACATGCATACAGCAGCTGTCAGGCTGCCTGTCTGTTAAACATGTTATCTGTATTGCTACTGCTGTTGCTCCAAAGAAAGCTGCACATTCCCGAGAAAGAAAAAAACCCCTCATTTTTAGTGAAAAAGGGCCAATGTTTCATGAAACACCACTTTTTGTCTGAACAGCTATTCCCTTTCCAAATCAGAATAATTATCTTGTTCTTTTGCTCAGGGACTTTGAAGCACCTCAGCAGCTTGCAAGACAAAGCTTGTCAACTTAAGTGAGACCAGAACCAAAAGGTGTAGCAAGGTACGTTAAAATGCTGCTGGTCAAAACAACTGTTTTTCTGTTCTTTTCAAACTAGTCCTGCAGTGAGAAACACTGTCCAAATTGTGCTCCTTTTAATTGTTTGCTACTTTCCTTTTTATTTTCTTTAGTATATTTATTTAACTTTTGTGCTTCCATTTTTTCCACAGTTATTTTTGGGTTATTATGACAAAAATTGAAAACTAAGTTCCTTGCATTCTCAAATTATTTGCACATTTATAACAGTTTCCATTCCAAAACCAAAGAATGAATAATCCAAACTCAGAGCACCAGTAATTTTTTTATTTCAAAGTAAGCCATATTTTAAAATCCTAATCATTGGCTATCAAGAGCCAATGTGAAGAGTGTGGCCAGTAGGTTGAGGGAGGTCATTCTCCCCCTCTACTCTGCACTGGTGAGGCCACAACTGGAATACTGTGTCCAGTTTTGGGCTCCCCAGTTCAAGAGGGACAGGGAACTGCTGGAGAGAGTCCAGCGTAGGGCAACTAAGTTGATTGAGGGATTGGAGCATCTCCCTTATGAGGAAAGGCTGAGAGAGCTGGGACTCTTTAGCTTGGAGAAGAGAAGGCTGAGGGGGAGACCTTATTACTGTGTACAAGTATCTAAAGGGTGGGTTAAAGGAGGATGTAGCCAGACTCTTTTCAGTGGTTCCCAATGACAGGATGAGGGGCAATGGGCACAAGTTGGAACAAAGGAGGTTCCGTTCAAATATATGGAAAAACTTCTTTACGGTTAGGGTGACAGAGCACTGGAACAGGCTGCCCAGGGAGGTTGTAGAGTCCCCTTCTCTGGAGATTTTCAAGACCCGCCTGGATGCAGTCCTGAGTAATGTGCTCTGGGCAATCCTGCTTTGGCAGGGGAGTTGGACTAGATGATCTCTAGAGGTCCCTTCCAACTCTGAAAATTCCGTGATTCTGTGATCACACACTCTTCAATCCATAAATAAGATGTAGTTTCCCTTCTGAATTTTAATTTTATATTGTGACTGAAAATAAAAAAGAACCTGTTTTCAGGAGGACACTAATTACTGGAAAACTAGAAGTTTGAATATATCAGCCTAAGAAATGATATTTTGCATCATAGCAAAAGCAGCAGTTAAGAATCAGAATGGAGTACTGGCCCTAGATTAATCTGAAATGCAAAAATCTACTATTTCTCAGAGCTTGTCAGGCTTGTTACATTACTTATTCTAATGAAACAGCAATGTCTTCTGATGGTGAGCCAAACAAGGTCATAGAAAATGCCAAGCTAAAATTCTCTGGGAGAAACCAGAGCAGAAAACATGCATAAAGTGTCCATACCAATAACTTCCCACTTGGAGTTGAACTTGATTTACATGGGCAGTAGAACTGGACCTGAAAATGCTGACTTTACATCATGTAGACCCAACATAAAAGAAAATATGGTCTTAAAACATCCAAACATACTGGGCTAGGCTGATGGTTTATTTTAGCAGAGATTCCCACCTTCAACAGTATCTGGAGTAAAGATTTCAATACTTATATAGGCACAAAGGACAAAATTGCCTTCCCCTGGATTTCTCTTTCAGGGGCGCTGCACAGAAGCAGTCTCAGCTACTCATACGGTAGATGAGCACTGACTGGACTTTCTCATCAAAGCTGAAGTTCAAAAAATGTTCCTTTTTGGTAACATAAAAGCATTACATGTTCTATCTTCATACACTACCAGTGCTGCTTTAGCAGCTGGATTTCTGAAGATCTCCCCAGTCCTTTCCCAGCAAATATTTAAGCAGTAGCCAGTCTATTTTTTAGGTGGAATTTAAGGAGTTGTATCAGAAATCAGTAAGCTCTTCCAAACCAACTTTAAAAAGTTATTTTGCAGGTTCAAAGCCATGCCTGTTGTTCATACTTCAACCCCTGCTTCTTTGAGTCATCTTGCTCTGCAAAACGATGGACACACTTTACAAAAGGAGGAGAGCCCTATGGGTCGCAGGAGATAGAACTGACCATCTGACAGAAGCCAAAAGAACAGCAACTCACGGGTTGCTAACAACAAAGATGCTTTTGATTAGCATTACAGTAGAGAACTACAGAGCATGTTCTCTTGTTGATAATCACCTTCCCTCTCAGGAGAAGTAGTAGATCATCCATGGCGTGATGAAGCTGCACTCAGCACAGCCTCCAGATTGGGTTTCTCAGCAAGCGAAAACTGATGTTGCCCCACTGACTCCTCAGGGTAGTTGACTTGGTGGCTTTGAGATCTGGCTCTATGAACTTCGCACTTCTGGGGAGTTTGCTTCTTTCTGACCATGCATCTGATATCTGCAGCATTAGGCCACAACCAATCTCCCCAAGAGTTCAGATTTATCATTCCAAGGCAAAGATTTTATTAGATAGTATACAAATATTGCACGTGATCTTAGTTAGAAGGCCATGCAATTAATGATGAGTTAGTTAATTAATGGTGAATGTTGTAGCAGGTGGCAATTCTACTCCAGCTGGTCCAGCCACCTGCTAATAGCTCCGTGTCAGCCAGGCTGCCCTGTACCCGGCACTTGGAGATTGTTACCTCAAACCGCAATTAAAGACACGTCCTTTAACTGCGGTCCCTTTAGGGGGGAGAGAAGGGCATGCAGCACCACTCCAAATTCCAAAATGCTTCTTTTTAAAGAAACACTTTGCAAATTTCGCATTAGCACTTCAATGGGGGAGAGATATTCTCTATCAGCCTTTTGCATTTGTATCAATAGATGTGTAATTTGCACATCGGAGTGTCCTTTCATAGAAGTGCATATACATATTAATGGCGACACTACGTGTACCTGGTACGAAGAGAAATTAACAAAAAAAATAAAAATCCTTGTCTGCCCAGGATATGAGCCCATTAAGCAGTAAAGCATGTGTAGCAGGTCTCTATGATCCATCTGATGGATGCGTTTACCTAGCAGAAATTTCAGTAGTTAAGATCATAGGGTCGTTCCTATGTGGATACACCTCTTACAGGAAACAGTCTCCACATTCACCATGAAAATGGTGAATTAGGCCGCCGCCTGGGCCCTGACTCGCTGCAGCCTAACGCCTGGGCCGGGCCCGGGCCCAACCTCCCCCCTCCGCCCCGGCACTACCCGCTCCCCGCCACGCTGAGGCCCGGCCCGGCCCGGCCTGGCCCGCCCCGCAGGGGGAGAGGCTCCACACAGCCGAAGGGCTGCAGGGAAGGCGAGGGGTTCTCCTCCAGTAGCCCAGCAAAAGGGAAGGCAGGGAGGCAACACGGCTCTGTCAGTGGCAGATAAATGCGCTTGGAATAAAAGTTACTCCGACCGGAACCGGGCAGGCAGCGGTGGGAGGTGAGGGATGGTGGTGAGCGCCAGGCCCTGGCCGCAGTGCTCCACTGCTGCTTGTTCTCCTAGCGTCTTGCCTCCAAACCTCCACATTCCCTTCCCCACACAAGAACGGTTCCGTTCCACGCTCCCCTGCTAACTTCATTTTCCCCATCTGGCAGTTGTCTAAGAAACCATAGATTCTGCTAACCACACATCCAGGCCCGATATCCATACTTCCATGCAATACAGCATTCAGCTCTGGAGTCCTCACCCCAAGAAGGATGTGGACCTGTTGGAGCAAGTCCAGAGGAAGCCACAAAGATGATCAGAGGGCAGGAGCACCTCCACTGTGAGGACAGGCTGAGAGAGTTGGGGTTGTTCAGTCTGGAAAGGAGAAGACTCTGGGAGACCTTATAGCAGCTTTCCAGTATCTGAAGGGGGCTTACAAGAAAGCTGGAGAGGGACATTTTACTAGGGCATGTAGTGATAAGACGAGGTGGAATGGCTTCAAACTAGAAGAAGGAAGATTTAGATTAGTTATTAGGAAGACATCCTTTACTCTGAGGGTGCTGAGACACTGGAATAGGTTGCCCCCTCCCTGGAATTGTTCAAGGCCAGGCTGGATGGGGCTTTGAGCAACCTGATCTAGGGGGAGGTGTCCCTGCCCATGGCAGGAGGGTTGGAACTAGATGATCTTCAAGGTCACTTCCAACCTAAACCATTCTATGACTCTATGATTTTATACATATAAAGCAGTTCTTCAAAAAACCACGCTCAACTGCAACAAAGCCATGTGAGACAATGAAAAAAATTCAGCAAAATACCACCCATAAAACCAATACCGTCTCCTTATTACCCCTTCCTTCCAAAAATAATATTGCAACAAAAATTTTGAACTAGTGATAGGAAAGGCTATCTTCATCTCTCGTCAAAAGGTGTTTGAATGTCACCTTTCTTTTGACCTGCTGTAGATGTAATTGAGCATTTATCACTCCTCTTTGAAGTTTCTGGACTAGATACTAAGAGGTCACAGTCAGCCACCCACAGCACATAGTTTGTGCTGGCTCATCATAAAAAGAATATCATAGAAAGAGATAAAAATAGTATCATAAAAAGAGTAATTCAAACAAAAACAGATTGTGTTTTGGCTCTTTTCTTGTCTATCTCTAAATGAAAATTTATTTTAAACTTAGGACTTTTTTTGCATTTTTTTTTCAAAACAAACTTTTCTTCTGGGTGAAGGATATCTGTAGGAGTCCTCTATCTCCTTCTCAGTAGGCAAAAAAAAAAAGTCAAAGAGAGGTAGGATTAAAAAAAAAAACAAACCAAAGAAAAAAATATCAAGGTTTCCCTTGATGGTTTCCCCTCTTCATTTTGTTAAAAAGTCAAAGTTTTAAGGACCAGTAGAACATATATTCATCAGCTTGGAAATGAGAAAACTACTGTGATCACTTTTTTTTTTTGATCTACTGAACAGAACAGACCAAGGAATGTCACTGAAAAAAAAAACCAAACCAGCAACAAGCCAAACCTACACGCAGTTCATATTTTTCCCTGAAATTAGAACATATATTTCAGAAAGCCATCCATTTTTATATATAAAGATTCCAGATAACATAGATCTCACGGCATTTTTAGATATGCTTTTCAAATAGACAGCTATCCCTCATTGTGAAAACTGCACACCCTATTTCTAATAAGACTGTCTCTGCCTTCTCTTCCAGCTATTGGATTTCATTATGCCTTTTTCTGATAAATTGAAAATCCTTCTGTCACCATTATTTCATTTGTCATTGCTGAGTAATCCCTTTCTATCTCGTGTGCACTTTAGCTGCAAAGTATTGCATAGATGGGAGGGAGAAAACTGCAATAACCACTCACCACACTGCATGACAGCTCGTCCTGGCCAAATTTAAATGACCAGCTACTAGAAAAATATGTTAATAAAAAAAATGACCTTGAAAGGACAGCCATTTCAGTAATTATATGGTAATTATTAAGATAAGCACTTGCAGGAAGGAAGTAGTATCCAAATTTTATGAATTCCCCTAAATTTCAAAGTTAGAGCATGCTACTTGAAATGACTGTAGGCTGATGAGACTCTATTTCTTGATATGTGTGTATATATATTTATTGAAATTTCTCACTTTTTATTATCTCTCAATAGCACTGAACCCACTCTTAAATCTCTGCCAGGTGTTTTGATGTTTATTTTATAATGTCATCATGTAGGTTATCAGAGAAATCCCAGAGATTTGGAGAAAATTGTTAATAGATTGAAAAAAAAAATGTTTTTCTTGGATTAACCCTTCACTGGATCATTGCAATTCACCATTATCCACCTTCTTCTCCCGCAAGAAAGATCAAACAAAAACTTCTTTAAATTTTAATTGCAGCCTCAGTGTATTGTGATGATATAACTGCCTTAGCAACTACAAAATGCTATGAAATGCATTTGATAGAAAATAAAATAGATGGATTGTATTAATAGTAAAGTTAAAATGGGATGGCTAGAATTCCCCACAGTTCTTTGCTGGCAGGCTGAAGGTGGAAGAAAATGTTAGTACAATGTCAACAATTATTCAGCATGACAAGTCGAAAATTGTTTTCTTATTTGACATCACTAGGCAGTCTTAAAAGTTCAAGGCTTAAGTCAGTTATTAAGAGACTTATCCACATTAAGCCATTCAGCTGTCAAATATGGCTGCCTGTCAAAGTTTCTTCTGAAGCAGGGACGGCCAGCTACACTGCATACAGAATTTCAATGGGAAAATGCCCTTAATAAGCCCCAAGAGCTCAACTGTACTCTCTCCAAGACTGTGAAAGGAGTTTTGGAGAATTACTGAAACGATAGGTACGGGCTGCCAAAAGGCTAAGTTGGCACATTTGAATTGCACTGATGTACAGAAGAGTGAGAGTTTTAGGAATCAACAAAATTCATTGATTGCTGTCATGCATGCAGCGTGAGGGCCAAGAGAATAGACACTACAAATGCCATGGGGGCACTGTAACCATGAGATATAGCAGGAGAAGTTCAAAGCCTACTAATGTCCTCAAGCTCAAAAGCATTGACACTTCTGGACCAAATCATTCTTTCCTAATCACCTCCTCCTCTTTACGATACGCAGTTGCACCCTCACTTGTGCAACTCAGAGTGGGAAAGATCATGCCCCTTTGGTCTTTGCCATCACTTCCAAGTCCTCAAACCCTCACCATGTGGCACCTTCTAGACTTTCGCCATACAGTTCATAACTTAACAGGTCCTGGGGGCAGTGATGGCAGCAGGACACCCCTTCCTTGCATAAACCTTGTCTCCTATGCCTGCTCAGTTGATGCTGGTGTGCTAGCTGTGCATTTATCTGGCTTTAATAATTTTTCATCCTTATGGCAAATTTCTACCAAATTTAACACAGAAGTAGAAATACCCAAGATAATTTTCTATACTTCTTTCAAACGGTTAGATGATTGAACAAGATAACTATTCTAATTTATCTCATTCCTTACATACTTAAAAGGCGTAAGATATCTGGTCTACCTGGGCATATATGGTGGCTTGCCAATCCATACCTGTGTAGTTCTTAACCAGCCACTATATGTCCTGTGTTAACCCAGTACAGAAATAGGGGCTCAATGTATTTTAAAGCTTCACAAAGTTTAATATCAGAAGGATGTATTCCTGATTATTACTGGGCATTGTATGTTATCCAGACATTTAGTGATGGATCTAGTAACTTAAATATTACTAAAGTATTGCAGTCTACTGAGAACTAAATTCCTGTATTTTACAGAAGAACCTAAAAATTACATTTATGCCTGACGCCACTGTACTGGCCTGTAGTTAACAGAGAGCTATGCGAAAGTTTTCTGCTGATAAAAAATTATTCAGAGTGGTAAAGAAGACATCAGACTGTGTTAAAATGCTGAAGGGTCTTATGGTACCTTATCTTAGGTACCATAAAGTGCCAGCTGAAACTCAGCATTTGTCAGTGCAACGTGATGCATACGGGGAAAACCAATGCCAGCTTCACCAATGAAACAACAGGCTCTGAGATGACATCCTGATTTGAGTGACACAGGACCAATTTATCTTCTAATGCTTGGGAAGACTGCACTTTTAGAAGACTCTAGTGTCTGAATTTGTGAAAATATTTCCTTTATAGCCAGCTATGGTGTGTGGGTTTCAAGGTCTCAGTCTTTTCGAGCTCGCCAGGCGTAGGGATGAGGAGGACTGAGATCTGAGCTCTTGACCCAAGCTGGCCAACAGGATTATTTCATACCATGAACCTCACATTCAATATAAATTAGAAAGTTTGCTGTGAAGTTCACCCCCTCCTTTGATGGCTGTGATCCCGAGAACTTCTTGCCCTGGTGCCAGACTCCTGAGCCCTTCCCTTCCTCCCGAAGCCATAGTACTCGCAGTGTCCCACATTTACTCAGTGTCCACTGCTGGGAGTGCACAGCTTCCTACTGATATAATTGGCTGAGTATAATCTTTGCATATTCTGTATTGGGATCAGGATCAATATTGGTTCTTTAGTGTTATTAATGTTAATTATCTAATCTTACTCTATTAAATCTGTTTATAGTTCAACTGCCGGGTTCCCTTGTTTTTCCCGATTCCCTTTCCCGGGTGGGGAGGGGTCATCAGGTGATAGAATAATTGTCTAAACTACAATAAATTATTATGGGTTTCTCAAACCGTAACAGATGACCATCACCATTAAGGAGTGAGATCTTGGGGTTAACTGGTGAAGTGTCTGTTAACTGCTGCCTGACAGCGCTGCTCCCACCTAGCAAGGGTACAGGTGTTCCCCAGCACCCGCTGAGTAGCAGCCGGCTGCTCAGACAACCAGTTAAAGTGAAAAGGTCCCTGCCCTGTCCATCCAGAAGCCTGGCTTCATCTGCAAACTGCACAGTTTAACTGCTGAAGTCCCTGTCAGCCCCTTCTTCTGTTGGGCTTCACACAGTACATGGACTAGAGCTGGAAATGGTAATCCGGCTGTAGCTTCACAGCTCTGTCCTCAGAGATAAGATCAATTCCCTCCTTCTATAGAATATTACCTTTTTACAGTAAAGGACTGCATTAGCTTTTTATTATCACAGCAGAATCTAAGATAAATGTGTTCCCCAACAATTTACTGTGGCCAACGTCTATCTCATGTAACTGCAGGTATAATCAAAATTCCTTGGACATGTCAAAAAATGGTTAAGACTTCTTATTATTTCAAAATAAACCTTGCTAAATCTGTGACCTGTTAATTGGATAATTCGCATCACCCTTCAAAACGGCCTTTCTTTCTCTTTTCTTGCTACCCTGTCAGTCACAGTGCTGTCCTTTGCCATTTCACGAAGGATAAAAAGCAAGATGAAAGAGGAAAGAAAATAGAAATATTATATCAGAAAAAAAGAAGTAAAAGGAGTCAGCTCGCTATTCTGAAGTATCTCAGGGGAAAATCAAGTGTATCTTGCGATTTTGGAGAAAACAGTGGAAGGAAAGCTGAACTGGTTTTGTTGAAGGAAAGGAAACTTCTCATGTTGTATAGAGCTAATCAAAAGCCCTAACTCGTGTGATCCACAGCCTCTGTGGTTTGTTATAAACTGATAAAAAGGAGCTATCTGACAATTGCAGGAAGAGTGACTTGCCTAGGCAATACATAGCTGATTGAGGAGGATTTTGTGTCGAAGAGGCATGAGATGAGATTTACCAGTTGCTATGCATATGAAATGTGGCCACTATGCTCATTAATTCCTGAACACTCTTTATTTTAATGCTTACAGGGTGGTGCGACATTTAGGTCACCTTTAGTCTGAAGTTGGCATTTGCCTCACAATTAGATTAATGAACACTCAGGGAAAGCTCAACAAATGTTAGAATCCAGTGCAATTGAAAACATTTTGGTGTCCATTAGCAGGCTATATTCGTCAGGAAAAAGTGACTGTTTCGTTGGTGGCCATAGGAGAGTGTGCGTGCATGTTTGTCTAATTTTCCTTGCCTTTTCTCCATGGATACAGCAGTCTTCCCATACCCCTTTTCTATACTCCACGTAATGACACGCCTTGGAGGGTGTCCCATATCTGAAGAGGCTCCAGGGAACAATCCTGCTCCAAGGTCTATGACCCTGATCGATTCCACCCAACTTTAAGTTAGTACTGTAGTTTTCCTACTCTCTGTATAGTAACAGACAAATACCTTTGGAGAGAGATTCAGCTGTCTCAGATCTGAGCAGCTATTCTGCAGGTGGCCGTCATCCACTAATAGCCATCTATGGAGTTACAGGTTGTTCAGCTCTTTGATTACACTCCCCAGGTAGAGAGGCTGAATTCTGATTTATATGTTCAGATTGAAAGGGCCAGAATCCCCATTCATGTACTCTGAAGGAACCAGTGTTTCACATTGCAAATGCCATGGGCTTTTCCTAGAGTCAATTGAGTTGGTGACAATACAGTAACTAGAGAACACTAACTCTAGTAACATAAAACTTAGAGGAACTCTCAGCTCATCAGACTGGTCTTAGTGGCACAGGTGCCTTTAGAGCAGACATTGAAGGAAAAATATCTTAACAGAAGACATGATAAAAAGCACTGTGGACTTTAAGGTAGATTACATCAAAGTAACCTACACTTCTCTGATAAAAGTCCTTCATTTTTTCTGGATAGGATAAAATCTATTCTGTCTTCTACATTAAATCTACTAACTCTTTTTTTCTGCCTAGATTCTGATTAGATGTTTTATCTAATACAATAAAATGTATATCTAGATAGGTGGAGAAGAGGCAT
The DNA here is from genome assembly GCA_008711295.1 of Anarhynchus alexandrinus. NCBI lineage: Eukaryota > Metazoa > Chordata > Aves > Charadriiformes > Charadriidae > Anarhynchus > Anarhynchus alexandrinus. The sequence continues at coordinate 8,822,473 of VUYV01000013.1, forward strand.
ATTTGTAACATGGGAAAGGAACTGGTTAAAGAAAAAAATACTTGTCATCTCATAAATGGCAGAGATATAGGTCTTCATAGCAAGTAGGAATGCAAGGGCTGACACAACCTCAATCTATATGGGGAGATTGTGCAGCCACGTGGCCAACTTGCATCCCATGATGTGAAAGCACACATAAGATGGTACTACTGGAGATAGGGTTTGTAGACACATTTCCTCACTCGTACCCAGTAAACCCAGGCCTGCATATGCTAATTAAATCTTCTTATGATCTGAAACTGAGAGGTATTAATAAGCTCTGTGTAGACTGTACTATCATAAAGTACAAGGTCATACTTGTAGGGATTAATAAGAAGACTAACTGTTCTATGCTGGTGTCTCATGAGTTGGAAAAAAAATAGAGGGGGAAGACCCTATGTGTGTTGTCAATTGGAGGGCGATGATGAGCAATTAATCTGGTGGGACCATGAAAAGGCAAGTGCACTCCTAGGACCTAAAAGATGAGGTTACTTCCAGTAGTGATACAGGATTACTAACGACATTGTACAAGGCTTCATCCAGAATATTGCACTTAATTCTGACCACCTGTATTCAAGAGAAATTTGTTCAAATAGTAACAGATGAAGAGGCTGCCTACTGGGATACCCAAGGGAACTTAGAAGCCATTGTAAAGACTAAAAGAGCTCACCTTGAATAATCAGGAAAGCAAAGGCAATACAGCTCTCTTCAGATACACCAAAGGACTGAAAGGTAAAGAAATTCTGAAAGCTCAAGGTCGCTTCTGGCAAGGGAATAAAGCAGCGCAGCCTGGCTCTAATGAAAAGTATAGAGAAAATTAGCAGAAAGCCTGTAAGCACAAAAAGTTCTGCAACAGCCTGCTTGAAAAGGCATCAAGGGAAAAACTCCTTCATTCCTAGGTGGAAAACAGTCACTTAGTGAGAGGAATCCCATGAAACTGTGAAATCATGATTATCCGGGTCCTGCCCAATCCTACATTACCACAAATCTTTATAGACTTCTGACTTCCAGCTATCAAAAATCTACTGGCAGTTGACCAAGAGCTTCAAAAATATTTGGAGAGTGAGCAGACTGACAGGAAGCCTTGTTTGTTTAGCACACCATAGTAAAAACCATTAATGTGACTGAAAATCTTTCCACAGAACTCTATATAAGACAGTGAGCAAAGCTGATGGAAAGAAAGCAGCTTGCCCATAGGGCAGAGAACACAACTGGTAATCATAATGGTGGGTTCCAGTTAGGTATCTTATCACCTTGTTAGATACAATTACAGAATTACTTTTCTTTGATGTACTTAGTACCTTTTTGTAAAATAACAACATCAGATGATATCATTCAATCCTAGTAAAAGTGATAACAAACAGTGATATGTTGGAATTAGGACCTATTTTATAAAACAATTTAGAACACAGAATGGTTTCTTGCCATTCCCACCATATACTCACACCTTTTTCCTTCTCCTGGTAGAGATAAAAAAAAGAGTGTTAAGTGTTAAAAATCAGATAAAATAATATCTTCAGAGTCATGATAATTAAGCCATGCTTCACTTTGGTAATTCTATTTTTAAATACATGATAGAATATATTATTATATGTTTTTAAAATATATTATAGTAGGAGAGTAAATGGGTTCTCATTTTTTTTTATAATCACTTAAAAACTGAACAAATTATATAAATGGTATAGTTGCCTAAAACAGTAAACGTACTGGACTGAGTCACCCAGGAGGTCTCTTTCAGATTTGTATTCCAAGAAGTACATGTGCATATGCTGACGTGGATTTTGTGCTGTGATTTGAAAGCCCTCAAAATGAAAAGTGCTATCTACTATAAAGCAAATGACAATGAATGCAGTGAGCCCATTTTTATTGAATTGTTTCCAAAAGGCATTTGGGGAATATTTGGTATATGTTTACTCAAGTTTTTCCAAGAACTTTTCTATTTCACATTTCAGGGACATTTCCCTGGTGTCCTCAGTGGGTTTTCTGTCTACGTAAAGATGAGGAAACAATAGTCTTTTCTTCAAGCCACCAAACTCTCACCCTTTCCTTAAAGAAAATTTTCATTACTACTAAAGTGAGCTTGAATGGTAAAATGGTGTCTGAAGGTTCTTAAAACAAAAAAAAAAAAACGAAAATACTTTGCTAAAAGGTTATATATCTACTGTACAGTGTACATTATCTTAGCGTAAGTAAAACTATACTTCTTTTAATCAAAACATGACAAAGGAAGAACATCCAAATCGATATATGGAAAATGTAATCCTACAAGCTGTCAGAATCACAAATAGAGAAGATGAATTTTAAAGACAGGAAAGCAAACATACTCAATGTGAGAAAGGTTACTGCTGAAAGGACTAATCTGACTTTTTAGAAGAGCATGGAAAAGATATTACATGTTGACCTTAGAGCATGTCACCAGTTGTTCTTTAGAAAAAATGTACCAAATCCTAACACTCTTCATGTTTTCCAGCAACAAAACTCATCTCAAAACATCTAGTCTGTCATCTCTGCAACTTTGCCCTTTACATACAGAGCTTCTAGGTGAATATGCTTATCACTACAGATTTCCTTGATGCTTTTGGCTAAGAAGTCAACAACAAATTCATGTTACCTTAGCATTTTTTTTTCTTTCTGAGGGCAGTGAGACACATTTTATTTTACACAATAGCGCTCCATCTTGTTTCACATTAAGCAAGCAAATTTTGCACCTGCAAAATCAGATGCATGGTAGATTTACTTTATGATTAGTACCTAGTTTGAACACACATAAATAAAATAGATCTGCTTTATCAGTAACAGGTGCAACCAAAAGTTATTCTTAAGTTTCAGTATACCTGGAATTACAGCTAGTCTTCAAATAGCAAGTCTACTAAAGAAAAGAAAGAGTACTACAATAAATAGTATTCCAGACACCTTGTGTTCCAGGTTTGTCATCTTTATTTACCAGCCCCACTAATTTTCAGCTTGTATAACATCCTGAGAAACACAGACAGAATAAAGAAAAGCATGTGTGCCTATCTTTGCAGCTAGTCTGTAAAACAGGTATAATTTTACAGATAGAAATCACTTCTACCTGAAGAAAGTTGTTAAATGGCAATCTTTTGATTCTAGAAAGAAGAGACTGAGTGACTTGCAATTTAGTTCTAGTTTGCCTAAGCACTGTATCTAATGTTAATTGAAAGAGTAGATATTATTAGACAACACTGCAGGAAATCTGGCTGGATTCCAGGCAAAGGGGGAGAAGATGATAGAGCTGTTTATTTTGCGTGAGCTACTCTGAATAAAATACCTAGCTTAATCCTGATGACTTTTTCACTCAGACTGAATGATAAGCCAAAGTTTATGTGAATTATCCAAACCACTCAAACTTGCAAGATGGCCTGAAGACCATGAGGGAAAAGCCATTTTGCTATTTCATGTTAGCATCTGTACTTCCCTTTAGTGGAACGTATTTGAGAGACATTTTGGATTTCCACAGAAGAGAGAGACAGTAACTTATTGAGAAATTATATTCTGTTTTTCATCAGACTCATGAACATTCCCAGCCCACATCTGCAACAAAGCCCTCGCCTACACAATGCAAGAGAAACTTTTTGCAGATAAAATGAGCTCATAATAGCAAATTTCTGGATCAAGGAAGTGACTTTGAGATCAGCTTTTCACGTGAGAGGGAAAAAACACTAAATAAAATCCTGTCTTTAGTTCTTTTGTTTTGCATTTCAATTCATGATGTTCTCCACTTATAGCGAAAGATACCCAGCACCAGGGAGTGATGGGTCTTACACATCGTCTGTTGGCTGAGAACCCTCAAGTTCCCCTACGCCAAAAAACATAAATCCCCCGGTTTCTCCAAAGAGGTCACTGAACTATCCGAGAATAAAACTCCCAGGCTGTTCTTTCACCACGCCATTCATCTAGAGTCACAGGTGAGATGTCTGTTCAGTAAGAGATAATGGGGGAAGAAATATATGCCTTCTCTTAAATGGAATAAATGAGAGGAACAGCTTTAGTTCAATATCTAGACTGTTGCTTCAGTAATGATTTTCCCTGGTAATTGATTGGCTGCTATTGCTGGTAAGGGACCCATGGATACATATTTCCTCAAACAATTATAACTTTGTCATCAAAAGAAAACCTTCACATATACAAGAGTCCCCGAAGAGTGCTGCGTTAGCCAATTAATGCAGTCCTTACATTTACAAAAACAACAAAAAAAGGGAGGTTGGGGAAGGAAAAAAGGAAAAAATAGAGACATGACCTTGAAATTCTTCAGCTGGGACCAGAGAATGTGTCAAAGACTGCACCAGGTCCAAATGAGCATGCAGGGAATCTGACACCCTGCCAGCAATGCAGAAAAGAAACACCCCAAGAGGAAGACCTACAAATCACTAAACTAACATGACTGGAAGCTGCATTCCTTAAAAGTAATGCTTTTCTCTGCCTTTTCATGTTGGAAATTATTGTTACAGGTAAGAAGATCTGCAGAGAGGGATGATGGAGCAACAGTAACTCACGAAGACCACATGATAAAAACCCCTATTTTTATTTTTAAATTTTTATACAATGCTGAGAAAAACCTGCAAGTAGCTGATATCTATCGCTCTTCTTAGCTACTTCAACAGCCTTCAGAAATCTGCTATCCAAGCTCCTTTGATGCTTTAGTAAATTTATCCTTGTAATATCCTTGCAAGTTAAAGAAATGCTATTAGCCCTCTTGATACAAAGAAAGCAGCTGTAAAAACAACTAGTTCAATATCAAATAAGGAGACTGTGTTGAAGTCAGGAATGAAACCTAAATTTCCCTAGCCAAAGCCCAGCATCTTCACCTCTGCCTAGCTTGAAAATTCAAAAGCATTTTTGTGTTTTTATCGGAGACCCCACATCAAAACCAGCCCCAGATCACAGGGTATGTCATAGCCACCAGAGATGGACTATTTTGGAATACACTGAAAATCATTACATTTAGAAAGAAAATGATAACAAGCAAGGGAAAAAAAAAAAAAAAAACCAAACCCAAACCAAAAAACCCCACCAGCTGCTGCAATTTTTTTCACTTAAAAAAAAATACTAAAAAAAAACCCTTTTTGCCACATTAATACTTCTGGGATGATCAGGATAAATCTTTAGGTATTTTTTTCAGCAAGTATCCTTGGAAAGAACCAGCCAGACACATTTTGAAAAAAAAATAAATACAGTCTTTTAAGCAGGTATTGCAGTGATTGAAAAAAGATGACCCTCAGAGGAAAAAAAGATGAAAAAAGTTGTTGTTTGGTTGGTTGGTTTTGGTTTGTTTTTTTTTTTTTTTAGTACAAAACCAACAAAAGAATTAAGGTGATGTATGCATTTAGGAGAATAAATTTGTCAACGCTTAAAATTCATATGGTCTCAAAAATAATTTGATAAATCCATGGGAGAAAAAATAATCAAGTTCTACTCGATATTGCTCACTACAAAAGTCTGGAAGACTACTTGGGAGAGAATGTGAGCATATTTGAAAAGCATCACTATGTGCTTGCCTTGTTCGTATGCCAAGATGACGTGAAGGCATCTTCTACTGGCTGTTTTTGAAGAACTTGAATTAGAGGCACCTTAGGTGTGACTAGGTACAAAAATCTTAGTACAAACCATTTCCCAGGCTCGTGGCATTGCTTACTTCCGCTTTGAAAATGATTGAAGATATTTCAGGGCCACACAACCACATGTTAAGTATGACTAATTTTGGCAGAGCGGAGGGAGGGAGTTATTGAAGAGCTCATTAGAAGGACACACACTGAACTGTAAAGGTTATAAAAAGACACATCCAAACTTTCTAACAGTTGCTTTCATGAGAAATTTCTAGTGAAAAGGTCACTAAAGAGCCTGACTTCTCCCCTGCTTCAAATTACAACGCAATTGTGCAGTACCATGCCTGAATTACAGGAAGTATTAACAATGAGAGAATTAGAACAGCTAGAGAAAGTTGATAAAAATCACAGAAGCAGCAGGGCTAATGCTATATTTGTGGCCTTCGAGACAAGGTCAGACAAGGAATATGGGAAGAATAACACTACATATATATTATCATACATTATGTTGTACATACATGAAGACATATATGCGGACACACACATATATGTGCATGTAGGAATGCTTTATTCTTATCTATAACATGCTTCCTTATATATTGGGGAAAAAAGGTCAATAACCTATTGACTTACAAAAACATGGGTAGCCCCATATCTCAGTCCCACTGATATGCAACAATTAATGCTGATGTAAAAGAGGAGGAACATATTGCTGGATGAAACCCTTAGGTTAACTCTGCGTTTTACATGAATCACTACAGCTCATCCCCTTCCTGCGAGCCGGGCAGCTAGAAGATCTAGCCCGTTGAAGCCCAAGTATCTCACTCTCTTTAGTTTACCTCCTTGTAAAAAGAAACAACACATTTGACCTTTTCTTCTTTTAACAGTTTATCTCAGATCCCTAACAGAGAAAAAGCAGGAAAAAAGCTAAATTGCCTTTACCGTGACATAAAAGAACGGTCCAGTTCTTCCCTGTGAGGATGAGTCTGTAATGATCTGTGGCCGGGAAAAATCAGGTTAATGAAAGCCTTTTGAAAGTAACTTCCATCCCACGTTTAGACTGGGAGAACAGGGTGGGGATTTTGTTCAGCATTTAAAGAGGGTAAACAGATATTTGAAATCATTCTAGCAGGTTATAGATTAAGACCAAATACAAATTCCCTTTCAATAAATATTGTGAAGGGGAAAAAAAAAAAAGCCTTTGCGTTTGGGGACCTTGTCGTGTGGTGCCGAATCACATATCACATGGTTAGGAATAATGGAAGAACTAAAAAAAACTCCCAAACATTACAGCCTTGCTTTTCCTTGTCACCTTAGCTGTGCTAAACAAAATTAAGCAACCTCAAGTTATGTGAAATGAAATCACCTGTCTTATCTGGTCCACAAGATCTCCACTGCAGTAAGAGATAAAGACTTGTCTTCATTATCCTCAAATTAATTTCTCCACTTTACAGCATAAATACAGCAAAGTCACAGGTGGAAACAAAAAGCATAAAAGATAGGTGAGATTCCCTCATTCACATTGACCATGGGAGACTCTGGCCAATTCATCTGGTAAGAGTATAAGATGGCAAAGCAGAGAACTGAAGACCTATTTTTCATTGCTACTGGATGCATTGAAACCAAAACAAAGACATGCTGCAGCTGAGTTGTAAAGCAGGGTTAAACACATCACTGATATGACCACAAGGAACTGCAAAGCATTATCTTCTGATGCAACTGCATTAACCAAGTCTACCAAGAAAATTCAAGCCCTTTTGGTTTCCCTTCCTGGTAAGAATGTGTTGTTTTGGTGGCCAGTGAGCAGAACCAAGTAATACATTTTCTTGTTGCTGTGTTGTCTTCTTGTAGCCAGCATATACAAGGAGCGGATCTCAGCCCAGACAGTGGTAAGTTAAAGGCTCTTTAATAAAGTTGTAGATCAGGATGGAAGACCTACTCCCCAGAAAGATTTCAGGGTAGATAGTAGGATTGGTAACCTCTGTTTATTTATTGTATTATTTGAACAATTTAACAATACTCTGTATTGGCCATCCTGCTCTACATCAGGTCCTGGGACTCCTGGTCCTCCAGGCATTCCCAGTAACTTGATTCAGTCTCAGCTCTCTAGGCTGGGAGGTTACCTGCTGGCTCTAGAAGCTGTTTCTAACATTTCGCTTGTACTACCCTCCCAGCAACAACATTCACTCACCAGTATGGGATGCTGGATTTATGCACAGCTTTCTCTATCCAGGCCATCAGATAGGAAGCTTAACATTGCACAGGTATGGCCAAACAACCCACAGTGGGCGTTCAGTGGTCCAACAGCCTGAGTCCAAACATCAGATCCTTTCCTAAACATTTAATCAGGCCATTCTGCAGCGTCAGTCATTCTCCTGCCAGCAATCATCCTCTGTCATTCCACTAGCCCTCGTTTCAAATAGGTCAGTGACTTTATGCATAGCTTTTCACACTTTCAAGTCCATCTTTAAAATCACTGTGGGTTCAGTTCGTGCCGTGTACCTGTATTTGGTATATTTCTGCATTGCCCTGTCAGCATTACCTTCCTGTGCACTGATTTCCAGCCCTTTCCGAGTACAGACATTCTGCTTTTGATTCTGTTATCTCACTGCTTATCGGTCACAGTCTGACTCTCCCCTTTCATTCAATTGCACAGCAACAGTAATGAGTTGATAAACAGCTGCTCGTGTTTTGTGGGTCACCTTAGCTTTACATTAATCTATATGCTTTTTAAAAAAAAAAAAAACAAAACAAAAACAAACACAAAAAACCCCAAAACTTTTAGAAGAGGATCTAATGATTTTTGCCTTGTGCTTACCTTGTTTCCCTGTGGTCTGGGATTGTATCTCAGGCTGTCCTCACTGTAGATCCAGGGCACAGGTTGTTCTGCTGCCTTCCAGGTTCTTCAGTTGAATCTAAAATAGATGACAACACGTTTGCAAAGTTCAGGCATGAAACAGAGAACAATTTTCCCAGCTTTGTGATCATTGATTAGTTAAACTTCACCCAACTAGCCATGTCTCACCCTCACAGTGAAGAGTTGGACCATATTTTATATCACAATCTAAAGACAATTTACCTTTTCCACTTATTCTCTATTACTGTTGTTTTGAGAGCATCAGCCAAAGCATTTTTACTTATCACAATAGTAGCGCAACAACATCACAAAAAATATTGGCCTTCTTACTCAAAATACCAATGTTTAAGTCTGAACATTTCACTGAGCTGCTCTTTCTCTGCAGCATTTTAAGGGTCAGCTTAGGTTGCATATGCAATAAAAAAGATCTAATGTTAAGTCAACGCAATTGAACAAAGATTTTTTTTTTCTTAGTGGGTGAATGCTTCAACTTGAAAATAATCTTGGATTTTGATGTTGAAACACAACACAATTATCAGGAGCAAATACTGCAGCTAAGTCTGAACAAATAGCTTTTCTCGATTAAAATTGCTTCTTTTTCCTTTCCCAAACACTTCTGTTTTCCTATCATTAATTTTGTATCCAAAATTAACTGACAGATTTAGCATTACTGTTATTAAAATTTATGTACAGTTACCTTAATATTCCATCCCACAGACTGGGGGATGTTATTGGCTAAGTAAAAGAAGAGTCTGTTTTGGAGGAATACCCTGTTTGGTAGGTAGATGATACTTCTTACATTAATAATGCATGATCAGAGTCTGCTGAAAATACTGATGAGAGGAAAACTGAAGTCTAGGAAGACTTTTCCAAACCATTTTATTAAACAACCAAAGCTGTAAGTGGCAACTTCCAACAATAATCAGACATTTAGGAAGTTCTGCTTCTGCAAACATACAGAGTGTTCCACTTTGACCGGCGCTTCCTGCAAACATTTGTTCCAGAAAGACACCTTGACACCTTGTATGAACACCAGCAGAAAGGACACAGAAGACAAGCAGGGTATCCCTTCTGCAAATACATCTCATAGGATCTCCCTCATCTGTACAGGAAGAGTTGCAGCACCACCTTTACTACAGCACAAGAACAGAGCTCCTTCTAGGTGACAGAAGTTCCTAAAAACAACGCTAACTCTATCACTTCAGAAAACATTTTTACAGCATTTATCATGTTGCATTATTTGAATAAATAAAGGACACAAACAAGACAAACTCTACAGATAGTTGTCGCAACTTTCATCTGTCCTACTGGAATGGCTAGAAATATTAAGCAAGTTTCTGCTATGGATATAAGACCATACCAGCTGCTTTTTTCATGTAGCTTATCTAAAGTAACATTTGTATTACTTAAAGCACATAGAACTTCAGGAATGGAACATAATAGTCCTACATGTAGTCACAGTGGTTGGCTGTAATTATGAAACATTAAGTCTTGAGTATTCGAAACACCTATGCAGACAAACATCGGTACTCCACAAGGCTCTTCCCTAAGGTCATTAGGCACTTAGGCATTTCCCACTCCAAAATCATGTTCAGCATACCATGTGTTAATATATTTCCTAAGATCTCACATTTTTCTTGTGTAACCAAGGTACCCAAAAATAAGGGCTTTTAGATGGTAAAACTGCAACCTTCTAAAAATACTTCATATCAAAACCTGCACCAAGCACAAGAAAAAAGCCACTAATTACTTACTTCCAGTTGGTTGAATTAATTACTATTCCAAAAATGCATATGCTTAGGGAAAAAAAAAAAACCTGTCAGCTTTTTGACAGTTTGATCTAATACCCTAATACAATATGCACCAGTGCCACATGATGAATGGAAAACTAAACCAAAATGGAAAATACATGAGAGAGAGAGAGAGAGAGAGAGATGGAAACGACAAATGATTTTCTTATTTGGACATCTCCTGTTAAAAAAATGATATCAAAATGCTGCTTCCTAGACTTAGTTGAATTCTGTGTATACAGGCAGAGATGAAGCATTACGTAAAGTATCCAGCAAGTTTTTCTCTATACAAACCCTGAAGTATCTTTTTCTCTTGCGATAACTGCATGTTGACAGCATCATCCAATGCAAGAAAAGAAAGAAAAAATAAAAAAGACTCCTAAGAGTATTTTAAATGTTTCAGTATCACCCAGGACAGAGTAGATGTTCTTTCCAAGTTGCCAGGACATGGATTTTAAATAAAGCTGGTGAGTAAAAAGAGAAAATCATTGAAACAACCACATAAATACCTTCTTTAGAGATATAGCCAAGCTTTGAGACTGAAGAAATAAGGGGAAAAGGGAGGAATAACCTTCTCTCAAGTTCTGAGCAAGTGGAATTCTAACTCTTCAAGTTCTAGAAGTCAGCTGCAGTCTGGTAACTTACTATTGAAGAATTCCCCTCCAAAGAAGGGGCTGAAAGGCTTTGATAAAAAGCTAAGATGTGTATATTGCCTAAAGGAGACAGGCATCTCTTTCTCATCAGAAATCAGGCTTGTCTTTCCACACAGGCCTGTGTATTTGCTACGTTTGAGCTTTGTTCCTTGGTGTACATCTCCAGGCACTATTTACCGTTGCTTTTTCCATTGTTTTCAGATATGCCTGGTCCTACCTGGTAGCTAGGTATAAGTTTTCCTCAGCACACACTTTCATGGTCTTTCACTGTCTGTGTTCTTCCTCTCATATATCTTTTGCTTTTGTCTTAGTTTGGCATGTCACACACAGCAGATACTGAACCAACTAATAGGAGCACAGCTGCACTTCTGTGGTCATCAATAGCTCCCATGTTCTTCCCATGTTGTTGCTAGTGTCTCTTGAACTCTTGACCTAACAGCATTTTATAAGACCTGGAGAGGATAAAATATGCTTTAGGGTTGAAAGAAACAACACCATGCCCCACCTCTGATATTTCCTACCTATGTATTTCAAGCTGACAAGACAAGATGAGCAAGACTAATCTCACATAACTGTAGTTGTCTACCTCTGAGCTAGTTTTCCAGGTTCCTTTTGCAACTGGTAGAAAGAAGTGGACATATCTAAGATACGATTCATTGAATGTCTGTCCTAGACACCAGCCAGATATTTTTTGGATGTCTGCCTTAAAGCAAGATAAATTGCATCCTACTAGCACCCATCTTCTTCCATCAACCAGAAAGAGAGCCTGCACAACAAGCTTAGAAGCCAGTATCTAAATGTCTACATTTATGTAGGGATTTCCATAACTCCTGTGCTTGCAGAGAACACCTTTATGTGAAGAACATCCCAGAATATATAATTAGAAGTGACAATATTAACCTCAGTGATCTGTAGCTTGAGCTAATTCCTATCATAAAGTGGGGAAAAAGACTCCTATGATTGCACCCTACAGACCTCTCTCACCTTCTTCTAAAGCACATGTTACTGGTCAATGCAGAAGACAAGATATTGGCCAGTGTCAGACTTGGGTCTGGTCCAGCCTGCTGATTCCTGCATTAAATCCAAACAAGTACAACAAGAAAAGAATAAACAGTTTGCTCTAGGATACTTTCCAAGGAGAAAAAGATAGATAAATAAGTCTCAGAAAGGCTGATTCAGTCTCATTGAATCTCATTTGGAATTTATCACTTATTCCAACATTACCACTATGCAAATTTCTACAAGAGCTGAACGTGTGTTTGATTCATTAGCACATAGTTTTGCATTCACCTTCCGTGGGCAGGGTTGGGCTGAGTATGCAGAAATCAAATGCTTGCAGACTGCCAATTAGAAGGATTTATTGCATGCCTTTCAGGAAGAATCTAGACATAGCTATTCCCAGGGAAATGCTCAGAAAGTGTGTATTCCTCTTAAACATAGATGCCAATGGGTGGTAACAGGCTGCTGAGGCTATTTGTTAGTACACAATAGCTGATTAAAAAGCTTTTTATTGATTTCTTGGGTGAAAATCTGTGATTACCTTCATTGCTACCAGTATTATGTGCTAACAGCAAGATACCAGCATGTGGGTAAAAGGCGATTTTCCTTTTGAGCTGAGGCAGTAGCTGGTTCCAGTTAGGTTCACTTGGAAACCAGTTCCATCTCATGAGGAAGCTTTAATTTTTTTATATTTATTTTCAACAGTTGAGCAAGCTGAAAATGTTTTATTTTTATTTTTAAACAGAACAAAGATACAAAAAGAAAGCTCCACAAATGCCAAGAGCTCAGCTGTGTGCTTACTTGCAACTGTATACAGAATCACCTCCCTGCTCAAAGCAGGTGAGCGGACAAACAATTCCCACAGCGTAAGCACTCGCTCTTTTTGATAAGTTCCATCCTGTGCTTCAGAAATCTTAACAAAAATTTCATAGAATTCAGCATGCTATAACAAAACGTATTCAAGCCAACAAAACAACAGTTTACGGCCTATTTCTTTGCTTTTCTTGAGTGAGATTTCAGTATTTTTTTTAAACTTTATTTGTTGTACCAGGGATTCAAAGCTTCAGCCAAATATAATTTTTTTGTTGGATAGGAGCAGCCAAAAGAGGTAAAGACAGAAAAAGGTGAGATGAAACCTAAGGAAGATATGAAACCAGATAAAGAAATGGGCACACAGACAGAAAAATACAAGACTAGTGGGAGAAGCAAATAAAACAAATGGGTGCTAAGGGAAGCAGATGAAGAACACAGACCACTTCTGAGAGAGCTGTTCATCATGACATTTTTTGGATGGATTGAACATCGACTAAGCAATAATAACAATTATCTCGTCTTTGTTTTGGGTGGTGCTGAAATCTGAAGCCACATTTCTCCTTTCTTCCAGATATACAGTAACAATCTAAAATTATAGCTGTTTAAAATGCATCAGGAAAAAAAAAAAGCGCCTTGGCATCTATTGTTTTCATTTTCAGAACATCTCCAGCAGATTTGAAAACATCACAGCATTTCATAAGCAGCCTCTTATTATTTCAGTCCTAGAAATGGTGGTCACATCAACTTACAATATTGTTTCTGAAATTTAATAACACTGTGCACAGAAGCTGCAAACTAAGGGAGTTTACAACGGAAATATTATAGATAGAAATCTTAATTAAAAACTTGCCCCATCGTAAGCCACTGAACATCAGAAAACGTTTAAAAATGTGAACAATTGTCATAAAAACACATCCACATGAATTATATACCCAGTCTGCCAAATTTTTCTGTGCCTGCAATTTTCTCCATATTTTATTACTATTTTCTCATACTGCCTATAATTGTCTACTGAAAAACAATCTGGAAATAAAAGCAATGTGATTCACATTGACCCATAAGAGCTAAACCTCATGGCTTGAAGTGAAAATGATAAGCCAGAAACAATAATAAGCCAAAAATATAACTCATCACATTGTTCACAAGGAAGCTGTTTTTTCCTAAACTTGTGTTTTACATCCACTCACCTTTTATCCTCAAGTTCTTCTGCACACTGCAATCTTCTCCTCACGTCTCCATCACTAAACAACCCCTGACAATAACGCAGGTTCCAGTAACAGCTCTGCAGCCCACCCCCTCTAGATCCTCAGCTCTCCCCCACATCCTTAGCTGAGAAATAAACCCAGTTTGCTGTGGCTTGTCTTGAGATTTTGCATTTTGACTGGTGCACTGGCCATTCCCACTGAGCAATCTAAGCAAAAAACACTAAGAGTTGACTTTTCTGTACCTCTCTCTCTGTAGGTATCCCTTGTCTACCTAGCACCTGATTTTCACCAAACTTGTAGGAAGTTACTGTCTTTTAGACATCTGCTGTATTTTATTGAAATTGGCTAATAAATTTGAAAGTTATTAAAGGGGCCGGGGATCTGTCAGCCATATAGTTTGGTCATAAAAGGCTTCTTCCTGAGGCGGCCGGCTTCCCCGTTCCCGTCGCACTTCAGAAATATATAAAATGACTTCAATTAATCCGTCACATTTAGCTTGTGGATTTTCCACAGAGAGAAAGGAAAGATGTTACATTAACAGAGTTAAGTCCCAGCTCGCTCTCAGCTTGAATCAGTAAACTCTAACGCAGGAGTAGCTATGATGGTCTTTTTGAATGGGGAGAGACCTTCCCTTACACAGAGGAGTAATAGAGAATGGTACAGCACTCGGGCAGTAGGAGTCCTTAATGCCAACATTAGGGAGACTGAGGAAGACGTCACAGTTTCTATAGGATGTTTGCACTTGAGAGCAAAATATCAAGTTCAACTGGAAAGAACGGAAGCCCTGTCTGCCGGCAAATATAGTCAGCATGGATCGCCCATCCTACATATTACCAACTTCCATGTTTATCTGTGTTTCTCAACATCACCCACAATCCTTCTTTCTAGCCTGTTACTAGTTGATGGAGATGCTGTTCCTTCTAGTTTACTCCTGTGTGTCTGGCGAAGGAGCCCAGGTTGATTTCTGCCATGTCTTTAATCTTGAAGTATACCCTCAGATAAATTCTTGAATTAAAATCTTATGGACAACCAGTCCCTTCCATTCCTTTCATGACAGTATGACTAATAAGAAGAGGAAACTTGGGATATGGCTGATGAGTCAAGAAAAGGTAAAATGTTAAACAGAAAGAAAAGCAAAACGGGAGGAAATCTGCACTTTAAAATGAAACATAACTGATGGCAACAAGAATGTCTGAAGAAGTTAGAGAGAAAATGCATTAACAATCTGGGAGATGGAGACAGTCCCTTTTTTCTCCCTCTCGGATTTTTTTTCTTTCAACTTTTTCAGTTTATCTACTTTATTAAAATCTCTTACTCCCAGGCTGTTGTTCAGAGATCTCATTAATCGAGATGTAGGAACATAACAATGAAGAGAGCAAATAGACTTTGATTCATAGATGTTTAAAGCTGCAAGAGATTGTTCAGACTATTTATTTTGATGTCTCATATAACAGAATCACTCGTCTGGATTTCATGCAGTAATTCCAGCAGCGGAGGAAAAAGAAAAATCTTATGCATAAATAGTGTTCTGAGATTCTTTATTCGCCTCCCCCCTCCCCCCCCAACCCATATACACAAGCTCAGAAATTAGTTATCCAGAATATTTAAAATAATTCAACCATCCAGAAATANAAAAATGCTGCCACTTTCCCCTTCATGCCTCGGATGCCTTCAGCCCAGTGCTAGGGGAGGGACATTTCAGTGAAAATGACCTTATTACCTAGAGATACGAATGTTTATCACACTCCTTGACTTCAAGGAGATCTGCCTGTTCACTTTGAATGTTAATTAAAACAACATAGACCAGATGATGATAAAACTAGGAAAAGGTTGCCCTACTCTGATTTCTGACACTTCCTTCTTTCTTCTCATAATTCCAGCTCCTAACGTGGATGCCTGCTCATGCAAATCTGGGATATTTTTTTGTTTGTTTTCATTAGGAACTGGAAAATTACCCCATGGTCAAAAAGAACGAAGACAAAAAAAAAATTAAAGTGACTCTCTAAACATACATCAGATAAACATGGATGCTGGGTGTCTCTTAGGTACGTTGATAATGAAAATAATGGTGGTTATAACAGTACTACAGGCTGAACTCAAGACAGAAATAAGACAGTGTCACTTCCACCCAAATTTTTTTTCCAAGTAATTATTATAATACATTATTGAAATATGAGTGGGATCAGAAACACAGGGACACATGGATGGAAGAACTTGCTTACAAGAACACGAGAGAACGGGGAGGAACTGGGCACCCAGCCCAAGTGTCGAAACCTTCTGTTAGAAGCTATTGGAAAACTTCACTCTGCCATAGTCTGTTATGTTCTCCCTCATCCATGAGACTCCCATAGGACTCTTCTCCTCCTGGGAAGAGTTTAAATTAAGTTTAGACAACTTTTTACATCTCAAAAGTAAGGTAGGTCAATTCCAGATGCACAAATCCTTCCGGGAGATGACTAGGTAATGCTCCCCACACCACAGCTGAATTTGGCCTGAGGGCCTGATTTACAAAGGAGATTTTATTTTTGATCTCCTTCCTTCCCTTTAAGTAAACCACTTTTACGTGGCTTGTCTTGCACAGAGAAGGAGGGGATGTTTTCTGTGAACTCTGCTGCTGAAGCTGAGTTCATAAATATCAAAGAAGAAAGAAATGCAGATGAATGGCAGCAATAGTGAAAATGCTGGAGCAAGGAAGAGAAGCAGGATAAGAGGGAGAAATACTTGGGAGGATCATTTAAAAGCTGTAAAATAAAGCTATTTGTTTTGCAGCAATGGAAACATCTGAAATGAGAAAGCAATTTGCAGGCTATTTGGTCTCAAAGCTCTGGCATGATCAAACAAATATGCCTACAGAAGAAAAAAAGATCAGGATCTTTTCATGCTGTTAAGATCCTCTTTTCCTGGTTTCGCACCTCACTGCAGAATTAGATATGAGGAACTCACAATATTACGTTTTCCTGCCAGTGTTTAAATGACAACCCCAAAACAGGCTACTGCTTGGTCTCAAATGTGGGGGCCACATTTCTCACACTTACCCAGCACTCCTGCAGATTGAAAATTAAAGCTATGAAACAAACCAGCTCTCCCCACCCTTCTCAACATATTGCTTTGGTTTTGCATCTGAAGGTCTCCACCTTCCTCACTGCTTTCCTTTCCCTCCTTTTTGAACATCCATTATTGCTTATACTACAGGAACAAACCCAAGCCAATACTACAACGGAAAAAGTTGTCACTCTCAAAGGAGGCATCTGAAGGCATCGCAGTCAGGAGATAGTATATTTATTTCTCAGATGGACATCAGGATACAGACAACAAGTGAGGGCCCAATGCTAAGCTTATTGGAAGGATTCTGGTGGAATTAACCATGCTCACCCTGGAATTGTTGCAGATTGTTGTTGAACACCAGGGCATCGTCAGAACTAAGCAAAATCCAGTTAATTTGGGTTTAAGCCCCTTAACACTGAGAACAGTTCCTCTTTTCCTGGTTACAGCCATACAACGGTGAAGGTGTCTCAAATATTTCTACATCCTTTCCATCAAAGGATGGAAAGGGGAGGGGGATAATATCAGGCTTGCCTGTGACAAGCTGTGGGATGACACGCCAAGGTTAGAGTGACACGTATTTCCAAAACGGATTTAATATACAATTTCTGAACTTCAGCTGCATTGTGGGATTGCCCTAATGACACAAAGTATCTTTGATGACAATATACCATAGACCTAAAGATATAGTAGGATCACATATTGTGAGGGGATAAGATGATGACTTAAACCTGATTTTCAAAGGGACAGCAGTTTTGGAAGGATTAAAGGTTTCAGGTTTTCTTAAAACGGGAAAGGTCTTCAAGCATTCTTTATTGACG
This sequence comes from Anarhynchus alexandrinus, assembly GCA_008711295.1. Taxonomy (NCBI): domain Eukaryota; kingdom Metazoa; phylum Chordata; class Aves; order Charadriiformes; family Charadriidae; genus Anarhynchus; species Anarhynchus alexandrinus. Next base: position 8,840,235 of record VUYV01000013.1, read on the forward strand.
TAACCAAAGGGTATTGTGCTGATATTCTATTAAACCAAAAGTAATTTACCCTAATAAAGCCTAGAATAAAAGGATGAAAAAGCTGGAAAAGAAACACAAGTATTAGCTTAAAATTGTATGCTAAGCTACCACAACACACACTTTGATATCATTTTATCAGGACATCAGACATATGTAACACCAGTCAAATGCAAAACACCAAGAACACCAAGTGACTTCAAATAGACATAATCGTTGAATTGAAATAAAATATCTGCAGCTATATATTTGATGCCATCCTAAAAAAATATACTCTGAAAATAGTTTGAAGTAAAATAGATTGAGATTGCACCTAGTTTACATGCATCATTCTATCTTATTACAAGACATAATTTTTTCTGTCTGTATTGTTACCAGAAACCATTGCTAAAAATAAAGGCAAACTTCTGGCATAGTCAAAAAAAAAAAAAAAATAAACAGAGAGAAGCTGCTTTATCAGATTTTTACTAATTATCCATCATAGCAATATGCTGTTTCTAACACCTGCTTATAGCTGTTATTTAGAAGACAGCAAAGGGCAAAAAATAGCATTTGAGTAATTCTACAGTGCTTTGCATAGGGAAAAGAAAAATTCTTTTTGGTCATTTAGTGATCAGCTAATGCCCTGAGGCATGAACATAGACTAACCCAATCTAGCAGGTAAAGCTAAAAATTTTATGGATGATCATAAAGTTAGCTGGCGCTTTTTAAAAGTGCAGCTACACTGTTTGATTCTGACCTCCAGCATAATCTGAGTGCTTTGTGAAGAAATATTTCATTTCATTTGCTTGAAAATTTACCCATGATTAGCTTCATGTGACCTCATGTCCTTTAATTATGAAAGAGTGTAAAAAGTCTGGGACTGGTTGGGGTTTTTTTATATACCTTTTATATCTCCAATGTTTCAATTAAAGCTATGCTAGACTGTTTCTAATGCTAGAAAACCCTAAATTTTGCAAAATGTCAGGATGCAATTTATTTGACATACATCAACATGAATCATTTTCCAAAATCCTGCTTGTTTACATGATGAGAATTAGTGCTATACTTCAATATCATGTGAACATTTATTTGATCTTAAAATATTCTTCCTCTTTGGAAGCATTGTTTGAATTAGACTCCCATTGATTTCCACAAGAGTCTGATCGTACTTTATATGATGCAATAAAGTAAGGGTCTACAAAAATCTCCTTTTGGGAGAAGCACTTACTGAATGAGACATTGGAAAGTGAAAAAGTCAGAGAGCACTCCAGTCCCAGAGGTATATTGTTCATGGAAAGTCATGCATTGCTGTACAAGATGGGCTTCAGGATACCCTGAACTTGAATACGTCTCCTCAGATTTGCTGAACTCTTTGGGAAATAAATCCACTGCAGGTTCTTACTGGCATCCCAACACCCAATCCCAGGTATACGACCCTTAGAAAACACTTGCTACAGTCTTGATAAATCTTAGTCCTGCCAAAATCAGGCAAAATTGAAACCGCCCTTTTTGAGTCTAAGGTTCATGTTCTGCATAGGGAAAAAAAAAAAAATCTAAGTAAAAGGGTATTTACCTTCAAGGCAAAGGAGATTTTGGACCTTATTTAGGGTTAGCATAGTCCCATGTACTACAGGAATTTGGCTAGTAGCTTTTACTAGTCAAGATTTCACTCTGGCATTAGATGCACCTAAATCAAACTGGCATCTTATCAAAGTCCATACAGAAAAAGTTTCTGGAGAGAAAAAAACACTAAAAAAACCCACCTGCAAATAAACAGCTCTACTGTTATATACCTATCAAAAACAAAAAGAAGAGGTGCTCAGTGTAGAATCTGATACGTAAAATTTAATGCCAGCAGTACCAGCATAGCACTCCATCCCTTCCGATTGTTATATTATAATTACCTCTTCTGTTCAGACTATCTGTTGTTATGATTATATTCCAGGTTGCAGCACTGCAGTTTCAGATCAGGCAAGAGGTGTATAACTGAAGAAATATACTTCAGAAATAACATCTTCTTGATAGTTTTTTGAAGTGCCTCAAATAATCACATTCAGTATTTTAAAATAGAATGATAGAAGGAATTGGGGAAAAAATTAAGATGAAGAACAACACTCATGCAGGGAAAACAGTATATCAAATTGTGTGGTCATTTCCCCCGGGTGGTGACACATATGTCCCAAGATATACTTGTTTTTATACTGGTTATCCAAGACAACCCAGAGTGTCTGTGGAGTCACTTAGTTCCCTTCACTGTTTGCAGCATCTAGCCGAATTTTTTGAAGGTTTCTTAGATGGAACATGCTCATGCCTTCCACCTACCTTCTGTGACACCCAATTAAAGTGCAGTTGAGTGGAAAGAGCCAAAGACAATTCCATAATGCAATAGGATGAGAGGGAAGCATCACTTCCTGCGCAAAATGGGTTGCTACTTAATGACACATCAAAAGATTTTTACAGAAATAGAGTTGTTAGAATAAAAACGCGCTGTTTACTTAAGACTAAAAATGTTCAGGGCTTTTTGAGCCCATTGAAAGAAACTGGCTCTAGATACGGCAGAAACATTTGGTAGACATTTTACTCCGTTGTGGAAGTTGAGGATGTTGCCTTCCTGGCAAGAGTTCTTCAATATTAGGTAGATTTTCTTCCATCTGAACTATATGTATCAGGTCTGATCACCACATTTTTAGAGCAGCCTAGAGGCTGCTTTGAGTTACACTAGTTGACAATAAGTCAATAACCCCAGATAGGGGAGAAAGAGGCATCAGCAAACTTGACATCGTAGTCACTCTTAATTTCCTAACACCCATTTAGAGTGGGTCTAGGTGTGTTAAAGATATCATGTGTGTATGGAGGAAAAGGACACACACAAAAGCTACCCCTGAGACTCACAACCACTTTACAAAGCCACAGCCATCTTGATAAGGTGGGATCTAAGTCAGACACCAGTTCATTGCCTTGTGCAATTTGATTAGACACCCTAAACATCATCTGGCTGTATCTATATTAGTCCAGCTCCTTTTTCTCTCCACAGTTAATGGATCACATCTAATTCCCTACAATCTTGAAGCCTTAACGACAGTTTTTGGGTTTTTTTTTAAGAAAACTGCTGACAATTAAAATTTGTACTATTTGACGTCCTCTGGACACATTAAAAATGCTTATCAATAGTGTCCAGTGAAGAGTAAACTTAAAAACTTGGTTATATGCCAACAGATAGCTTGAAGATGGAAGTATTTGGGGACAACAACATTTCATAGACAGAACTATCAGGTCAGCTTAAGTTTCACCCTAATTAGTATAAGCTATTCAACAAATATCTTTATCATTCAATAACATGAAGTCTATAATTTCAGAGGCAAACACATTTCTCATGCATTTGGTTTTAATGCAGGTTTAAGGATTGCACACGAACTGCTTGGCTTGCCAGGGGAAAGCAAAAAGACGATTTTTGCTCTCCTCTAGTGCCATGGCCTACAGCATTCATGGGGCAGTGCTTTGCAGGGAGTACAGAAACATCCTGTGTGGGAAGCGGTGGCCTTAAGGGGTTGTAGGTAGAAATCTGTTTTCATCTCCTCTCAGTTTAAACACTAACCTGCTTAATCCGGAGGATTCCTTATATATTCCAGAAAACAGCCTGCCTTCCTTTCTCAAAGTTTTCTGATGACCGTGACCTGTAAGGTCAGGTCCAAGCCAAGCTTGTGTATTTGTGTCCATCATGCCGAGTGTCCACGCACATGGAGTAATGAAAGCAGGGAAAAAAAAATCAGTGTCTTAAACCAAGGAAAAACAGAAGCAATTTTCTCAGCTGCTATGAAGATCCTACATTCTTCTGATTTTTAAGGCCTGCTAAGAAATAATTTTGGGCATATTTCTCAAGGACCAACCCAGAGAAGAGACATGTTTTTACAAAATCTATTAGCAGACAATAATTCACGCTATCTATCATATTGCACCATTCATTCATGCATCATCTAACAAGATGACATTTAATACAAAATAAGAATGATGAAGGTTGCAGGAATTTGCGCAATTTATTATTGGTGTCAAGCCAGATTAGTTTAGCCAGTGCTTGACTAAAATTTGCCTAGGATGACTGTCTCCGAGTAAAAGGTTATTATCCAGTGGATATTTTCCTCTCATACTCAGTATTACACTGAGAACTGAACTGACTGTAGGGAGTTCTCTGAATCTCACTGGAAAAGGGTTATTCAGGTCTCATATCATGTTTCTGACTCTGATTTCACTTACTGTTTCAGATCCCTGCAGTTACTCTCCTCAATGGTCCATCTAAGGATTATAAGGAGATGCAGGAACAGTGCTATTCTGTTGGGAAATCCTGCCAAAGAAAAACCCTTGGGAAATGAAGATCCCCATTTGGGGGTAAAAGAACACATGATATGCATGAGCAATACCTTTTTCAAGAGTACATTTGAGAGCTGACCTGAATAATAAATCACAGGAATGAATGGGCCTTTGAAGACAAATTAAGAAAAACGCTGCTTAATTATCAACCCATCTGATAGTTCTAAGATCTGCTGTCAAAGGGTCCAAACCCCTTTAGTTCTTTAGTCAAGATAAATATGAAGTTGTAACAAATCCCAGTCTTTGTTGAAATCTGACCCATAGCAATCACTAGCACAGGTCTAAATGCAGTAATTGTTCAATACTTTTCAGAAATCCAGTCAAAGTTAATTTCCTCTAAGATTCTTGCCACAAATCTTGGTTTTTTTAAATCCCTTTTCAAAATACCACGTTTGTGCTCCTGTGAATGTCAGACACCACCCTCATCCACCTTTAATGAAGTTGTCAGAGCTACATCAGGGTTAATTAAACCCAAGAGGCACAAAACGACAGTGTGGCATGAACAGGATGTCTCATAAGCCTTGGATATGAGGATGAATAATATTCAAACCTAACAAGCACCTCTCATTCCCATACCATTCCTGCATGCATTAGTTATTCTAGCTCCCTGTCCCCCATTATATGACAAAATCTGTCCAGAATACTTGACATCAGTTCCTCCTTCATTTGGAATCATATAAACATAATTTATATCATCCACTGTTTATTGCAGGGTTAAGCTATACCTCTGGGTAGCAAACAAATCTAGACTGAGTTTCCATGGATTTGTCATGAACAAAGCTACAAGTAATGTATTTGAAGAGAAGAGAAAAAAATAAAAAGCCCTTCAGTCTAAGCAATTTTAAGTCCTAACGTGACATTCCTGCCTATGAAAGTTAATGTTGTGAGAGCCCAAGAGAGAAACCTGCAGAACATCCATCAGTACAGCTAAAGCTGGGAAGGACTTTTCCACTTAAACTATTTTTGTTGTTGTTGGTTTTTTTTTTGTAATCAGGCGACAACAGGAGTCTTCCAACTGAAATTGTTCATATAGATAAGAAACAATTTTTTAACTTTTTTTTTTTTTAGGTTTTCAGCTAAATCAGTCCTCTGACCTAGCTTACTAGGTAATCAGACCAGCGTTAGATTCAGAACAGGGAGTATAAGAGAAACAAGGGCATCTTTTGGTGACACTTTGCCTGTTCTGGGTTGGGAGTTTCAGCCACTCGAGGTCTGTGCTGCCGTACAGGGAGCTCTGCCTAAAGGAGGAGCACCAACACACAAGCACTCCCGTAAAGCTGCTTGTGACCAACAGACTTAAAAAGTAATTAGTTTTTAAAAGACCTAATTTCAATATGGTCAAAATTCCTCAGAAGTAATAGGTTTCAATAAAGTTTCAGCCTCATACATTTGAGGAATAGCACATATATCAGGTTGCAAGACACACTCTCCCTGCTCAACTCTACAAAACTTTAGAAAAACCTTTAAAATTTATTATACATTAGCACTGAAAACATTTAAAAGCTTCCACTAAATGATTGTACAAGGTACAATGCAAAAAATGTGTGTTGAATGCAGTGGCCAAAGAGCTGCAGTGTGAATATTTGTTTTGTGATTCAATGGCAACACGAGCAAACCCAATGTAATCTTTAGACTTCTGATTTTTATTTTTTATTTCGTAAACTTTTTATTTCTTGCTTGTTATCAGAAGTGACAGCAATGCCTAATACCAGGCTTTGCCTGATACATCACAGAGAACTTTGATTGCTTCTAACTTTGCCAAACTTAAACTCTTCAACTGCAATTTCCCAACCTTTGTCTCTACCTCAGGCAAAACATATTGAGAAAGCTTCAGTGAAGACATTTCTGTAATTTCTAAGAACAAACATACAATATAACAAGAGATAAGGTTTTATTGAAGTGATACAAAACTACCTTGCATTGATCCTTCAAGAAACTTCGGTGCCTCCATACTTTAGGGAGGGGACTTGATATCTGGCAACTGCACTGAATCTGTTTCAGCTTTGATACAGAGAGAACTCAGGCACTCGGGAGCCCCAAGAGACACCTCAGGAACAGCAAGGTTAAGATGATAAGGGAATTAAACAGATATGGACTTGCTGCAGATACGAAGCAGAGATGTGCTGTTCATATTTCTGACCATAATTCCAGGGCTTGCATTCTTGGTGCTGTACTTTGGCGCATTTCTGGCTCCACAGGGAAGCCAGAAGAGCTGTTTGGGAGGTGCAGCAGGAGCCAGTGATGCAACAGAGAAGGGGTAGAAGGGCTGATGGTCCAAAAGCCATGGACCCCATAGCTCAGACAAGTTGCCACAGCCTGAGACAGCCTTTGTCACCCTTCTCTAGTCTGTTCCTGAACAACATCCCATGGCTCAAGCACCCTCTCATGTCCTGACCTCGTAAGTGATTAATATTAAGTCCTTATTTTACCCATCCATTTGCACTAGGACTATATCATGACTTCAGAACACCTTAAGAGCCACTATTTATACCACAGAGAGGGGTGTTTTTTTTGTATTTATATTTCTTTGACGATGGCACCAGGCATCAGCCAGTTCCACTTTGCGGGGTTCTAGAGAAATCCGTGTCATTACCATTTCCAGCTCCTATCTGACCTTGTGGTCCAAATTCAAAGAAAGATAAAGGAAATGTATTCATTAATCCAAAATTTGCTGTAATAAAGTCATGAAGCAAACAAGTTGTGTAGCACAAACATGCTTCTTCCAGTGTGGACCTGGGTGACAGTGTTTATGCAGAACTCATCGGCACCAGGAGGGATGAGCCAGAGCCCTTTGTTCACTGTAATGGGATGACTGAGTGTTCTTCAACCACCTTCCCTAAAGGTCAGTGTATATTTGTGGGGAAACAAAAAGCAACTAAAGCCAAGAAATCAAAAAGCATTTAAAACCACTGTTAAGTGGCAGTTGCTCAGACACAGCTTCTAGGTTGCAAGTAGTCACCCTTTTGCATGACTTTGCCCCACCTGCACATGATCTCATGAAAAGCAAAGCTATTGCTTCAGGAAAAAAAAAAAAAAGCCAGTCCTCAGGCACTAGCAGACATTATTTCACATAGATTGCTGCAGCAGTTTCAGACAAGTTAAGTGAGCTCGCACAGAGGAACACAAGGAGCCCTCCCATAATACCTTTCCTCAGCTTTGCTACGTGGGCAGTAGCTGACAGCAGAACAGTGCTAGTGTGCTGATAGGAGAAGAGAGAGGAAGGAATAAAGTCTCAAACCATCATAGTTACTTCTGCAGAAATGGTCTGACAACAGCTGCTCAGAGTACTGTTCACACAGACTGCAGCCTGGGTTGAGTATCAGCAGTTTGGGAAGTGATGTGCCTTTCCCTATTGGTAAGGCAAAATAGGTAATTTCAGCATTGTCCAAACTTCCCTTACCCCAGCTGGGGAAGTCTCTCTGCTCAGATGTGATTTAATAGAGTTTCTTCCCCCTGCTCCACTTCACAGAACAAGTCAGGGATGTCATCCTTGAATACCATTTCAGGCCTTTCGTCTCCTCCCTTCTTTCTCCCTCAGTCATGCAAGTCAAGAGTCCACAGTAACTAAAATCAAACCTGCAAGGGAATTTATGGAAGTATTAATACAAGACCCTCACTATCGCGCCCTGATTTGTATCACTTATAAAACCGACCTGACTGACAAAATCCTAACCCTGCAAGTTACCTCTTCCCCTTCTCCCAACCACTGCATTCTATTTTCTCATCTTTCACTCACTAAACAAGTGGGATTTCTCCAAAGTAGGTTGTGACATGAAAACATGCCTGAGACAAATCTTAGCCAGAAAACCAAATGTGCTGCTATGAGTTTGAGTGATCTCTAGCAAATTTTGAACCCTACAGTGAATCTTCTAGCCAAATAATCCAATTTCAGTTTCTAATGTGTTGAACAGCCTTGTTCCTTCACTTCTTTTCCCTAACGTTAGCTGTTACTTCTAAATTGTTTCTGCAACATTTTCTTTTTTAAATTAAAACAAACTCAATATCAAGGAAAAAGATGGAATTGTTTCTAGGGTGAGATTCTGTTACCCTATTCATGCTCTGCCTGGTATAAAGCAGATGAGATTATTTATTTTTCTCAAAACTTCAGCACCTAGGATCTTACGGTACATATAAGCTTATTTGGATCTTAACCATTTACAGCCATGTAGAGCTACAATTTGGTTATGGTTAAAAGACCAATGGTACTGTAAGGTCACTGTAAACAACAAACGAGGAAAAGTAGGGTGAAAATATGGGCTTCAGTGCAGACTTCCTTTTATGAAGATGTCAACCATAACGGCTAAGCTGAGAAAGAAAGAAACCGGTACCAAAAAAAGCCTGGGCCATTTTTTACCCTGAGGTGTGGAGGAGCCAAGGCACAGTCTCAACCTGAATTACAAGCTTGTTGCTAAGGAAGTCCTGGGCTTGTATTTTTGCCTTTTACCCATGTCTGGGAGGAAAGTCACAGTCTTCTCTGAAAGAAGAGTGTGCTGCATCGCAGAAACAGGTCAGCAGTGATGGGTTTCAAATATTAGGTAAAATCAGGTGTAGAATCCCTTTCCTTAACGTACCAGACTTGTACACAGAAAACTGAATTTTAGGAAACTAAAATTCCAGCTCTTCAAGGAGTGAGTCAATAGGAACCCCTGGGAAACTGCCCTCAGGGACAAGGGAGCAGAACAGAGCTGGCAGATCTGTAAGGATGCTTTCCATAGAGCACAAGAGCTCTCGATCCCCAGGTGCAAGAAATCAGGAAAGGAAGGCAAGAGACCAGTATGGCTGAGTCAAGAATTCCTGGTCAAGCAAAGGGCAAGAAGGAAATGCACAGGCAGTGGAAGCAGGGACAGGTATCCTGGGAAGAATATAGGGACACTGGCTGGTTATGTAGGGAGGGGGTCAGGAATGCCAAGGCACAGCTGGAGCTGAACATGGCAAGGGACACAAAGAGTAGTAAAAAGGGCTTCTACAGGTATGCCAGTCAGAAAAGGAAGGTCTAAGAAAGCGCACCCCCTGATGAGCAAGATTGGCAAAGTGGTAACAACAGATGAGAAGGCTGAGATTATCAACAATATTTTTGCCTCAGTTCTCACTGGCAACCTCCCTTCCCACACCTCTTGAGCGGATGAACTGCAAGGCAGGGACTGGGGAAGCAAAGTCCCTCCCACTGTAAGAGAAGATTGGGTTCGTGGCTGCCTGCGGAGCCTGAACATACAGAAGTCTACAGGACCTGACAAGATGCATCCCCAAGTCCTGAGGGAATTGGCTTCTGTAGTTGCCAAGTCACTCTCCGTGATATTTGAAAAGTCATGGCAGTCAGGTGAAGTCCCCGGTGACTGGAAAAAGGGAAACATTGCACTCATTTTTAAAGAGGGTAGAAAGGAGGACCCTGGGAACTACTGATCTGTCAGCCTCACCTCTGTGCCTGGGAAGATCATGGAACAGATCCTCCTAGAAGCTATGTTAAGGCACATGGAGGACAGTGAGGTGATTTGAGACAGCCAGCATAGCTTCACCAAGGGCAAGTCCTGCCTGACCAGCCTAGCAGCCTTCTATGATGGAGTGACTACATCAGTGGACAAGGGAAGATCTATGGATGTCATTTGTCTGGACTTCTGTAAGGCCTTTGACACGGTCCCCACAACTTCCTTCTCTCTAAATTGAAGAGAGATGAATTTGGTGGGTGGACTGCTCAGTGGACAAGGAATTAGTTGGATGGTTGCATCCAGAGTGTAGTGATCAATGGCTCAATGTCCAGATGGAACTCAGTGACAGTGTCCCTCAGGTGTTCATATCGGGACCAGCACTGTTCAATATCTTCCTCAATGACAAACAGTTGGATCAAATGCACCCTCCACAAGTTTGCGGATGACATCAAGCTGAGTAGTGCTGTTAACACACCTGAAGGACAGGATGCCATCCAGAGAGACCTGGACAAGCTTGAGAAGTGGGCCCATGTGAACCCCATGAGGTTCAACAAGGCCAAGTACAGGGTTCTGCACCTGGGTTGGGGCAACCCCCAGTATCAATACAGGGCTTGAGAGTAGCTCTGCCCAGAAGGACTTGGGGGTACTGGTGGATGAAAAGCTGGACATGAGCCAACAATGTGTGCCCACAGCCCAGAAAGCCAACTGTATCCTGGGCTGCATCAAAAGCAGTATGGCCAGCTGGTCAAGGGAGGTGATCTTGCCCCTCTACTCCACTCTTGTGACACCCCACCTGGAGTGCTGCATCCAGCTCTGGAGTCCTCAGCACAGCAAAGACAGGGACCCGTTGGAGCAGGTCCAGAGGAGGGCTACAAAAATGATCCGAGGGCTGGAACACTTCTCCTATGAGCACAGGCTTAGAGAGTTGGGGTTGTTCAGCCTGGAGAAGAGAAGGCTCCTGGGGGACCCTATTGTGACCTTTCAATACTTCGAGGGAGTTTGAGGGTTTGATAACTTTTTAGCAGGGCTTGTTGTGATAGGACAAGGGGTAATGGTTTTAAACTAAAAGAGGGTAGATTTAGACTAGATATAAGGAGGAAGATTTTTTACAGTGAGGGTGGTGAAACACTGGCACAGGCTGCCCAGAGACATGGTAGATGCCCCACCCCTGGAAACATTAAAGGTCAAGTTGGAGGGGTCTTTGAGCAACCTGATCTAGTTGAAGATGTCCCTGCTCATTGCTGGGGAGGTTGAACTAGATGGCCTTTAGATGTCGCTTCCAACACAAACTACTCTATGATTCTCTAGTTCGTTCATACTCAGGAATCTCTATTTTGCAATGGAAAGAAACATCATTTCTGAATATGAAGATTTACAGGTGATGAGCAGTAAGGAGGACGTGAATCGAAGCTGCATACAAACCCAGGGTCTCAGTTCTCTTCAAGAATGAATTACAAGGCTGGCCATTCCTGACATCCTAAATCTCAGCTGAAATCACACCTTATCAGGGAAACAATAAGAACAATGGGAAAATTTGGGAGCTCTACCTTCCTTAGAACAAGACAAGTAAGACAAATTATTAATAAACAAAACATTGAGTTTTCAAATGCAGTTGTTTTTCCTCACTTCATTGAAAATGAGTGAAGTTTATTTTCAAGGATAAGAGCATTCTTTGAGGCATATACCTGTAACTGTACTTAAATTTGTTTTTCCACTACCTTTGGAGACTTACTTTTTTTTTTTATAATATTCTAGCTGCCATTCAAATCTCAAACAAATAATGAAAAATCAATTGCCTAAAAATAGAATTACTTATAAAAATCCATTAAGTCTGGGTAACCTTGCTCAATTTTTTTTTTTTTTTTTTTACTCATTCCAGTTCTGCAGAAACTTTTTTAAACCTCAGGCTCCCAGGTAATTTATACTCAGCAACCAACTTACAGACTTCATTTGATCAAACAGACTGATATGAATGATAAATTTTTTAGATTGCTGAAAGACCCAATCCTGACAGGTTTGAGATCTTTTGAATGGTTTCAGGAGTACCTCTTGGGGCAATATTGCTTTTTATATCTTCTTAGCTATGAAAAAGCCATACTCCTAGCACTCTGAAAGATAATATGCATCTCGTAGATAAATTTGGATAATGCCTCTGATAGCAGGCCAGCCATTTTAGCAGTGCCACAATAGCTCTGTTGCTTATAGTTGTTGATTTTCATATTTAAATGCAGTAATACATCTTTAATTACAATTACTCTAGTGATGTAGAAGCTACACTGTACACTCCAATGAACTTCAGGAACATTCACATAATTGCTCACATACTACAAGAATAAAATAGTATTTCATTTACCATAACTCTAAACATTTTCAAATACATTATACCTTGGCATTGCTATCATGCATTTCTAAACAGAGGGACTTCTGCATGTCTTTGGTACTTTTCAGCCTGCAAACAGAGCAAAGTCACAAGCTGTGTTTCCATTTAAGAGCACGTTCTCTGCTGTTTGGCAATGAGGACCTTGCAGTACAGGTCTTTCTTTCCCAAGATAACGTGCACAGAGTTAAAAGTTGTAAGATTTTCTTCTTTCCTTTTTTTTTTTTTTGATAATATATAAAATGTAGCAATTTACCAACATTTTAAGTCTTTCAAAGACTGCTGATTGATTCACAGTGAAACTAAAAACATAGTCACTTCTACGAATTTCCCTTGTGCCTTTTTCACCACTGCAGGAGTCAGACTGCATGAAACCTTCATCTGTCTGCATTGTGAAAACACTTGAGCCTGAGAACTGGTAGGGAGGGGAAAAAGTGCAATGCCACTAACTTCAAAGCAGCAAGCCTTTGAAAGCCATCAAACAAAGAAACTGTGAGGCTTTTTCATCAAGGGCTGTAGCCATGGTGGTGAGATACCCCAGAAATCCCCAGAATTGTGCCACTAAGGATTAGTTTCTACACCTATGAACAGCCAGGCAAAACAGAAACTTGATGGAAATGTTTCTGGGTTTTTTATTTCTTTGTTTCTGTTGATCAGTGGTTGTAGTAGTTTCATTTTTGCCCCTTCAAAACACAGTGCATTTTTAATCTTTCCTAGACTTACTAAGAATCCTATGGGTCTGCAGCACATGGGCACATACCCCTAGACCTCCACTGAAAACTGGATCATGGTGAGGTACTCTCACAGTATCACCGTGTTTTTAGTAGATGGCTGAAATACAAAAGAGAAGCAGCTTGCACCTAAACAGTTCACAGTGCTGGGGAAACAACATTCGTGGGCTTTTCTTACAGCATACTCTGGTTCTTCCCTCCTTAGGGACCAGAGACACAGGCTGCCTGCGTGAAGGAGATGAAGGCAGCAGACTTCGATGCAGACAGCCTGAGGCTGTAGGCTGTGACAGATAATCCCAGAATTCTGGCTTTGTGATGCATAATTCCCCTTTCCAAAACAAAACAAAAACCAAATACACGATCAAAGGAGTGAAATAGGATATCCCACCTACAGTGTTCCTTCTGGCATAGCAATCCCTGCTGACATGACTACAATGCTAGAGCACACCTAAACTCCAGCAACTGGAGCACCTGGAAAACGTTGAATTTGCTTTTCCTCTAGCACCCTGAGACTTCTCGTATGTTACCCAAAGAAACACCATCAAACCCTCACCGTTCAAGGTCACAGGGTGATGAGACATCTTAAACCCAATTCCCAACAGCAAAGCTTAGTGCTGTACCCAAGCTAGAAAGCTTGATGCCAGCTCACAGACTCAGTTATCTCCTTTGTGTAAATAAAACTGTAGGAACTGCCCGCTTGGTTACCCTGGGCAAATCATCTTGCATTTGCATGTGATGATTAGAGCTGCCTAGACATGTGATACATTATGATACAGAAAACTGTAGTGTGGGGTAAAGATCATCTTTTATATATGATGGCCAATAAACAGCTTCCCCCCCCC